>OZ007579.1:32218018-32225518 GCA_963931925.1 Onchidella celtica
TAAATTAAAAGTCGTAAAAAAGTAAAATACAATGATCTTTGTTTTGGCTCCCCGTAGTAAGCCCACCGCACCGGAAACGATGTATTAATACGCGTTCAATTCGGTGAGCGCAGTTTCCCTACAAGAAATGAATGCGTAGTGTTCTGGTGCGCATGAAATCTGTAGTAAGACAGTAAAATATGGGAAGCTTCCTAGACCAAAAAAAGAGAGAGAGAGAGAGAGAGAAATGGTACGGTGGGTTCACAGGTTAATCCCGGATAATGCCGGGAACTTCATCTAGTCTTATTATAAAAAAAAATAGTGGTGGGAGTACTTCATTGTACTGCAATTTTGGCCCCTTTTTTGCTCGACACTACAGCCTAAATGGCAGTTTCAAAAATTATAAAATTAATTTTCTACAGTGTCATTTAATCCAGTCCAATCGCTTTTATATCGGCCGATTGTGTTGATTCAAGTTTCAGGTACTTTAAATAAAAAGCTGTAAACACGTAAACTACAATGATCTTTCTTTTGGCTCCCTCTAGGAAGCCCACCGTACCGGAAACGATGTATCAATACGCGTTCAGTTCGGTGGGGGCAATTTCCCTACCTGAAATGAGTGCGCTCTGGTGCATACGAAATCTGTAGTAAGACTGTAGAATATGGGAAGCTTTCTAGACCAAAAGAGAGAGAGAGAGAGAGAGAGGTTCACAGGTTTATCCCGGATAATGCCGGGAACTTCATCTAGTAACAACAAATAAACATTCGTGGGGTATTTGCCATTGTTGTATACGACATTTCGCAGATTTTGAGCTTTTGTCATGAAAATGGTTCTCTCACTCTTAATTTCATTATGTATAAGTGTCATGCCAATGAGGTAAACACTTTTCCAGGTGCGAGTTTGTGATGTAATGTTGCCCTCTGTTTTTTCCACAACACTTCAAAGTTTCAATCCTCTTTTTCTCGAAACGACAGAAATGCACAAATAACAATATGGAAAATACCCGGCGAATGCATTCAAGCATTTAAGTGAAACAAAGACAAATAAACTCACCTTTGATTGTTCGTCCGTCCGGCATGGTCATATAGTTCCAGGTTTGCATCTCAGGACTAGCGTAGGCGGCGGCTACTGCCACATTAGCACCACCAGTAGCAGCACCACTACCACCACCACCAGCAGCCAACATTCGACCACCGTAGTTGTCGATGACGGCGGTAGGGGGTCGGGAAAGTTGCCTGGACAGCACCGATTCCGTTCTGCTGGTGGGCACCAGGGAGATCCCACCGCCCGTGTCTTGTACGGCGTATTCGTATTTTGGAGTCTCAGACAGAGGCCCACCTAAGTTTGTATACACTGCTTCGTTGACCCCTGGTCCCCACACGTGACCGGATGCCTGTGGGGCAGGTGAGTGCGCATGTCCATTGTTGTAGCCGCTTCCGGTTGGAGTGTGTGAGCCCTGGCGCGAGGAAGGGGCATACAGCGAGGGCATTGGGGGGAGGTAAGCGGTGGCCTGACCTGGATGACCGGCACTTTCCGAGTAGGCCGAAGGTTGCAGAGTGAGAAATCTGCCTCTAGGTGTGTTGTGACCTCCATAATACATAATCTGTTGACTTGAATTCAAGGGTGAGTTTGTTAAATGAGTGTAACTAATGTTTTCCGAGTCCGTGGTAGACACGTATTGAGCGCCGGAGATGGCAGGTGTGGCTTGCCGAGTGCCGTCCAACGCCATGGCTGAGGCAGGTTGTCTAGAACCGTCTAAATCATGAAAGAAAACTTCCACGTCTTCGGTAGGGAGCAAATGCTGGGGTGTTTCGTATTGGTTGTTGGACTGAGGGGCGGAGTTTCCTAAAGGCGTCAAGTGAGACGAACCTGATGCTGATTGGCCAAGCGGATTTAAGTGAGCAGAAATAGGCGTTGGTTGGCCCAGTGGGGCGAGGTGTGAAGAGATAGATGTAGAATTACCTAATGGCGTTAAATGAGCTGATAATGAGTGCCTGTGGGGTGTGAAATGGGAGGAGCTAGAACTTGGATGTTGAAGACGCAATTGTAACAGGTTTGAGGAGCTCCCTCCACTTGATCTGGTCGGGTGTTGGGACTGGAGCTCTGAGTATGATGGAGGTGTGCCTTTTCCTTCGGACTGGGCGGGGCTACTCTCTCTAATTGGCTGGAGTGGTTGACTGGCAGAATAGGCCACTCGCACGGTACTTCCACTGGTGTGGCTTGCTGTGTTGATGACGTATTCTTGAGGATACTGCACGCCTGCGCACACAGCCACAGCCTGTGGAGGAGGCGGTCCTAATTCGTCCGCTTGGAATCGATCCTGGGAATAAAGGGGAGATCGCCGAAGAGTTGTGATGGGTTTGTGATCATTTGATTCAATCGGCCCGATACGGGCATATGACGTGGGCGTGGAGCTAGGGGGTAATTTCCTATCTGATGAATATAAAGACTTGAAATTGGTTGGTGTCGATGCAGGGACGTCGCCTGACTCACGCGAAGGTGTGGGACTAAATATTTCCCGAGGTTCTGCTTTGATTGTTGGGTGGGTGCAAACAGGGGGCGTGGCTCTTCTATCACGTGCGGTATTCCCTGAGGGTGGTGGTGGTTTTAGCGAAGCTGAAGGTGATGGCGTTGCTGGAGTTGATCTCGGTGAATGTTTTGGCGTCCCTGGCGCTGGGGATGCTGAGGCTGAGGCCGAAGACGCTGGTATGCCGGCCGGACTGACCACACGGGCACTGCCAGGGCGGTGAGGTGAAGTTTCAAGGGGGCGTGTCGTCAGCTGTTCTGTCTGAGACATGGGTGATGTCATTGAACGTCTGGGCACGACAAGGGGCGGAGCTAATGACCAGTGGGAAAAATAGAAGGCGTCAACGGGGTTTATCCTGGCAGCTGAGGGTCTGGGGAGTGAACAGAAAATAGCCAGTATAGACATTAGTACATACCTCTGACAACAATTAACTTCTGTGTGGGAAGTGGGTGTGGAAAGGGGGTTGGGGCCGGTGGTGGGGTGTGGGGGTGGGCAAAGTTTGTACGCATGACAATCTTTGTCCGCAATAATAATAATTTGACCTTTGAGAATTTGAAAATGAAAGTTCCACAACAAAGACTGTCAATTTAACAGACCAAAATGAAAATAATAATAGACTACATAATAATTATGGTTCATTTTTTTTTTCTATAATGAGTTTCAACATTAACGAGAGCTGTGAAATGTACTGAAATACTTCAAAGTGATGTGATAGTTACAGGCAATTGATGGCTATTTATTGATTTATGTTTCATTTAACCTTACTTAGCGGACAGCGTACCATATATTCAATGTGTAACACAACATAGCGTCCAATGTTTGTTTGTTTGATTTTAATACGATTTCAAATTGACCAACAAAGAAGTTCTAATGATTAATATGGATGCCTCTGCATTTATTTGATTGGTTTAAATAGCACTGCATGATTCAAACGTTTTGGATAAGCCAGTAATGTCTAGGCGTTCGAGGGTTTAACGGTTAACATCACAGAACGTGCTTCAGTGAAATTTTGAATTTTATGTGTATGTGTACTTTCGTCGGAAGCTCCAGACCCATAAAATAATATGTTTTGTTTGTCTTAGAGTTTCAATTCTTCTCTCTGGGTTAAAGGTTATATTTGCCAGTGCGCATGCCCAGCCGCCGTGCACTGGGGGTGAGGGGGGTGGGGGGGGGTTGGAAATGCCGTGCGGTCAACATCCCAAATTTGGATGAGGTTAATGAAATAAACCACTATACCGATACAAACGTGTACACTGCACATGTCCAGTAGTGGAATCACAATGAAACTAATGAAGCTGTTAAGATTCAGGGCTCCCAACCCTGAAAGCTCCCCGAAGAAACTTTTTCTTTAATGAGTGAATTTTGGATGTTGCTCTATTGTTGCTGGTTGCGACGGGACCTCATGACAGTTCAAGCTTCGGGGTCCCAAAAATGTAGATCCGGCACTGCCCACGTTGGTACAGCCAAAAAGATAATATTAATATTGCTAATAATAATAAAATTGATATCCGTAATACATTGCAGTAATAATGATACTTGGGAATATTTAAAAAAATGCATTTCTTTCGTACTACATTCTCGTCAGTTCACACAAACCCGTGTCAGAACTTGATCCAGAGTCAAGAGATAACAACAGATAACCAAGCACTGATAACCGTAGATAAAATGATAACGGTTCACTACAGAGTGGTCCGTATTTTTATATCCCCCAGTCATATTCCTGCGTTACATCTTGGATATCGCACACTGTCTTATGTAACGCCCAATGTGATTGGTGGATGATACTCAGTCGTCACCAAACGAAGATTTCATCAAAGTCGAGGACGCGTAAAGTGGGTATGCTAAACTTTCATCGTGTAAGAAGTACGATTGTTTTTCGGAGTTTATCAATTTCAGTTTTTCTGTTGCATTTTTTGCGCTCTCGTCCCAGCTGATAACTTGATAAACAACGCCGGAATGTGTGAAAATGAGATAACACAAATTATTCCGGAGGAAAATGATATCTCAAAAACTATGGAAGGGTTACTGTGCAAATATTTATATTTTAAAAAAATCATTAATTTGCTAACATAAGGATCTAAGTCAGACTTTGGCTAAAACTGCCTTGACTTTTCACGCTCTTCTTCAGAACAAACCAAACACAATCATGTAAACAAAAATAAAACAAACAAACAAAAAATAGATTAACTCATTTCCATCCGCAATAATAATAATAATTTAAACAACAAACATCAAATTATAAATGTTTTTACCTTCATTTAACAGTTTTATTTACTTTTCTCAAAGTCATGAAAATTGAGATAGATAATAGGCCATTAGGTTAGCGCAGCTGACGAATTCGCATATTTTAAAATGTGTAGTTTACACAAATGCAGAGTGGTAGTATAATGCTACTAGACTTAAACGTTTTTGTGTGTACGGAAATGGCAATGGCAACGGAAACTTCAAAAGTCCGTCAGGTAGTAAAAAGAACGAGTGTTTCCATGTGTACAGAAAGGGTGTTTCTGTGTACAAGAAAATAATTATTCTTTCTATTTCACTACTTGAAGGGTGTTTGACGTTTCCGTCGCCGTTTCCGTTTCCGAACATAAGAAAACACAGATTAAAGCACCATGTCCTCGGTAATAAACTGGCCCTGCTTCAGTTTCTCAAAATGTTAAGATACCACTGCTGATAGAGTCCGTTCGCGTTCTAAACGGGCGAGAAAAAGTATTGCGACTGTCACACAGAAGGTCGTTGGTGGAGAGGTCTCAAATGTGATACTAGACAGAGTCTCTTACTTGTGAAATAGTAAAGGAAACGAGTGGTTCAAGGTATGTCTAAATTAGAAGAGATACTTTAGGCACCTCCATGTGGGATAAAGAAACAGGCTCATGGAGTGGATTACCATTCTTCACTGGGCAATGCCAAGTTTTGTCAAGCAACACACTCGCTAAAGAGTGTGATTCAAAATGAAAATGTCCAGAGTGTAATGACACCACTGGTCCCTCACAAAGCAGCAGGTTTAAAAAAATAAATCAGAACTATGCCAAGAGCAATACAAAGAAATATTCTAAAGATAAAGCTTAATGATAAAATCTCTCACCCGGATATTCGACCCAGGTTACAGACATTGTGAAATTTATATTACGACAAAAATGGAAATAGGCTGGATATGACGGCAGAATGAAAGATAAAAGATGGACAAGGCGTTGTACCAAAGATACTAACAACGATAAGCTGAGACACTCTCTCCTTCGCGCCTCTAAAATATTCGTGCAACACATTTTGCGTGCTGATCGGGGGCAGAGCCCATAGCGCACAGCATGAAAAGAATGCTTGATATAATGATAAATTAATGATGCGGATTTGTTATATTACTACTGCGACTAAAAAAAAAAAAGCCAGTTTTTCTATAGCGATTGAAGTTAAAATTACAAAATAATATGTGAGGCCAATCAAGGTCTGCAGTGATAGCTGTACGGTGAACAAAATTCAGTATTTTCCCAATATGGCTTTGTAAAATACTGCTTTGTTCATTACGTCAGTGCATTTGCCGCTAGGTGGCGGTGCGAAATCTGTGCAGGCTACAAGCGCTAGCTGTCTCATCGTACTGTTTCTAGTATCTTTGGTTGTACTGAATGCAGGCCTAGAAAAGGAAAAAGAACAGGAGGATGCCCCGACAGACGACCGAGAGGTGATATTGTGCTGACAGGCGGGCAGGTATGGACAGAATGGACGGATAGCAAAGAAGAATGGAGATCACTGGCGGAGGTCTACACCCATGCAGTAGACGAACATCCTAACAAGAACAAGAACAAGAATACCACCAAGTTATTGTCCAACCATATTTTCTTGAAATGACTAAGCATGGCTCCGTGGTCGCAAAATAAAACTTTGAACAAGTCACGATAAGGGTGGCAAAATGCAGTGGGCTGAACGACCATTTGTTACAGCTTAATATACATTGAGAAAATGACTAAACGTACAGACTCCAGTTATCAACACAACAGCAACTGCAATGATGTATGCCAACGAGTTATTAATTCCTCGGAAACACTTTGTTTTTTCAAAACACTTTTCTCTCACACCAAAGTGCAAAATATTCTCAAACAAAGACATGCATGATATTAATTTTATCGTATTGTTATTCAGCATAATTATTATGGAAATAACCAGTGCTTGAAGACAATAGGGAGACTTTTGTGACAAATATGTAATCTTAATATCACGGCAGATCTGTCTTAGTTTGTTTTTTTTAAATGTGCAACCTTTTTACATTGCAGATCAGTTTTAGTTAAAAACAATATGCAACCTTCGCATGGCAGATGGCTTAGTTTGTTTTTGTTTTTTTTTAAATGTGCAACATTTTTACATGGCAGATCAGTTTTAGTTAAAAACAATATGCAACCTTCGCACAGCAGATCTGTCTTAGGTTGTTGTTGTTTTTTTAAATGTGCAACCTTTTTACATGGCAGATCTGTCTTAGCTATCATAGTTCATCGTTTGAAATGAACGAAAAAAAAAAAACACACACACACACACATGCACTACTTTCTACGCTAAATCCAGGAAGGGTTACAATCAGATGCAGTTTCGTTGCACATGTATCTCTTGTGCGTTAATGTTCTTTATTGGTGCGACGTCATTAACACCGTGGTGAACCAAGCGGCCACAAAGAATTCTGAAACATTAACCATAATTATATTTAAAAGGTTGGGAAGAATTTGGACCTTGTGTTTCAAATCAAATTATATTTAAATTTTAAAAATAAAAGAGACAGAGAGAGGGAGACTAGAAAAGAAAAAAAAAATCACTGTGTATGGGATCACTAAACATGGCAATAAAAAAAAAATCATGCCAGCAGAACCAATTTGCGGAGCCTCACGTCTAATTTGAATAGTGATTTAGATCCTAAGAAGCATTCAGTTTTTAGTTGATCTTTTATTTATTTATTTATGTTTATTTATTTATTTATTTACTTATTTATCAATGTTTTGTTATTTAGATGGTC
>OZ007579.1:32228018-32420518 GCA_963931925.1 Onchidella celtica
ATCTTTTAGCATGTAGAAGAGGTATGTCAAAAGAATGCACTTTGTCACTTGTCTAAAATGTGTTGTGGCACTTATCAAGCGGTTTCACAGTTCCAACTTATAACTCCTTGTCAAAATACTACAACTGCACACGTTGAAAGTCAAATTTCTCAGTTGTGCAAAAGGTGGAGTTGGAACAGACAAAGAACTATGGTTGCGATTTTCACACTAGAACTAACATTTTGTCTTTTACGATAGATTATGGTAAGCCCTATAGATTATAATGTTCCGGTAATGCTGTAGCCAAAGGTGATATTATTCTGTCTCAGACTATTGAACTCTGTCGGAACATTTGACTTCTCAGATTCGCCACGAGCTATTTTTTATTTCAAAAGTCAAAATATGGCAAAAAGAAAAAGTTGTATGTCCCAAAACCTCGGGTAAGAAATAATACAGAAACGAAACAATCAAAAGCAATGGAAAAGTAAAGACAAATCAGGTTTTCGACCTACTGACCTTCTTCGAGAAAATAAAAATATGTAACCGGGTACAAAATTAAACAAACAAACAAAATCAAACAAATTTATAAAAATGTAGAACGTTTAAGAAATGCCAGTTCTTAGCGTCGGCTAGTCCCAAACTTGGATTCTCGGAGTTCAGCACATAAGTCAATACAATGGTGGCAACGACGTGATTTATTTCGGAACAATCGAAGTTCGGCATTTTTTTATTTTTTTTTGCAAAATGCGAAAATAAAAATAATTCGCAGAGACATACTTTTGCAGACCTATTCTTCCCCATAGCGGAGTAAATTCAGTATGTACATGTATATACAGAGATCACACAGTAAGTACACCGGGTATTGGACAGCGTGAAGAGATTGCTCAGATCGTTTGATATGACACTGATTTTATACGACATCGCCATGGAATATTTCGTATTTCGCTGGTAATAGGGAAATATAAGCTAAAACAAACTTCCACTAGGTTTTACAAACATGTGAATAGTAGTGATGTTTAATATTGTTCATAAAATTGGGTCATTATTGTTCACTCGAACATCCTACACCATAATCAGACCCTGAGACTTCAGATTGGCCGTTCTTTGGGTGACAAAAATTTCTGTCTACATTTGGGACAAACTTTTGGTTGTGCGTCTGTGGAAAAACTATCTTTGCCTCTACAGCGGTGAGGATCGGAGCGGAACGGAACGGATGCTGTGGCCAAGTATGCAGAGGCAAGGAGTGTATTACGGCATTGACCGTAAAAACACGGAGAGGAACGGATGCTATGGGCAAATACGCAGAGGCAAGGAGTGTTTCACGTTACTGTCCGTAAAAGGAGCGGATGCTGTGGTCAAGAAAAGAGGAGGATGTCTTCAGTAGAGAGCAATTTTATTAAATTACAAACAGGCAGAACAAAATGAGGCTCCATTCCTCGTAGTAGGACAAGTGTGTTTAACAGCATATCTGCCGGTAGTCCTGATGGAGAGGGGCAGAACTAATAGACGGAATCATCGTTTTTGGCGAGTTCAAGATATCGTGCTATGTCCCCCGACCTTGCCGGAACCTTCATAAATTCAAACTTGAAGTTTTTATGTGTAAAAATTGTTCTCCACACTGAATCTTTCCTGAAATGAAAAATAGTTCGTTTACGCTGTCGCGAAAAGCAGAGGACTTAATACATGTATATCGATTCCAATAACAGAAAAAATAAAAAGGCGAATGTGAGGAAATCACGATTAGCTGCAGGTGTCGTGTGGATCATAATTGTTGGTTGGTTGGTTGGTTGGTTGGTTGGTTGGTTGGTTGGTTGGTTGGTTGGTTGGTTGGTTGGTTGGTTGGTTGGTTGGTTGGTTGGTTGGTTGGTTAGTTCGTGGGTTGATTGGTTAGTTGGTTGGTTGGTTGGTTGGTTCTTTATATTTACAGCTACATATATATAATTTACGTCTAGTTTCCTGTAGTGCACATTTCTCCTGGCGGTGTCTGCTCTGTCTTGCTGTCACCTACGTCACTAAACCTATTTTTAGAACTCATAACATTGCAAAGATTTTCACCCTTTATTATTTTATGTATTCTTTTTCCATAATTGTGCGGCGATGAACATTTACTCAAATATGGGGGGGGGGGGGGGGGACCACGGCAAAAACAAAACCAGTATTCATTCCTCATTGTTTCTCTGAGTCACACATTGTTGCCATTGTTTATAAAAATTAATGTTTTTAATGTTATCGTAATCATAATATTATTATTCTAAAACTCATATTGAAGTTTCGATAAAGTTACCTCATTTCGACTTTCACCATCATTATTATTATTATTATTATTATTGTTATTATTATTATATTATTTTTATGTTGTTATTATTATTATTTTCACTTTTCAAACAAACGAACCAGTGAATGACAGTATGACTGAATGAATGCATGTATGAATGAATGAATGTATGATTGAAGTAATGAATAAGTGAATTATCTAAATAATTAATTATCAACTTGCGAGCGAGAGAAAAAAAAATGAACAAACGAACGAATGATTGAATGTATGTGTGAATGATGAATGAATGAAGCCGGGATGTATGAATGAATGGTTGACTGAATGAATGGGTGATCGAATGAATGAACGAATGGAGGGATGAATAAATAAGTGAATAAATGAATTATTTAAATATTTAATTAATGAACACGCGGACTTATGAAAAAATGAACAAAGGGACAAATGAATGAATATGTGAATGATTGAATAAATTTTTAAAATTAATTAATTAACACGCGAACGAACAAAAAAATTAAAAAACGAACGAACGATTGAACGTCTGTGTGAACGATTGAATGAATGTATGAATGAATGAATGAGTGATTGACTGAATGAACGGATGATCGAATAAATGAACGATTGAATGCATAAATAAATGAGTGAATAAATGAATTATTTAAATAATTAATTTATGAACATGCGAACCAGTAAAACAATGAACAAACTAACGAATGAATGAATGAATGAATGCGTGAATGAATGAATTTTTTAAATAATCAGTTAATGAACATGCTAACGAACGAAAAAATGAACAAACGAACAAATGAATGAATGATTGTGTAAATGGATAACTGAATGAATGAATGAATGAACGAATGAATGAATGAATGAATGAATGAATGAATGAATGAATGAATGAATGAGTACCGAACACAGTTCCACCTTTGTGATTCAGTACGTTTATTATCTTCAGATCAGCAAAACGTTCGTCGCGGACTGGGTTTAAAAATAAAATGAGGGAGTGTAATTTATGTCATAGACTTAATTTTTTTTTGTTCTGTTAATATTTTACATTATTTATTTATTTATTTATTTATTTATTTATTTATTTATTTATTTATTTATTTATTTATTTATTTATTTATTCATTTATTCATTTATTTATTCATTCATTCATTTATCTAAATATTCATTTATGTGTTTATTTATTTATTTAGTTATTTATTTACGTATTTACTTATTTATTTATATTATTCATTCAGTTATCTATTTATTTACTTGTTTATTTATTTCTCCACTTATTCATTTCTCATTTAAATATTCATTTATTCATTTATCAATTTTGTTCATTTCTGACCCTTTTTTATTTTTTTGCCGTTCATTCAATTTTTGTTTTCTGTATGTGTGAAGACTTTAATTAATCCATTCATCATTCATTTTATGTAACAGTCTATTGCTTGAATTACTAGTCCATTTCTTCTTTTTTAATTTCATGTGTTATTTGTTTATTTATATTTTTCTTTAATTATTTATTTATTTATTTATTTATTTATTTAGTTATTTATTATGTACTTATCTAAATATCTGTTTATTGTATTTATTATTTCTGTTTTTTGTGCAGTTCTTAATCCTCTCCTTTACTAGCCAGCTCCAAAATTTCTGCGTTTTTTCACTGTTTGTTTTTTCCCAAATTTATCCACTTATTTGCTTTTGAACACGTTCATTTTTCATTTCATAAAATGTCGTTATGTCTTGATCTATTAAAATTCGTGGTACGCTATAATAGTGTTTCTTATAGTTTAAACAAAATGTTCATATAATTTTTGTTTGTTTGTTGTTGTTCTGTTTACGCTTTTGAAACATCTGAACCGGAAATGACTGTGCAGTGTTCAGTTCTCTATTTTTGCCGGTTTGGCTACGAATCCACACAACAGTAAGTGTTAGAATTCTGACTAAGTTGAAAGTACAGCAACAATAACAACAAAAGAATAGAAACCTTGATGATTCGGTTACTTTAATGCTTCATTCTATATGGGGAAGAAAAACAAAAAGATGAACACCTGTAAACGCATAAACGTACCTACGTGCTGAGCGAAATCTGTGTCATCAAATCCAATGAAGTGCTAAATTCCATGAAACAAAATTTTGAATTCGGGGATTTTTTAAAAATTATTATTATTAATTTTCTTCCTC
Source organism: Onchidella celtica (assembly GCA_963931925.1). NCBI lineage: Eukaryota > Metazoa > Mollusca > Gastropoda > Systellommatophora > Onchidiidae > Onchidella > Onchidella celtica. Next base: position 32,232,445 of record OZ007579.1, read on the forward strand.
AGCTGTTTTTAACAACTTGAAAATATTCTGGTCTGAGCGGAAATGAATTACAAGTACTCAGATTGCTCGGAAATTTCACTGAAAAACATTGCAATCCTCAAGTTCACATGGTCAGTGTGAAATACTCTCCCCACTTATCCGAACATTAAACCACAGAGATTGCAGCTAGTTATTATTTTTTCTATTATTATTATTTCATTTTATCCGGTAAGAAAACCTATGAGTTTAAAAACTTATTTTGTTTTAGCAATAACTGAACAGTGTATGCGTCACAAAAGGATGTAGATGTCACGCAGTGGAATTAAGAAATTTACATGTACGTTAAGTGCACTTTTTACATCGATTGGAATTACAATTCCCGAATCATTAAAATTAATAAGCTTGCGGCAGTAGCGGCATGTATTTGTACTATTACTTGTTTCATGTTATTTAAATAGCAAAAGGGATAAACGCTAAAAGAAAAGTGACCCGGGAGCCCAAGGAAACATGTTCCTCATGCAGCCCTCTGGAGGTCATCGTTCCTTTTCAGTCTCATGAAGCACGTTGGTCGCAGTTATGACTTACGACAAAAACTTCTTCGGGGCGGAGCTCATGTTTGTCTCAGACTAACGACGAGGATAGTCACACAAGCTTTTGAAAAAATCACATTTTTATTGCTATTTTATATCACTGACCTGGTTTGGAAAGAGGGGAAGTATTCATCTGAATGCTCGTAACGATAAACGAGAAAGGAAATGTCCTCTATTTGTCGCACTGTCTACTGTAAGGTGCCCGTAAACATTCTGTTAATATTGCAGGTTGGGGTTTGTGGCTTTTTTTGTTTGGCTTTATTTTTATGTCCTCCCACTGCATCCCTGCATTTCACGCAAACGTTGTTATCTAAGACATACAACCTCTTCCCCCCCCCCTTTTTTTTTTTCCAAAACAAAACTAAAAAAAACAAAAACAAAAAAACGAACGAATGGCACGACAACGCTGAAATAATTTCTCAATATAGTAGACAAAAATCAAAAAGAAGCAAAATGAGATTTGTTTAAATGTTTCTGAAAAATATATAGTTGGGAGATTTGTCAGGGTAACCATGGTCTCAAACACTTCTCCAGGACACACGGTGTGTTTTTCTAGTTTCAAACAAACCTCAGTTAACCACCAGCGTCAAAAAGTGTCTTAAAAGTTCAAAATTTACACTGAAGTTTGGCCTCCATCTCACACAGTGTCTTTAGTTACAACTAGATATAGCTTACAGCTGGAGTGAAGCTACCATTTCAGGTAATTCGAATTGAGCATCCATTTTCCACAGAAGGGAGAGCATATAGTTCTTGTGCCACCGTGTAACTCACAGAGTGATGAAAGTCTGATTGGCCTCGATTTTGAAACAAAATGGCTACCGGGGTACTTCAGTAAAGCACATCATTGCAAACTGGCCTTAAATACACAATATAGAACAGTAGCTCTGAGTGGAACACCGTGATCAAAATAGAATAACACAAACCGTTTATGACCTACGATATGGAATCCTCACTCGTTTGGGAAAACACCATTTCGGAAAAACAAAAGTACTACTTATACGCAAAAGTCCAAAGAGACTCTCAAAATTTTATGCCGGGCATTAAAGATAAAGCAAAAAAAAAAAAGGGCGGATCCCTCGATAACGTTAGAATTCACGTATCCCTTGGGGCGCCCAGACTTTTTGTTTTTATCACTTCTTGAGCAGTAGAGTTTGGTCGGTCAAACCATCTGATAACGGCATGTTGTGAGCTTTAACGACACTGTGGTTATGGCGGCGATAAATCAGACTTCATTACTGCCTTTTACGGACTCTCTTGATAAAAACTGGTCGGATAGATAGCAAAGAATTCCAGGCCGAGACCACTGATAGCGGCAGACCCAGAAAGCTTCAGGACTGCACTGGAAGAGGACGCGCGGAGCAGGATGGCTTCTAGCACTGTGTCCAAATCGGAATAAAATCGTTTTTTCGGACGTATTTTGTATTTTCTGACGTCTTTCGGGTTTCGCATACTGGGATATTACATGATGTAGCAGGTAAGTGTGTACGTTTAGAAAATCAACTTACAAAAGGAAACATCAAGTAGAGGTGTCACATTTCCAGCGATTTCGGAGATCGTAGGGTATCAAATTTCCATGGAGAATAAGAGGCTGGTTGGATTCAGTTCCCGTTGGTAGTTCAAGCTCGTCTCAGCTACCTCGCGTAGCCGGGAAATACTTCCCTCATTTGCATAAATCCCAACCCATGCGCAGTAGCGACACCTCGACACGCCAAAGACGTCCTGAACACTTGAACATTACGCACAGAAAAAGTAGTCCTTCCATGATGAAAATTGTCTGGAAACTGAATCTGAAATAAAACATGTCCTGGACGCCATTTTTTTGCGTCTCCTACAGGTAAAGATAATAAAAATGGCTGGATGTAAGCAGTGGTGACCTACCCTGAAATTATCAGCAGAGTTTTGTCAACAGAAATTTGTTGCTTCCAGATAAGATAGGGGCGAAGGCTGTAAAGATTGCACGAGGAACGCGTCGAGATACCATAAACCTAGGCTCGTTACTTCAGGTGGTCGGACCTCGTTTTACTCATGGTGACGTCACTGATAACGTGCATTTTGGGCATGCGCAGACAGCTGAAAGGTCTCCAGGTTTGGCTGGTTGACACATTTTGCAGTCAGCTTGAAACTGTTGCAATCTGTCACATGCTAGTCTGTATGTGTGTATGTTCGACACAGAGATAAACTGGGGTGTGTGTTTGTATGGTGTGCTGTTCTCTGATGAAGGACATCTTAAACCACGTCACATACACACACAGTAGCGAGACCATTTCTGGTTTGAATTCTCGCTGTGATATAAAACTTGCCATAATTCGGTTCCCGAAACCCAAAAGTATGTTTGTAGACTCTCCATCTGCCGTTTTACGACAAACCCAACAAGCAAACACTCTCCTCTGATAGCGTACATTTTGAGTCAGTATATATGGAAGGTTGTTTTTTTTTTTTTTAGCCCTGCACACTCTTTGCAGCCCTGTCCGACGCCAAAATAATGCAACACATGTTCGTTTGTCGTCCTACTGATACATGCAGATCTGTTACTTTTTATTCCATATCACATGCCAATTGTGAAGCTTTATAACGTTTCTTTCAACTGTGGAATGAGGTCTAATCTTCACATTTTTATTAATGGCTTTATTTGGGTACTTAAACTTTTCCATAAAGTGCAGTACTGCTGATAAGCTGAGTCAATAATTGAAACACTGCATGTTTTCAAGAAAGAAAGAAAATAGCGTAGAGTAGGAGGACGGGGGGTGATATCAACTTCGGAATTGAACAAAGGGGACGAGAAAACCGTTAAATTGAGGAGGGAAGGAGAGAGGGAGAGAGAGAAGGAGATATCAAATGTGTTCTTGTCAATACTTGAAAAGTGGTCTTTTGACTCCTTTCCTTGTCACATAACACTCAGAAGTCTCACCTTGTCTTATCAGCTCTATGTTAGCTTTGAAACTCTACGCCAATTTTGTCTCTGTGTGTGGCCATTGGAGGGGGGTGGTTCGCGGGTGGTGGGAGACATTATTGGTAAGGGGGAAGAACAACACTCAGGCAAAATATTGAGGTTCGTATTTCCCTGACTATTTCCATGTGTGACACCTAATGGTGTCTTCAAAATATCAGTTATCTTATCATTCGTACATATTTGGTACAGATCAACAAGGCCATTGGCCAAACCACAACCAAGTGACCAATCCGTGGTCACCTTCCCGAAAACATTACTGCAGCCATTTTATTAGCGCAAGCATTATTCCGGCCGTAGTGCCAAACATAATCCAAACCCTAATCCTATTCGTTGCACTTTCCCAAGAAGACACGTTGCAAATTATAGACGGCTGGGATCAAAGCTGTAGCTTGTCATTTCGTTACACACCGCTAGGTTGTTTTTTTGTTGTTTTTTTCATATATATACTTAAATTATATTGAAATTATTTGGGATAGTGCAAGAATGAGGGTTAACATTCGTTAGGGGACCTAACGAAATGGCCACGGTAACAGTATCGGAAGTTGATTACAAAATAATCCTAAAAAGCCCATTGTGAGTAAAATAGTATATTGCTTAAATGGCTCCTAGCTAGTAAATTTCTGAAAAGTTAAACAAAAAGTATACCAATATTTTCGGTTGTTGCGAAGATGAAGAAATTCCTGACAATATTTAAGTAGACACCTCTCTTTCTTTCCCATCCACGCACACATCTCCACCCCCTCACAGTCTTTTTTTTTTTTTCTGTAATAAAATAGTTCCAAAGTACTCCGACATCATGCAGTTTACAGGCTCTAAGCGTATGATTATCAGCCTGAGTACTATATTCAGATAACTGATGATTCGAGGGTTAAAGGTACCATCTCATCAAAAGATGTTCTGAGCAGCCACAAAACGACAGCGTTCTGGGAAGTACTACTTACATCATAACTGTTAAGTATTAACATGAAAGCAAAGCAGGGAAAAGGTTTGTGTTTAAATTGCATTATGCAATGTAGCCAGAAAATTAACAATAATGACATATGTAAATTCTTATTAATTTCCCACAGCAAACTCTTCAGTCATGACTCCATGGATTTACATGAAAAATCTGGTTGATTACCACAAAACTGAGTCACTCATGGCGCCTCTGGAGACGAGAAAAGGGGGTAAACTTCAACCATTCTCAAAGAGAATGAGAGCAAAGGAGGCAACTACGTATCAGTGCACCGAGGTAACTTGACCTGCCCATAATTTCTCTCTCGGGTGTATCTGGCTCCATTGTTTTGCATTTCATCCCTGATTTTGATAAGTGGAATTTCCTGCAATTAAACGCCTGTGAATATGTAACAAGACACCAACCAAATCCACCCCTTTTGCCTCCCTATACATATCAAGTGAAGCATTATGTTTCTGTCTTCCCAGTTGATTCAAGGGAATTTAAGTCTGGACCAAGACAGATGTGAAGAAGACTTGACCCATTGCACTACTAGCCTAAGGGGGTTACCATACTAAGCCTGGTAGGGCAATATCAGCTGCTGGCAGACAAGAAGTGCACACCATAATTTGGGTTTGTTTTGGTGTTTTTTGTTGTTTTGTTTTTGTTGTTGTTTTTTTTGCACATCCCGGAAGACTATATTTATACCAAGCCCGACCAGACACAGTCAGCTTCTGCCATTATTTCTTTGGTGTATATTTTGCTGGCAGCAACTGGCTGTGACGTTCTAGACTCAGTATGATACCCCCTTTAGGCTGGCAGAGATGCTAGTTGAATGATTACTTAGCTATACAAGAAAACAGTGACAATCCCTTTAGTTTCTTCCCGGCTTATCGTTGTGATATATTGCTGGCCCAGTCACGAAACTGTACAATAAAAATTAGTGTATTCGCACAACTGCAGATGACAACTCTTCTTTCCGAGATGAAATTGTGGTAGACACTGTCTGGGTCACACCCACCTCACACACCGTTTTTCTGTCAAGGAGGAAGATCCTCCGAATGTGTGGGATGCAATTGCCCACTATCGATAAAGCATTATTTTAACTGAAATGTGTAGATTTTATGCGTATCCAAAGAAAGCACTATGACTGCGGATACATGAAAGAATTATTTTCTGAGGTGGATCCACAGCGCGTCTTGACCTTTCTGAAAGTGGCTAATATCTACAACTTGATTTAAAAACGTGTTTACACATTGATAAAATTCTTTCTAAATCTATATAAGACAATTTTTTTTCAGAATTTCACCCATGTAGTAATGTTATAATGGAGCTATGTACTTTTACTTTTGAAAACTTAAAATTGATGAAGCTTTGAATATCGAACATAAATATGGTACCTTAGAAAGGCAGTGAAAGGCGGAAAGTAGCCGCTATCGTGCCGATGTGTCGTAACACCCAAACTGAAACTCCTCGAAGGAATTTTATTCGTCCTATTGATTGAGGGAAAGTGCAAATTTCAGAGGATGTTAATTGAAGTTCAAAAAACTGTAATTGAATTAAGAAGTGCATTTCAAGTAAAACAGATTTTTCTTTGTCTCTCCTGCAAATTGAAGTTCTTTGCACTTGTGTGGTTTTATGACATGGCCAGCGATATTATTTAATATTTCTCTCTTCTAAATTGTTACGGTAGTCCGTATGTCATGATCAGCATTGTCCCGGTTATGTCCTTCTACCTTATGTACACAAGGGAAACAAAAACGTCAATATTTGGTGTCAGCTATTTTTGGCGTGACGGTTTAGACCGGCGTTTCTCAAGGTGGAGCGAACGCACATGGGGCGTGTGAGACATAGACGTGGGGCGAAGGGAGTTTTTGTATTAATTTCAAAGTCTAGTTTAACTTAACTGTAAAATAGATAAACTGTTCTTTGTTTATGTGGTGTTGGTGGTTTCCTTGTTTAGCTTGGATTAAAACATCGAATATTTGTTGTTGTTGTTGTCTGTAATGTATACTAACTTTGTCCTATTGTGGTGGGACGAATGTCTTGTTGTTGTTTTTTAAATTGAAGTGGGATGTGGGACCGAAAAAGAGGCTCCTCTTATTACACATTTTGCCTACATAATTGGAATTAATTTAGACATGGCAAGCGGAAATATTTTCAAACAGGAAGAAGGAATGACCAAATATTGAGTAATTCTTATATTGAAATAAAAGAAATAATTGCAAGAAAGTAGAAATTAAGTTTCAACAGCAAGGCATTGCATGTTAGTAACCATCTTCCTTTTGACGAACACCGAGGGTCATGAACTTGGTGTGGCCGGAGTTCTAGAAGATGTCAGGGGGTTAAAGGCCGAAACATCTAATGAAATAATCCACTCTTCCTCTGAAAATCGTCACCTGCCTCGCTCCACCTGAGGAGTTTCTTACCACTGAATGGAAAAGCGCTTCCTAAAGGGCAGGAAGGGTTTGAAGTCTAGAGAAAGCACCTGGACCTGGTGACGGTCACATTGTGCTAGGAAGAAGGAAGACGATAGATAGAATATAACAGAATGATAGGACAGGAGGAGACACAACTAGAAGCGTCCACCAACCACCCGCGAGAGGGGGGGGGGTTAATACCAGTATTACTTTTTTTTATTTCTCTGTAACTGTCTGTTTTGAAAACGTTTTCTTTCCCAGAATATGACGTCATCTGCGCGACGGGGGTTTTGCTGGATGGATTTGAAAAGTGGTCAAATAAAACCACGGAGAACCACAAATACTTGGAGTCAGCAAGAGAGTGTCGACTGCTTCGAGAAGTACTGGTGATCAAAGTAAGTCTCGCAGTTGTACCAAGTTCGGTGAGGGAAAAAGATTATTTAGGTGAAATTTAGAAATTTATATAAGGTCAAAGAGAAAGAACATTAATGACATTGGATAACGACAACAATTGACTCCAGTAATAACATCATATAGCAGTGACCATACTCGAAAGCAATAGTAACAGCGATAACCACATCACGACATCACGACGACAACAACGTTAAACAACTGTAACGACGGGTAAGAGATTTGGATGTGCAGTTGTATCTGACTTCAAATTAGGAATATTTCAAAGATCTACACATTCACTGCTAAAGATTAAGCAAGTATTGGTTAATGAGTTATACACAAAATCAAAGTCCCTGAAAACATACAGGTTAATGTAAGTTACCGGGATTTACCGGTGTGCACGCATAAAATATTGCGTGGAAATGGGTCGTGAGTTTGTCCTATTTATTTCAGTGCCGTTCACCGACACATCGTTGCAGAATCTGCACATTACTGGGCAACATGCCGGAAAAGGGACGTGGCTGCAAAATGTAAGGTAAATACAATTCTTTTTTTTTTTTTTAAATCATGACCTTAGTTCTTGTTCGTTCCAACTCCACTTTTTGCACAACTGAGAAATTCGGCGTTAAAACGTTGAAGGCTTTAATATGATAAGAAGTTAGAATAAATCGGAAGTGTGAAACAGTTTGACAAGTGCCACAAAGCAGTTTAAACACGTGTCAAAGTGTGCATTTGTTACACATCTTCTAATGACTATAAGATCTCCATTTTTTTTTTTCAAGAAAATGGAGATAGAACAAATAAGAACAGTGCCTCAATGGTTACAGCATTCCATCACTGAGGGATGGATTCCAGCTCGAGCCTCCAACAAATTGCGGAGCGTTTTTCTAAAACTGGGTAAGTCATATTTTGCATGAGTTATGGCCCCTTTCAGATGGTCGTTCCAAATGAGTGTAAAACGGGGTGTAAGTACTCAGTTAAAATTTGCCATGTCCCGTTCGAATGTTCTGATATCGACGGAACTTAGTAAGTTTTGACTGAATACTTATACCGCGCCTTACACTCATTTGGAATGACCATCTGAAAAGGGCCATAACCCATGCAAAATATGACTTTCTTCAATTTCTTGTGACACTCATTCGCCTCCGCTCTGATGCAGGCCAACCTTAAGCCTCTGATAATTATAACCTTATTGGGCTGAAAAGAGATTTACCCCCCCCCCCCGGCCCCGAAAAATTCAAACTAACAAACATATGAAATATAACCGGCCGTGTAATTTATCGTATAACACTGTAAGCCCGCGACACATGGCACGTGAAAAAGGAGTTGTCCGGTATTAGACTGGCGAATTCTGATCCAGACACAGAATTAACTGTGTTTGGGAAAGAGCTGACCCAAACAAACAATTAGGACCAGATTACTATTTTGTAGGTCCCTACTCTATGGAAACTGTGAGGCTTCCAGTAATAATTAATAAAGACACGAATTTCGGATTCTTGAAGTCAGTTTCTTCAACTTCTACAGCATAATGTCAACATTAGGCCCTCATAGCTGGGTGCAGTTAATGTGACCCAACAAAAAAAGAAGAGATATTGTGATATTTTCAAAACTGAAATAAGTTTCTGAAAAATTAAATTTATTTGTCAAAATAATACTATTTGTGTTATGAAGAATTACCCGCAATAGAAATTAAAATAAGGTTCAGATATTTAAATCTCTGGAGGCCCTCAGCTGGAGGAGGCCCCTGGCTATAGTCCATAAACCCCATGCCTTAATCCGGAACACCAAACAATCATTATGATTTGTAGGTAACATGTTATAATATCTATCATACTATATTGTAAGGTTACGGTACAAGAGACGGGGGAGGGGGGGGGGGGGAGGAGAGAAAGTAGTCGTTCAGTATTAAGATTAAATTCAGGTTCACGAACACAGTCAACTGTGACAGGGTAGAGGTTACACCAATGCTGTAAATAAACATGTATACCCCACTCAGAATCAGACACACACCAAAAAAAAATAAAAAATTGAACACTATATGTACAGCTGAGTTATAACTCTTGACTTAAAATAACACAAGCACATTTAAAAAAACCCTGGTCACAACCTGAAAAACTGTTTATCTCAAAGCCTGAAGATCATTAAGACCAAGACCGTCAGAAGATCATTAAGACCAAGACCGTCGGAAGATCATTAAAACCAAGACCGTCAGAAGATCTTTAAGACCAAGACAGTCAGAAGATCATTAAGACCAAAACAGTCAGAAGATCATTAAGACCAAGACAGTCAGAAGATCATTAAGACCAAGACAGTCAGAAGATCATTAAGACCAAGACAGTCAGAAGATCATTAAGACCAAGTCAGAAAATTATTAGGACCAATACCTTGAAAGGGAAGAAACATACACAAATGTGTCATAATGATATTATATCACAGAATTAATCATCAAAATTTCGTCAAATTTCACAATCAACCGGGAACAACAGAATAATACACATCAAAGCCAACCCAGAAAGATGCCGAAGATCGCTTTTGCCCACAGCAGTTCGTCTGAATAAGACATCATAGCTAGACATGTGCCATATTGCACTAAAGTTATATGCCTTGTTACTTCATATAGGTGGAATGCGCATGACGTCACAGAGTTTTGTTTTGTACTTCCGCCAAACAAGATGGCCGGTGGATCAGCTGATGAGTGTAACTTCGAGATGTGTCTAAGCGGTTAAAATGCCTGCTGGTTGTATTGCAGTTCACTGTTATGACAGGGGTGGAAAGGATGGATCCAAGCTGGTCAGATTCCCTACCATCCGTGTAAACAAGAGATAGGAAGTGAAAGAATTGACCGAACGTCTCCCATGTGCGTATATACACGTGTCATTGTTTACAGCAGTGAACTTTTTAAAAACTCGCCGCCGATTGGTTCGCGATGCCTTAAGTGCTCACGGTGCAAATCAGCTAACGAATCAAAATCAATGCCACCATCGCCATGGTGAAGCGTGGGTCCGGACAGACAAGATGGTGGATATGCGCATTCTACCTATAATATGACTATTTGTCACTGAGTCATGATACGTTTATGTAATGATGTGTTAGGTGTGTGGACCATGTAACTATGTGCTCTTAAACATTCTGTGAAAGTGAGTTCCCCCCCATGGGATTAACGAGTGATTCCTATCTTATCTATCTCACCTTTATCATATTGTATTGTAGAGTTACGACGAATGGAACGCACAAGAAGTCTTTCAGTACAAAAAGTAAATTCTGGTTCAGAAAAAGAATCTACTGTGGTTTGGAAAGAGTAAAGCCAATGTTGTAAATATGCAGATTTTCACCCGTTCAGAATCACAGACAAACTGGCCCCAGAATTCAGCATGCCATTTAACATCTGTTTATAAACTCTTGACTTATGACAACACAGGCATAAAAATTGTAAAATCCGGCACGTCACAAGTCAACCTGTCTTGCATAAGGTCAAAAGATCATAACGACCACTGCATTGAAGGAGCGTGAATGTCATAATTTTTATCAGCCAAAAAGGTAGTTTGAGCACTTCGGGGGCACCTTGCAAAGCTTGGAGGAGATATGAAACATATTTTGGAGAAGTTTGGATTCAAAAGCCGAGAACTCAGCATTTCAGATTTAACTTTTTAAAAAGACACCGATAATGCAAATAAATGCTTACAGCACGCGTCCTTTGCCATTGTTTGTCCCAACTCCAGTTTTTGCATAACTGAGAAATTCGACCTTAAATGCTTGTGGCTTTAGTATTATAAGGAGTCAAGAGTAAATCTGAATTGTAAAACAGCTTGATACGTGCCACAATGCATTTTAAACAAGTATCAGAATAAGCTAACATCGATGACGATGAAGCCGACAGGTGACAGGTGAGGTGACATACTAAAAGATCTCCGTTTTTTGTTGTTGTTGTTGTTGTTGTTGTTGTTGTTGTTGTTTTTAGAAAATGAAGATAGAACAAACAAGAAGTAAGGTCGAGAAGTCCAAACTGTTTCACGACCTTGTCAACTCTCGCAGTAGGTGTGGAACTTTCCCATCCACCCCTACCCCTTTTTATTGTCAGTCCCCAGATTGACATGCTGTCTACTGTAAAACGTGGAATAATCCGGGCATTCAGTCAGTTGTGTGCGCGAGAATATGAAGAACGGTCCAAGTCCACTTGTTGGAAACTGAGGTAGCCTTAGCTTTGAGCGTGAACAGAACCTTCTATTCCTAACTTTCAATGGAATAAACAATTATTTAAACTGTCCCAGAAACGAAAGAATCTTAATTATTTAGCATCTGTTCTTTTTAAACTACTATGTAAATCCCAACACCAAAAAAGAAATATTTATTATTTTGTTCTTTTTTGGATTCGAACTCTTTTTTTTTCAAAAAACAATTGAACTGGAGTTAAGCCTTTCTTTTGTTTCGTTTATTCCCGGGCGCATATGACATTGACAAATTTTCAAGTGCCTCTCGAAAGTCCCCGTCGCTGCACTTCGTGGCGTTAAGTTACAGAACAAACACTATGTCCGCTGCACGCTAGGCTTGGTTTATCCATTGTACGCTATGTAAATCCTGGATGCATCGGACATCGATTATCTGTTGTGCACACATGTAAAACAGGTATGTGTGTATGTGTGCCAAACCGCGCGGTCTTGTAATTGCCTGTACTGACATTGAATAACCCCAGAGATAATAAAAATATTTCTGTGTTTTATGATATAGATAAGGTCTCCAGCTTGCGTAGTGACATTATTGCACTAACTAATCAAGTATGTTTAGAATATTCATTTGTGGGTAGATGTGACAAACTGCTCCAATTGTTCATGCCTTGACGTGGAGGAGTGGCTTGCGTGTCCCAGTGATCCCAGGAGCTAAGCCAGCGGAGGCCTCGTGCCCCTGATAGCTTTAAGCAAGCTGGACAGGTCATGAGGGAAGGACCAGACAAGATTGAACAGACCGGCCCTCCAGGTTCGGGGGTTGGGCGTAGGGCTAACAACCCTACCCTGAAATCCTTGTTGGGGCGACCTTACTTGGAGAAACAAAAATCGTTACGGAAACAGCAACATGGAAAAACCAACGTTCTGGATGTGATGGACCTTCTGAGTACCTCGCGACTCGTATGAATGCAAGTAGTGAAAGCCGAAAGGAAACTGCTAGCAGGATGAAGGAGGAACTGAACACCGCCAAAACCAAGACCAGGATTGGATACTGGAATGTTAGAACAATGTATGAATCGGGTAAGTTAGCACAAGTAACATCAGAGATGAGGCGCTACAACCTACACATCCTGGGTGTAAGTGAGAGCAGATGGACTGGATCTGGAAGGATCAAAACATCCACTGGAGAAACCGTTCTCTACTCTGGAAGAGAGGATGACCAACATCATGGAGGAGTAGCCATCATCCTAAAGAAAGGACTGGACAAATGCTTGTTGGAGTGGAAACCAGTCAATAGCAGACTGATGAGGATGAGGATGAAAGGACGACACACAAACATCACTGTCATCCAATGTTATGCACCAACCAACGAAAACGACAACACAGACAAAGACGACTTTTATGAACAACTCCAGGGGGAAATGGACATGTCGCCACGGCATGATCTCATCATTGTCATGGGAGACCTCAATGCTAAGGTAGGTAAAGATGATATAAATTATGAAACAGTAATGGGAAAACATGGAACTGGAACAAGGAATGACAATGGAGAAAGGCTTGTGGATTTTTGTGCCTTGAACAACTTAGTCATCGGAGGGACCCTTTTCACACACAGAGAAATTCACAAACTCACATGGAATTCTCCAAATGGAAGAGACAAGAACCAAATAGACCATTTGATGATCAACGGTATGTGGAGACGATCCCTTCTAGATGTGAAAGTGAAAAGAGGAGCTGACGTAGCCAGCGACCACCATCTAGTGGCAGCACTTATCAAAATTAAACTGAACAAGACCGGAATCAAGACATCAAAGCAAAGACACCTTAATATTCAGAAACTGAGAGATGCAAGTGTTAGAAATGCCTTCAACATACAAGTCAAGAACCGATTCCAGGCTCTACGAGAGTCTGATAAGAACAACCCTAATGAAAGAGGAATCGATTCAGAGTGGAAAAGAGTAACTACAGTGTACACAGAGAGCAGTGTATTTAATGAGAAAGGGAAAAGCAAGGAGTGGATCCAACAAAGAACATGGGATGTGATCGAGGAGAGGAAAGTCATGAAAAAGAAACTCCTACAAGTGAAATCGGAAAGGCTGAAAGAGAGGTACCAACATAGCTACACAGAGTTAAATAAGAAAGTGAAGAGACTAATAAAGAAAGATAAACGAGAAGCCATGGAACAGCTAGCGGCAGATGCGGAGGAGGCAGCAGCAAGAGGAGAACAGGGTAAGCTCCACAAGATCACTAAGCGCATTTGTGGCAAGTACGGTGGAAGACCAAGTGTTCCAATCAAAGACAAGAATGGGAAGCTACTGACTACAGAACGAGAACAGGATACACGCTGGACAGAGCACTTTCAGGAATTACTAAACCGGCCACCACCTGAAGATAGAATAATAATACAAGATGCTGCTGAAGACCTTGACATCAACATAGACCCACCAAAGAAAGAAGAGATAGTGGCAGCAATAAAGAGCCTAAAAAACAGCAAAGCCCCAGGAAAAGACAACTTGACTGCAGAACTGTTCAAAGCAGATCCGGATCAGTCAGCCACCATCCTTCAGCCACTGTTCACAGCTATCTGGGAAGCAGAAGCAGTACCAAAGAGCTGGAATGAAGGCAGAATAGTGAAAATACCCAAGAAAGGAGCACTCAGCGATTGCAACAACTGGCGTGGTATCACTCTCCTTTCTATACCCAGCAAAATCCTTGCCAAGATCATTGTGCAACGTATGTCAGATGCTGTGGACAAGACACTGAGAAAGGAACAGGCCGGATTCCGAAAGGGGAAAGGATGCATTGACCAGATCTTCACACTCCGAAACATCATAGAACAGTGTTCAGAATGGCAAAGGCAGCTCTATGTGAACTTCGTTGACTTCGAAAAGGCCTTCGACAGCATCCACAGAGAGAGTATATGGCGCATTCTTCGGCACTATGGGATTCCCAGCAAGCTTGTTGAACTCATCAAAAGCTTTTACAAGAACTTCAGTTGCAGTGTCGGAAACAGTGATGCATCCTTTGAAGTGAAAACTGGTGTACGGCAAGGATGTGTGATGTCAACAATTTTGTTTAACCTCGTAATCGACTGGATTATGCGGAAAACTACAGAGGATGCACCAAGAGGCATCAGATGGACACTCTCCGACAACCTAGAGGATTTGGACTTTGCGGATGACCTTGCGCTATTGTCACATAGTCACCAACACATGCAAGATAAGACGCAGAGACTACATAATTTTGGATGCAAAGTAGGCCTTCGGATTAGCCAGAAGAAGACAGAGATTATGACCCTAAATGTAGACACTCCAGCACCAGTGCAAGTAGATGACAAGAACCTCACCACGACGGACAAATTTAAATACCTTGGTAGCATTATCAGACCAGAGGGTGGCACAAAGGAGGACATCCAAAGTAGGCTGGGAAATGCAAGGGCTTTCTTTCAAAGTATGAGCAACATCTGGAAATCGACACAATATGGCATCAACACCAAGATCAGACTGTACCAAAGCTGTGTCCTATCCACACTCCTGTATGGATCAGAGTGTTGGCGAATGACAGAAGGTGACCTCGCCAAGTTGTCTTCCTTCCACACCACATGTCTTCGTAGGATTCTCCGCATCTTTTGGCCAAACAAGATTTCTAATCAGGAACTACTAAGGCGATGCAAGCAAGAAGAAATAGCCAACATCATCACGAAGAGACGATGGAGATGGCTTGGACACGTGCTGCGAAAGGAAGCAAATTCTATAACCAAAACAGCACTTCAGTGGACACCGGAGGGACGGCGCAAGCGAGGCAGACCCAGGGCAACCTGGCGGAGAACAATCGAGGCAGAGATGAAATCCTTCAATCACTCATGGGGAACTCTCGCAAAGATGGCCCAGGACAGACAGGGCTGGAGATCCTTTGTTGCTGCCCTAAGCACCAGTGGGTGCAACAGGAAATAGTAGTAGTAGATGTGACAAACCCGAGCCAAAGGTGAAATTTTTATACCTCTGTTAAAAATCGAAATAAAACATTTCCAAGACGATTTTGGCTAGATGTAGAAAATAGCTAATCTTTCATATTATAAGCAAATCTCAATTTCCATAGAAAAATACCCCCCCCCCCGCCCCCAAGTTAGAGGGCCACTGACGTTTAGTTTTATCCTCTGCAGTGGCACAACTTTCTTTTGACTTTATTGATTTTTTCTAATTGTCTCTTGTTTATTACAGATATTCTCAATCCCATTAGCCATTGCTTGCTAAGGCCGACAGTTTTCGCCGTTGTTACTCCTCGATACTTCGTCAGTGTGAGTATAAAATGATGAAATATTTGTTTTCCTGAAAATGATTTTCACCTTTCCATATTTTTATGAGCAGCATTACAATTTCATGACAATGCGTGATTATACACAATGGCATTTAAAGGGTTAAAAAGCTTTGTTGTACAAGGTCATTGAAAATAATCTCATTGGTATTTTGAACAGAAATTATGCCCTCTTTGTGAAAGCGAATGTTCAAAATACTCCTTTAGTTTTTACCTCCGAATCTAGCTCAGAATAATGTCTTAAAACGAATAGCTATAGGGAAAGTCAAAATTTGGCAAAAAGAAAAAGTTTTATGTAGCAAAGCCTCGCGTAAGAAATAATACCCAAACGATACAACGAAACGCAAACTAAAAGAAAAGACAGAAAATGGCCGATATTTCGGCAACAGCCTTTTTCAAGGAAAAAAAAAACGAAAAAACAAAAACAAAAAAAAATTGGAAAAATCAACAGATAATACAATCGAACAATAAAAGATCTGAATACGGAATATATAGAATCGAAATAGAATAACGGGGAGTTCCTGCTTGCTCAGCAGCATAGAAGCATGTCTGCCAATGTGTGGAGGATCGGAGTGACCCCCACAGTTTTTCTGTGTTTTTTAGAATGTTTCGTCAGTAGCTATAGGGAAGTGTGGGTTGTTGTTGTTTTTTGGGTGGTTTAAACAGAAATTATAGTCTCTCGGTGCAAACATTCGAGCAGTCGTCACAAACATAGACCTTTGTACATCCAATGAACTTTTGGAGGCAGGCGAGGAAAACCCTCATAACAAATGCTTTGTATGTGTGTGTGTTTTGTGAATAGAGTTACTTTGATTTGTCTTTCCCCAATATCTGTTGTCCAAATGCTACTCAGAAATTGTTTTTGTCGTTGTTGTTATTGTTGTTGTTACTGCTGTACATGATGATGATGAGGTTGGTGGTGGTGGTGGTAATGGTAATGGTTTCATTGGTGGTTTTAGTGGTGATGCAAAATGACGTTGATGGTGGTTAGTGGTGGTGATTTTGGTGATATTGGTAGTTGTGGTGTCAGTAAAGGTATTCCTGGCGATGCAAATGGTCTTGATGATGAAAGTGGTGGCAGTGGTGACGATGGTGCTAGGGAGGGGGGGGGGTAAGGATGAAAGTTTATAAGCCACTTCAGTTCTGAAATTTCAATTTTTATTCAGATTGAATGACCCGCCATCCCTATCCAGAAGAAGAAGGGGCAACAACTCAGTCTAGCCAAGATGGGAAATTTTAGTGTGAAAAGTGAAACAGTTGTGTTGTTTGTTTGTTGTTGTTGTTTTTTTTCACACCTTTAAAGTTATGAGCTTCGCACTTGTGAAGTTTCATGCTAGGATCTGGAACTTAGGATAGCAGAATTTGTTACAAATATTTTACACCCGTGGCTAAAAAAAAAATAAATAAATAAATCATTTATTCGCACTTCACATTCACATAATTATTCCCCATTTCCTCATTCCCCACAGCTATCAGACGAAGTGTGTCCAGAACTTGACAGCGCTTAGATTTTGAACCAAGTCTACGCCAAGAGGCTAGCATACCAATGGCAGTATCAGATGTACGTTCCGTACGCGTGCTACACAGTGCGTCCATACTGACCATGTCCCGGTGCGCAAACTTTGGTGACGTAATGTACACAGGGGGGGGATTACTCTATCCAAAGTCAACATGACTTGTGTCAATGGCCATAGGCAGGTGGTTTGTTAGACCCCCGGGGGGGGGGGATAGGGGGAGGGGGGATGAGTGGAGACAGGAATAGAAATGGCATTATGTTATCGTTATAGTAAAGACAAATGGAAGCATGCAAGATCTTTGATTTTCGTTTCACTGATATGAACAAAACCCAAAAAAGTGCGAATCGTAGGATCTGTTGAGAATCATTAACAGCGCTGGAATTCTTTATTTATTTTTATTTATTTTTTATGACCTTCCCACGGCCGAACACAAACATTGCATTTTCTAACTAACATCAGCAGTGGATTCAACCGCAAAAATATGATTGTGAATTGTTGGTGTGTATCCACAGACTGGCAGGGATTATGCAGATATGCAAATCAGCAAACATAAGTTAGGTGCAAAAACCAAGGGTGAAATGGAATCGGTTCCAATTTGGACATGTCTATTTCTTTTCTTTTTTTCTTTTTTTATTTTAGCTGGATAACAATGATTGTCCTTTTTCAAAAATAAAAAGGTATTTATTTATTTATTTAGGCTATTTGCGTATTTACTAGTAGCTGTCCTATTCAACAAGCAAATGGAGATAAAGATACAAAAAGACCACTGCGGACCCCAAGAACCTGCATTAAACGTTAAAATCTGCATACATGTTAACCAGGACACTGCGCAATATTTATTTATTTATTTATTTATTTATTTATTTATTTATTTATTTATTTATTTATTTATTTGTCTATTTCATAGTAACTGTCCAATTTAACGAACGAACGGTGGTAAAGATACAAAAGACCACTTCAGACCCAAAAGAATCCACGTTAAACGTTAAAAAATTTTCATACATGTTAACCAGGACCTATGCAATATTTATATATTTATTTACTTATTTTATTTTATTTATCTATTTATTTATTTATTTGATCATTTTCAACACTTTTACTTATTTGTGCACTTCAAGTTATTGAACTATTTCTGGTTTCCGGCTGTTTAGCTGTAAACGTACAGATACACTTTTTTTTTTCAAATATTCTAAAGTACCACAACTTCTTTGACAGAGCATAACATGCCCTTCCAACTGTGTTTTTTCCTTGCTGCCATCATTCTTACTTACTTTGACAGGTGTTATACACAGTAGTAGTGTAGCGATTTTAATTTATTACATGCTAAATTCTTTTTTTCGATATATATTTTTTTTCACTTCATTTTATTCTTATCACATCTTGGCTGCCAGAACTTCATTGTCGCATTTAATTGTGTTACAGTTGTTAATGTTTTATCTGTAGACTCTGCATAATGCGGCGTTTGTGGTTATTATGATTATACTCACTATGATTATGATTATTGTTGTTCTTCTTCTTTTTCTCCTGATTATTATTACTATTATCAAAAATCCGGTGTCAAGAAAGCCTGGACCACACTTGAGAAAACATAATTTGGTAACAGAGAAAGCGTGGCACCGGGTCCACACAAGAACACAAGTGCAGTGTGACCGTGTGGCGAATGTTATGAGCTGAACAGCGTTATTCCACGCCCCCTTGAACTCGTGGCAAGGAAAGGTCATAAAATTATAGTTTTACAATGCGGTGGCAATAAAGCCATTTCGGTGCAATACCCAATAACTGACACGGCTTATGTCTAGGATAGAGTATGAGATGGTTATATTCCCCTATACCCTCCTTGCGCTTTCAAATAATCGAATTATTTCGCCACTTTTTTTCTTGTTTGGTCTATCTCCATTTTCTGAAAAAAAAAATTGGAGATCTTTGAGTTCGTAGAAGAGATATAACAAATGCACACTTTGACACTTCATGAAAATCCGCTATGGCACTTATCAATCTGATTCACAGTTCCGATTTATTCTAACTCCTTACCATATCATGTACTAAAGCTGCAAACGTTGAACCTTGAATTTCTCTGTTGCGCAAACTGTGGAGTTGGAACAGACAAGATCTAAGGTCGTGATATTGTTTCAATATTGGGTTAGTGCTTTTCTTTGGTTTTCTATTTGAAGAACAATAATTATATTCATATAACAATCGTAAGACCTATGGCTACAGTAAGGCCTATAAGGCATTAAGACAGGTCTGTTTTGTCGCTGTTTTGTGGACTAGGGAGTTCAAGGGGACCTCGCCAACTAGCGAGACTGAAACAATACTGTCTCGTTAGTTTATGTATACGAAGTTCAAGTCTGAGCCAAAGGCGAAGCTAAACAGATTTGACGCAGAGCACCACTAGCCTAAAAATCAAACCAGTTTAGTGAATGCATTGTGTTTGTTATTTCAAGCATTCATGTGCGTGTGTGTTGCAATACTGTGTAGTATACCATTGTAATTTGCTCTGTTCATTTTGGATTCAGGGGACAGTTCGTGAAATGACTGTGTAAGAACTATGGGATTTTAATGAAACTGCGCCAGCCCACGCACTTCTAGTGACGTATGCGTTGTGAAATGAGTAATAACACCTCTGAATTTGCACCACAAATGGGCCTTTGTTTCACGATGCTATTACACCTCTCCCAGTCTCATAACAAATTAGTAACAAATTCTACAACATTTGCAGTTACATGTAGTATATTTAGTATTATCAAAATGATATTTAAACGATTCATAGAGATTTCAAATGTAAACTTTAAGGCATCACACAACTGATGTTATTACTCAAATTCTAAATTTGTACATTATAATATTAGCTATGCAAGATCGCATGATATGTTTATTTCTAACTACTTTGTATACACTTTTTGCTGACTACATGGGAACATAAAAATTTTTCTCAGCCAAAATAAAATATGTTTGATAATCAAATATTTGCATTTTGTGGTTGGAAGTGGTTTCAAAGTTGTTATTGCTGTTGTTGTTGTTGTTGCTGCTGCTGCTGCAGATGATGATGATGATGATGATGATGATCGTTGACGAAGACGATGGCAATATTTTGAGTTTGGTTTTACGGTCAGATCGATAGACGTTACATTGTGCCCCGCACAGGTCACTGGCGGGAAGTCTTATGTTAATCATCGGAAGTGCGAACTGGCCTCGTTTCTTTCTTTTTAGCCTATTGGAGAGATTGGGGTCTATTAAAATAATAAATGTATGTATATAGAGTTGGAAACTAAAAAGAGGTAAAGGTTCTCTGATGCCTCGAAAAAAGTTAGACATGATATTTAAGCCCTACGATTTCAGACTATGTTTTCGTGGCTTGCTGTAAAAGTGGCTCTCGACAAAGATGTGCTGATGATGCAATAGCCATTTTGTGTGAATGATGATGTTATTGCATGTCTGCCCGTAAACAAATTTTGACTCAGAATTTAAAAAAAAAAAAAAAAAATTCAATTTCTTAAATCCACAAATGTCATGTTTTCCCATTCACCCTTGTGTCTCTACCGTTCAGAGGAAAAGGGAGACGAAAACGATGAAAATGACGGATAAAAGTGGTGATGTTGTTGTTCTAGTATATTTCACTTTTTTTTTTTTTTTAATGGGATGGGAGGAGAGGGGTGGATGTCGCTGTCTGGATTGTGTTTTTGACTTCGTATCACAAGTTAAAAAAGATAAGCCACAAAGAACAGGTAACATTACGTGCCGATTAACACAACATAAAACAATGGCACAAGCTTTGAAATAACATTCTTACAATGAATAGATATGGATCAGCACAAAGGCAAAAATTATGCAAAAGAATGTTAAGAGAATAGCAGGAAATAATGCAAGGACTTACAACGTCCATGGTGTCCCCGACTCCCCCTGACCTCCAGGACTGCAGCATCCAACATGGAGACGGGCAGGTACCAGGGACGACAGACGTCAGCTTCCGGGATCTCGTGTGACCACACAGAAATCTCTAACCACCTCTGTCTTCACTCTTTTGTCCCCAGAAATCAGGTTTTATAATTCCTGAAGTTCGCATCAGGGCGCTCATTGTTTAAAAAGGTTCCTTCATTTCACATTCGCATTTAATTTTCATTTTCAGTCTCACAGTTTCACAGTATTTTTGTTCTTGTTGTTATTGTTCACTTTGCGTTAGTCAAATACGAGCACCCGTTCAAATTTCTATATTTAGTTTCACTTTCCATTGATTTTAAGAAGATACGATTATAAAACTCAGGATTCACAAACTTCTTGTATGAGATTCACTTTTGTGTGTTCGTTGTAATAGATGTTGAGTTATAATCTTTAGTCACTGAAAATAGTTCGGTTTTTGTTGTTGTTGTTGTTGTTGTTGTTGTTGTTGTTGTTGTTGTTGTTGTTGTTGTTGTTGTTGTTTTGCGTTTAAACTGAAAAGAATTTGTGAAGTTTGCACTTATTTCTATGATAGTTCTGACTTTCCAATGGATGTTAAGAAGATACAATTGAAGATACGATTATAAAAGTGACGATTCACAAACTTCTGGTATGAGATTCAGTTTTATTTGCCCGTTATAATAGTTGTTAAATTATAATATTCAATCATTTAATTGTTGTTGTTGTTTTGTTTTTGTTTTTTCGCTTAAACTGAAAAGAATCCGTGAATTTGCACTCATTTCTACGACAGTTTTGCGAACATAGGTTCCTTTTGTTTTCTTCGCAAGTTAGGAAATTTGCTGAGATTACTTTTTAAGTCAACAGTGAACTTTCTATTCTATTTCTAGTTAAGTTGTTTTTCTGTATTCGTTTTTGACTGATTTCACATTCTGAATTGGACAAAATTATTCTAATCGTTGGGATCCATGTTCATGGCACATAATTATGTTATTCACTGCTATTCCTATAGAATTTCCGTTCATCCTTCTAAAAAACACTCATTATGCCAAAACAAACTTCACATTCAAATTCTGAAATGTTTACGTTTAACTAATTTCACAAAGAAGTGTCCTCACTTTGTATCCTTCAGAAGAACTACAAGGATTTGACTAAAAAAAAAAATATATATAACCAGAATTTAGAGCAAGAGCTGGTATTCTTACTTACTCCAGATAGTCAAATTTCCAGATTTCCCAGCCATGTTAATACACCATAAAGGTTCCAAACAACACATAGCACACTCCCTTGTCCTCTAATCCTTGTAAATAACCATTTACAAATTTGCTCGAGAGCTGCGGTTTCCTGGTATATGACGTACCCCCTCCCCTCCTCTTTCCAGTGCCACCCCTCCGTGTCTGCGCACCCCTGACTTCTCTTTATGCCCTCATCCTGTGTCCACCCACCTTTTCGTATGATTGAGGGCGGCCCAGGTAATAATAGCTCAATACCTCAAACAACAAAATAGGGTATCATAGCCCTTCCGTGATTGTTCTTGCTGCAGAGGCGTATCTTCGAGGACATTCAGGTTTCGTCAAAAGGTGGGTCCGTCCCAAAGTTTCTGAACGGGTCACAGGTAAAAGATGATGATATCATTTGTTTGAACAGGATGTATGTACGAGGATAACGTTTCTGAACAAGGTATTCCTCGGCTGGCTTGATTCAAGGGCGCACTGAAGACTAATAGCATGAGGAAGGATTAGGACATTTGGGTCAAGTTCATAGGATTTCTGAATGTTTTTTTGTTTACTTCGTATGTATACTCCTATGGAATCTATCTATCCATCTATCTATCTTCTATCTATCTATCTATCTATCTATCTATCTATCTATCTATCTATCTATCTATCTATCTATCTATCTATCTATCTATCTATCTATCTATCTATCCATCTATCCATCTA
Source organism: Onchidella celtica (assembly GCA_963931925.1). Classification (NCBI taxonomy): domain Eukaryota; kingdom Metazoa; phylum Mollusca; class Gastropoda; order Systellommatophora; family Onchidiidae; genus Onchidella; species Onchidella celtica. The sequence continues at coordinate 32,255,539 of OZ007579.1, forward strand.
TCTATCTGTCTATCTATCTATCTATCTATCTATCTATCTATCTATCTATCTATCTATCTATCTGTGTATCTATCTATCTATCTATCTTTTTGTTTATCTGTCTGTCTGTCTGTCTGTTTATGTGTCTGCACGCCCGTCACTTCGTCCGTCCGTCTGTCTATCCATCTGTCTATCTGTCTGCTGTCTGTCTAACTGTCTGTCTGTCTATTTATCTAACTGTCTTTCTACCTAGCTATCCATCTATCTGGAAAATCCCTCATTTTCTGCATCGGAGAAGAATATTCCAGTCGGAGAAAGACATGTATGGCATCGCCTTCTGTTTCAGTACACACACGTCCCCAAGTTTTGAGTTACTGCAAGTTGACGGTAGGAAATCGTTGGCAAGTTTACATAACAGCTTAACCTGGTCTTATCGTAAAGTCATCTGCATTGTGTTTTCAGATCTCGATTAGAGGATTTAGTGTAAATAGAATTTTACTTACGTTTCATTTGAATCCATTTGAAGGCTGTTTTGTCTAACTCTTTCTTGTGTATCTTTATTATCTTAAGAGAGAGTATGATCATTATTATCTTATGAGAGAGAGAGAGAGAGAGAGGGGAGAGGGGGCGGGAGGAGGAGATTCAGAGACAGGAACAGGGAGAAAGGAAGGAAGGAAGAAAGAAAGAAAGAAAGAAAGAAAGAAAGAAAGAAAGAAAGAAAGAGAAAGAAAGAAAGAAAGAAAGAAAGAAAGAAAGAAAAGAAAGAAAGAAAGAAAGAAAAGAAAGAAAGAAAGAAAGAAAGAAAGAAAAGAAAGAAAGAAAGAAAGAAAGAGAAAGAAAGAAAGAAAGAAAGAAAGAAAGAAAGAAAGAAAGAAAGAAAGAAAGAAAGAAAGAAAAGAAAGAAAGAAAGAAAGAAAAGAAAGAAAGAAAGAAAGAAGGGATCCAGCCAGCATCCCTACAAAAATCCAACACGTAAGTTTAACGTCAACTTTGCACACAGGAACAACTACGTTCCTACGTAGGCCAGCAGGTTACGACATCACGCCGACGTTTGTTTGATGTAGGGAAACCGCTCCAACCTTACGAAAATCCTATACAAATCTACGACGGATTGACGTAGCAAAGCTGGCTAGGAAAGAAAGGAAAGACGGGAAGGAAGAAAGAAAGAAAAGAAGACAAAGAAAGAAAGAACAGAAGAAAGAAAGAAAGAAAAAGAATAGGGCTGAGAAACTGCTGTCTTGAGCCTATCACGATCGTTTGCCAGTCAAGGGGAGCGACCAATCATTATGAGCAGAATGACGACACCAGCGCCTCTGGTGAACACTCATTGGCTGAAGGCGGCGGAGGAGGCGTAACTTTTGCCAAGGAAGATAACTACATCACAAGGATTCTCATCTCATTTTCGTAATCTGCAGAGTTTTGTCTGGACACTTCCGGAAATATCACCATTTGTTGACCATGTCCTTGAAGTAATGATGATGAATATAATTTTTATTGATATCTTCATCCTGCTGTTGTAGTTTTATTAAAAGTTGATATATTTATTCATGTATTGCTAAATGTCTGCCTGCTTCTCTTTCTGCCTGTCAATCTGTCTGTCTGTCTGTCTGTCTGTCTGCCTGTCCGTCTTTTTCTCTCTCCCTCTTCCTCTCTCTCCATCTTTCTCTCTACCCCTCTCTCTCCATCTTTCTCTCTGTCTCTTTCTTCCTCTTCTCGCTTTCTCCTTTCTCTCTCTCTCTCTCTCTCTCTCTCTCTCTATCTCTCTCTCTCTCGCTCTCTCTCTCTCTCTCTCTCTCTCTCTCTCTCTCTCTTTCTTCTCTCTCTCTCCCCACTTTCTTTCTCTCTTGCTCTCTCTTTCTCATTCTTCGACAAGTTACATTTCCATTGTCATACAACACCGACTGGGGAACAGCTCATTATTTTGCTGGCCAAAACAGACCTAAACTGTAAAAGAAACGCCCAGAGGCGAAGGAAAAAGGAGACAATTTCAAGAAGTATTTTGTCATTTTCGTAAACTGCGATATTTTTGTTACTTGAGTGGGACAGGGTTAGCTGTAGGCCATAAACACCTGCTAAGTGAATCACACTTTGCAAAGGTTTTCAACTCCCGGAGGATTTCTTACTGCCACGCACTGTGTCAAATCTGCTTTTGCCTCGGTTTAGTGGGACGGGCCTTCTCGCCCTTGCGATACTGAATCAAGTCTGTCCCGCGATTTGATTCAGGCGAAGTTCAATTCTGAATAAGAACTGACACAAAACAGACTTGACTCAGTGCCCTGCTGGCCTTAAGATGGGTTTTCATGTTTTCAGAAACGGAAACAGAAACGGAACCTGCAACCGAAACGTCCAAAACCCTTTCTTTACCTAGTGAAATAGAAAGAATATGCCTATTTCCATTTATACCGAAACGCCGTTTCCGCACACATGGAAACAGTCTTTCTTTTTACTACTGGATGGATTTTTGACATTTCCGTTTGCCGCTTTCGTTTCGGTACACTTGAAAACCCAGCTTTACTCTTGCATTATTATGGAATTTACTTCTTTTTTTTTTCTTCTTCTTCTTCTTATCCTTAAGTGCTAAGCTGAATGCACAAATTTCAATCGACTAAAAGGAAAACACAGTCACTTTTATTTCCGTATTTTCATGTTACCAAGGAAAAATAATGAAGACAAAATCACAAAGTATTTTCAGATGTATTCCTTTGCAGGGAAAGAACTGAAAATTCTGAACAAAAATAATAGATTATCGTTTGACTGAATGAACTTAACATTCTGAACAAAAATAATAGTTTATCGTTTGACTGAATGAACTTAAAATTCTGAACGAAAATAACAGATTATCGTTTGACTGAATGAACTTAACATTCTGAATAAAAATAATAGTTTATCGTTTGACTGAATGAACTTAAAATTCTGAACAAAAATAACAGATTATCGTTTGACTGAATGAACTTAACATTCTGAACAAAAATAACAGATTATCCTTTGACTAAATGAACTTTATTCTGAACAAATATAATGGATTATCCTTTGACTGAATGAACTTAACATTCTGAACAAAAATAATAGATTATCCCTTGACTGAATGAATTTAACATTCTGAACACAAAAAAAATAACAAATTATCGTTTGACTGAGGCGCCAATTTGCCACATTCAAAAACTGTCTCTGAGATCTTTTGATTTGAATCGGAACTTTTGTCTCTGGGTTCTTGTCCTGCCCCCAATGAGCGGACAGCTGGCGAGCTCTTCTAGTAGAGTCTCGTCCTGTCCTATCATTCTGTTACATTCTGTCTATCATCTTGCTTTTTGTCTAACACAATGTGGCTGTTATCGTATTGATGTGCTTTCTCTAAACTCAAACCCGAAGCCTCCTATGAGGTACGGCCAAATTTTAATTACAGTGGAGTCTGAATGGGCACTTTATTCACACAAGGCGGGCGCACAGCATTTTCTCCTCCTGTTCCTCTTCCTAAATATTTTAAACCCTGGTTTCTATTCATATCGCCACCTTAGTTTTTGTTCCTTTCTCCATTTTATGAAAAAATTCAAGATTTTTTAGCATGCACAGGAGGTAAAACGAATGCACACTTTGATACTTGTTTAAAATGCATTCTGGCACTCATCAGCGCTGTTTCACAGTTCCGCTTTATTCTAACCCCTTCTCGCAATACTAAAGCCGGAAACTCAACGTAAAATTCTAAGTTGCGCAGAAAGTGGAGTTGGAACAAACAATAATTAAGGTCAAGATATCCCAAGTAAATCAGCTGGCCAAACATACGTCGTTAAAGGGGTGAACAACGAAAGACCTATTTACATCCGACTCTAATTTGGACACACATGCCCGCTCAAATGCAAGTCCTTGTGCTCGCTCGCTCTCCACTGTGCAGGCTGCCCTTCAGTCGTTAACCAGCTGAGCCCTACAAAGCTCATAACCATAAACTACTCGAGCGCCCTCTTTCGAGAGAACGACCTGGACTATCAAACACTTTGGGCAACACAAATTCACGTCCAAATAATAAAATTGGACACTTCCTCTGAGTCCACCGAAGTCCCATTTCCCTCATAGGAAAATCATGACTTTTTCCCCACTATTCGCCGCTATTGAGAGAAGTAGTGGACTACTCTTTATTCTGTGGGTTACACTTGACGCCACAGAACTTGCGCTCCTCCAAGTTGAACAGTTCTTTTTTGTATACACTTTGGCGTTTTTTACCAGTTTACATCACAGTTTTGGTAAAAATAGACGAAATAGTCTGGAAGGTGTATCTCCCAAGCAAGAACACAGTGTCTAAATTTGCTCAGGAGGTGGACGTTGTGGGATACATTCTCTGTCCCCCTGACCCTCTCCCTCTCTCTCTTTCTCTCTCTCTCTCTCTCAACTCCCCCCCCCTCTCTCTCTCTCTCTCTCTCTCTCTCTCTCTCTCTCTCTCTCTCTCCCTCTCTCTCTCTCTCTTATATTATTTTTACTATCTTCTTGTTGTTGCAGGTTTTGTTTTGTTTTTTGTCATTTTAGTTCCCTTTATATCAATCTACGATACTGAGCTCAGAGATCTTTGGACGCCATCGCAGCAGTTTCTTATGTCTAGATATTTTCCTTCTGCTTTAACCACCGGGCAGTTCTAGTACAGCTTCAGCGATGCTCGGGGGTTTCTATACTGACCAGCTGGCTATGGTAGGTAATGAATTTGAATTTCAACTTTCCATGTCAAAATTTCAAGTTGAATCTCAACTCGTGACACTATTTGTGCTCAGCATCTACATTAAATTTTGCCCATTTGGATCTGCCAACGGATTTTTATTGTAAAGTTTATGTGCATCCATATCCGAATTGTTTTGTGATGGCATCTAATTCTGACATGTCAGTCATTTTCTCGGAGGGTTTCCACATCAGAGAAAAGAGATATGTAGAGAGATACAAAGAAACTGGCAAACAGGCGGACAGGCGGGCAGGCGGACAGACAGACAGACAGACTGACGGACGAACAGACAGACGGACGGACTGATAGATAGATAGATAGATAGATAGATAGATAGATAGATAGATAGATAGATAGATAGATAGATAGATAGATAGATAGATAGATAGATAGATAGATAGATAGATAGATAGATAGATAGATAGATAGATAGATAGATAGATAGATAGATAGATAGATAGATAGATAGATAGATAGATCTGACACGTTTTATTTCCGACCTCCAAAATCCATACCTGACTACTGCACCTACTATTTCCTGAAAAAAATTTCCACTTCACTGATTTGTGTGACAAATTTTATTGGTCACATAAAAAGCTCCAACATTTCGGAACCGGGCGGAGCTGACTCAGCAAATTCTGTCATGCAGTCTTGGTAGACATTTAGATGGAAGGCAACGTTTCCCGCCGTGCGTAATATCTCCATTGCAAAATGTACAGTAAATTACTACGATTGACACCTTGTACAGGGCCGAATTACAATTTTTTAGGCCCCCGGGCTACAGATACTGTGAAGACTCCAGTAATAATTAATAAAGGCACGAATTTCTAATTCTTGAAATCTGTTTATTCAACTTCTACAACATAATGTCAACATTAGGCCCACAGGGATGGGTCCAACACAACAAAAGAGAAGAGATTTCAGATAGATTTGCAGGAGGTTCCTACCCTGCAACCCATCTCTGCCTAAATATTCTATAGGACACAAATTGTGCATGACATGAAGGAGACTTTTGGCTAAAAATGAATTACGCCCGTTCTCTCTGAGTACGGTGGTGGTCTTCCGGGGGTCGTTCTCGGGATGGTCTCCAACACTGAAACAAAACTGCAGAGACAAAATGTCCAGATATATGGACATGCACATGCACACATCTAAACAGCTTGTATCAGTGTCTAGTTTCCGCTTCTCATCATTGCTAATTAAATTCAGTCACTTTGAGATTTGAAAAGTTTAAACAGTGCTTTTATGAAATCAGATGAACATGCCACATTGATTAGCAACGTCATTGCAATAACACTGACAGAAAAAAAAAATTAAACTAAGTTGGAGCGAAACGTTTCTGGTGGCGTTTTATCTCCTTAGCTTTTTCTAAACTCTTTGCTTTTGCAAACTCTCTCTCTCTCTCTCTCTCTCTCTCTCTCTCTCTCTCTCTTTCTCTCTCTCCCCTCTCTCTCTCTCTGTCTCTCTTTTTTTTTCTCTCTCTCCCCTCTCTCTCTCTCGCTCTCCCTTTCTCTCTCTCTCCCCTCCTCTCTTTCTCACTTACTCTTCCTCCACTTTTGTTTTTCTCTTTTTCTTTTTCCTGAATATTATGGCCCGTCTTTATGGATACGCCACTGGCAAATCCCAGTCAAAGTGGCCCATTAGAATATTTTTGATGGGCCAGCCGAGAGAAACAAGAGCCCCCCATGACAGCAAGCAAACATGGTGCTCTCGCCAGCTCTACCCGAGACGTCAAGCCAAAAGGGTCATGCAAGAACTCTAAGGGCTTGCCCTGGGTATCGTAAAGCAATAGAATACCAGCTGCCAATTGTTTCGCAAACAAACGCAGCCAAAACTGCAGTAAATTTACACATGCTGTAGACTGGAACTCTCATGAAATGGGAAATAAAGAAACTGTCAAGCGCTGTTTTCTGTAATTTCTGAAAAAGAAATGCATTTGCCATAGTATTAGGAAGGCTTGGTTATTGACACTGGCGCGAAATTGAATTTATTATACATGTTGAGTATGACAGCCCAATGCATAATCTTGGCATTTTGAATGGTACACCTAGGAGAATAGCTTTTGGCATCTAGTTTTTTGACAGACATAATACATTCTGTAAATAAAACGCACAGACAAAATAGTAATATGAATTTGTCTGCTTAGACGAACTTTAGGACAGAAAATACTGTCTGGGAGAGATAACTGCTACTAAACATGGCTTCATTCAAGGTTATAGTTTCTTCTTTACTACGGTGCGGTGAGTTTCAGTTGCGCTACCAAAACTGAATTGCGGGCAGCCATGGAATGTATGTTTTCCGGGTCAATCTAAATATTAATTCGTTCAGAACCTTATTCACATTTTTGCCCTTTTTTGGATAAAGTCACCCTTTGAGGCAAAATAACCCCGGTACTCGGCATCTGCATTTCTGTTGGGGGTGTTTTGTCGATCATTTTATCTCTGTATTTTGTTGTCTTGGCCCTTTTGAGCTTGGGTGGATGGATGGATGGATGGATGAATAAAGGGTGGATGGATGAATTTTTTGTTAAATATCAACGAGCAGCTGACAGGCAGCACGAGTAAATAAAGGCCACAAAGAGGGCCCATGACAGACGCGCAGTCGATATTTCATTATATTCTATGAACATGAGGACATTTTAATCCAGATACAAATGAGGACATGCAATTCCAAGATTGCCCAGAAAGGTTCCGGAAAAAGTGCCAGACAACAGAAATAAACATTTTATCGGAGTTTATCTTTCATGTATCTTCTTTATTATAGTTCATATTTTGTGCCAAAGGGTTCTACCCTTGACTCTCTTTACAATGTTAATATTTTTTTTTGTTCCAAACGTTCATATCCCCCTTTGCCTCCACCAAGGAGAGGAGGCCCTCTCAAAATCGTAGGCTCAGGCCAACTTACCCACTTGATCTCCAAACCCCACTGGTCTGACCTGAACAGTCTTGATATTCTATTGCGATGTCATTGGCACTGATTATCATTTTATGATGTGCTTGGAAACGATAGTAAATTTTGTAGTAAAGTTTGCAACATTAGAGTCCATCACGACGGGTCCTATTATTCCATGTCAGTGCCAGCATCTCTACATCATTCCGATGAAGATTTCCACAGGAATGGTAGGATTACCGATAGGGCGGATTCCCTACGTCCAGCCGACATCAGCAAGATGTCGTAAACAGCGAATCTATGAAGGAACGATGTCACTCCTTTCAGTAAACTTGACATCAATTCTGCGAATCGGATTTCTATAGGGTTGCCAGCTGGGGATGGTGCCTTACTGATTCTATTCATCACAGCTCTGAAATATCCACCAGCTTCATTTTTCAGCGTTCTTGGCACTTTTTCTGTGATGCTCCTTCTTGCAACTGAAGACCTTCGACGAGACCAAAACCTGTGCTTGAAGAGTTCATGGCTATGGCTTCAGTAATCGAATGAACAGTGTAGGATGGGCCAGCGCAGTCGCAGCAACTGCTAGCTAGAATGGTTTCACCGGACATGGTTGAGTATTTCATCAGGGCATCTCATCTGACCAGAAACAGGTATGCCCAACAGATTACAGCGTCGGCACTACATTTTGCTTCTGTGGTGTGTAAATCACTGGACGACATCAGTTTCCTTGAATGGCATAATCAACAGACAGTTTGTTTACCTGTCGCTATATCTATTGTTTGAATTAGACCCAGACAGCACCCCCAGGTCAGTCCGACATAGAGTTGTGCAGGATGCCCTTGTAGGATTACCGTTGAGGCCGATTCCCTCCATCAAACCAACTTCGGCGTGATGTCATAATCAGCAGATCTACGTAGGAACGATGTCATTCCTATAAGCCAACGCGACATCAGTCTTACGCTTCGGATTACCGTAGGATTGTTGCCAATGGAGTTATCCATTTTTAAACGATCAAATAATAATGTCCACGGAGGAATTTTCAGTGTGTAAATAGCTTGCATAACCTAGCTGATGAAAGTGACCTCCGTTTTTCAAGATCCGAATAACGAAGGTCTGGTTTCACAGTATGACTCAAAAAAATGGTGAAAGACCGCTCATCATCATTGGCCAATTCAGTTCGATGTACAGACATACAACTGCACTTATCAACATCATACTGCACGGTGATGGGCGCAGATACCGAATTAAAATAATGGTGCTTAAATAAATGCCAGGTGCTGGCACAAGTTCTCACAGTTAATTCTTTGGAGCACTAAATCTCGAACATAAGATATTATTCGAACTGATGACATGCGGGGTGGCTGAATCTCTTCTATTTTTACGCTGCTCGAAATTAAAGAAACAAAAAATTAATATCCAATAGATAATGTTCAGACAAGTTTGAACTTTGCGTGTACCTTGTCGTCACCAAATGACCCTATTAAAAAAAAAAAGATACAAATTTCACCCCCCCCCCCCCCAAAAAAAAACAACAACCTGCAGAACACAAAAGAGCCAGAGAAAGAATTTCCAGTTTCTATTTCTAGCATGAACAGGGAACTTCATTAATTTACAGTGCTACAACGGAGAGAGATCCCTGCCAGTATCCCCACATCAATCCAGCGTAGATTTATATAGGATTTCAGTAAGGTTGGTAGGATTACCGTAGTGCTGGGTTTCCTATATCAAACCCGCGATGTCGTAACCAGCGGTCTGTGTAGGAACCATGTCGTTCCTATGTGCAAGCTTGACGCCAGTCTTATGCGTCAGATCTCCGTAGAGGTGCTGAGCCAGAGGTCTGTGTAGGAACGGCGTCATTGGTATGTGCAAGCTTGACGTCAGTTCTACTGGTCAGATCTCCGTAAAGTTGCTGGGTGGGATAGTAGCTACAACTACGGTCAAATAGACGAAACACAAGTTTAGAATTTTTACACTACAAATCAACTGGATAGTGCCATTAAGCACAACGTCGGTGTTTTAGAGAACCCGTGGGAACTACTGTAACCTAGGCCTACTCACAAATTCAGTTCACAGTCTGCACACATAATATTAGCAGTGATGCTCAAAGCAAAGTCAAAATGTGGCAAAAGGGAAAAGTTGAATGTAGGCCTACCGAGGCTTCGAGTAAAAAATAATACAGAAACGATGCAATAAATCTCGAAATCCGTTTCCCTTGCATTTTACTGTACCGGCATCATTTCTGTGTTATTTTTCTTACACGTGTTTTTGCTACATACAAATTTTTCTTTTTCCCCACATTTTCATTGTGCTCATTAAGCACGGGAAAATATATTGTGTTTAAAAAAATGGACGGAGCTTCAAACTATGGACATTTTAGAATTTTTTCTGTCGTTTTGTACAAAATATTTGCTGCTTTTCTTTGATTTCAAATCAGATTCACAAAGTTTAGCATCCTTAATTTCTTACATAACAAAAAAGAAAAAAAAAAACACATTGTAGATTACAAGTAGGTCTAGAAAGGAGAGTTTCCATAAAGTAGGTTAAATACGGAAAAGTCAAATAGTGAAATAAAGAGAATATGTTCAACGCCGTTTCTGCACACATGGAACACTCTTTTTACTATTTGGTGGATTTTTTACACTTCCGTTGCCGTTTCCCTTTCCCTACAAATGAAAACCCAGCTTTAGCCAACTGCTTTTATTCCTCATTTTGTGTTTTGTGGAATTTATTGATAGACCTAATGGGCCGTTTCTCTACACAGCGGTTCGTGGTCTGTCTAATCTTCGACAAATTAGTAACAGCTATTACACAGGCAAGAACTTTCGGAAGAAGTAGGCTATTCAGTTTTGATAACAAAATGCGTGTGTGAACAGTCTGTAGAACGCATTGCAACTGTTGAAATGGGGGACTTCAAACAGGAAAGAAAAAAATCATAACTACTGTATAGTATTATATCAGCTATGTAAGACTGCTTGTTTAGCTCTTTATTTTAGGAGCTTCGCTGCCCTGGGCATTTACACCTCACTTTTCTTTTCTTTTCTGGTTCTTGTTTCTGTGTGTTTTTGCTAATTTTTCAACAACTAATAATATCAATAATATTCAACGATCAATATCTAATGTTTTATAGTAATCATCCCCGTGATGCCACCGCCCTTCTTGTATGAGAACCAAGAATGGCTAAGGTCCTATTATAAATCCCCTTACAAACCAGTACATCCAAATATGGTAATCTAATCAGGGGTCGGGAAGCCGATCGGGAACACCCCCTTTTACGGTGACTCACTTGATGTTATTCTTGGAAGGTAAATTTGCCAGCATGGACAGTGAATATCAAAATTTTAATTTAACGAAAATTTTCATTTTCACTGGGCCTTCATAATATGACAGTCAAATTCATTTATTACATAAAAAGTTGAAGTATAATTTTTTCTTCCATAAAATTTGTAAGTTTTCTCTATTTTTATTGTTGCCGATTATGTCCGCAACGACATGTACTTTGGCTTATTGTACAAAAATCTGGTATAAGAGGGAATCCCTCAGGTTCCGGTACTTCCTTGCCAATCTTGGATTGTTCCATGTGCTGCAGCTGCTAGAACTTCTAGGCAAATAGGCTAGATCTAGCTTCCATTTCATCGGTTTGAAGACATAGTACCACTCGAACGTGTTTGTAGTTTTTTGGGTGGAAACCTCCAAGATGCAGGTATGATTTATAATTTCAAAATGATGGAAATTATAACGACTGCCATGTTTATTTCTAGATCGATCTACACATCAGATCCTACTTCTAGCCTGTTTTGTCAATGAACATCCCTCTTGACTCTTGTTTTTTAAGCGAAGTTCAGATCCATGGTTATCACTGAATTTGTTATTTGGTGACAAAATTACGGGGAATTTAATACCATGAGGTGTTGTACTCATTAATTCTTCAAGGAAGTGGCTACCAGTCTACATTGTAAATTCATGGTCAACAGATATAATCTAACTCTAACTCTAAGTAAAACGAAACTCGCCAAGAATATGGAGTTTTCGATTAGGCCTAGGCCTAGGCATCTAATGTTATGATATGTTACATATTCATAACTTTCGTATTTCCAGAACCAAAATGAAGACACAGAATGGAATGATGCCCTGCGCAGGCACCAGATCATTCCGCGGAAGGAGAAAGAACTGACAGAAGAAGATATTGTCAACATGGTAGAACAAACAGTTGAGGCTAAACAGCAAGGTAAACAAATACTCATGTCCAGGCACATGTTTTACACTCAGACTCAGACCATAACTTAGCTTACAACATTGAGGGCAGGCTGAAGGAATGATACTTATTTACAATCCCACATACATCCTTTAGGGAAAGAACATTACGTATACTGACACAGACAGACTTGTACTTGTCAGTCAACAGAGAGGAAGAAGACGGCAGGAGAGAAAACAAGGAACTTTACCTCTTTCCATCAAGTAGCCCCCTCTAGCTGCTTTACAGAATAGTGCATTCAATTTATTACGCTGTCCACATTTCGTCACGCCTTTGTACACTCACAAGTAACAAAAATTGTGTGCAGATATTGTTTATTTATAAATTATATAGAAATAGAGTTACGTTTCCCATGTGAGACATATTATTTATGATATTATCGTAGTTAATTTTTGTACATAGGCCTATGTGTACTTTTTTCTTCCAGGTAAAGGTATGGATGAAATGACCCTGGATGAGCTGAATGAAAATGAAGATGATATAGATGAAGAAGATGAAAGAATGTTTGAGGAGTACAGGTTAGTATTCTTTACTCATGGAACATATTCACATGGCCTGTGGGCAGTCATTTATGTATTGTTTGAAGAAAGAGATGAATCAAAGTTTTGATTAGGAAAATATAGCAAATGGAAAATAAAAGGTGCGTTTGTAAGCATTTTTTGGTCAAGTTCCCACCTTTAGTTGACATTGGCTTTTTTTTTTCTAAGTTGTTTAGGTCATATCTCTGCTTCCTCTCCTGTTTTTTTTTCTTGCATCATAACATCAGAAGCTTTTACAGCAAAATCGTGCTTTTAAAAGTTGAAGGAAAACAGAAGCTCCGCTGAACAGCGAACATAACTCAGTATTTCCCGTGATTGTCTTCACTTGGAAACTGTCCCAATCAAAAGCACTTTCAAAATTTGCTTATTTACAAAATGCAGTTGTATTGAGTGTATGTGTTCCAATTTCATTGTTTTTTGTTTTTTTTCACAGACGGCAGAGAATGGCCGAGCTAAGGGCAGCACAGATGAAGGCCAGGTTTGGTGATGTGGGGGAGATCAGTAAGGCAGATTATGTTGACCAGGTGAACAATGCAGGTGAAGGAGTGTGGGTGGTTCTCCATATCTACAAAGATGGGTAAGCATTTATTCGAACATCCATCATGTTTCATGATATGAGAATCATTGTACTCACAATTTGTTTTAGTGTTATTAAGTCAGTAATTGTTTAGGTTGGGGGTGGGGGGGTGGTTGAGCTTGTAGAAATCACCTGGGGAAATATTTTATAAAAAATGTATCTAGTAATAGACGTAATAGATCCCAGTTCTGATTTGTAAAGTTCTTTAAGTATCTCAGATTTTTCTAAGAATTTCAGCTGTTCTTCAGATCAGTATATGCTGAAACATATATCACGATCTATCTACATTTCCAACTACAAAGATCTCTAGCTGCTTAGTTTGAAGGACTGTTTTAGCAGAGGATTCGGGGAACAGAGCATTATGGCTTGATATTATAAATAAAACAGCAGGAAAAGCAAGCATAAATGTAGAGTAGAGTCTTAATGCAATTTTCAGGAGTTCTATTAGAGTCACACAATAGGAATACTACAAGGACGCAACTTTAGGAGTGTCCGGGTGTGTGGGGGGGGAGGGACAGTATCACCCTAGCAAGTTAGTCCTCTGGATGGAGGTTTTCATGGTAAATGCATTTCTCGGCGATTAACACACAGAACATGAAGTAGATGCCAGATTAAAGTTGTGTAACTCATATATTATTACTCCTTCCCAATTTCTATGGAGATATATAAAGGTTGCCAGGCTACTACTACTAGTTAAAAAATTACGGTATATTTATGAAAGTTCAAACTTCACTCTATATCTTTTTAAATTATAATTATTTTTCTGTCTAGGATCCCACTGTGTAAACTGGTGAACAACCATCTCACCAATCTGGCGAGAAAATTTCCACAGACAAAGTTTTTGAAAAGTGTCTCAACTGTGTGTATACCCAATTACCCAGACAAAAATCTGCCCACTATATTTGTCTACTTTGAAGGAGACTTGAAGAAGCAATGGGTAGGACCATTTGCAGTAGGTGGCATGAATCTGAAGCAAGATGGTAAGTAAATTCTTTGAAAGTAGACTGCATAGAGCATTTTGTCCTGTCTGTTTGTAAAGTTCTTTATAGATACATCAAGCCGAAAGAGGAACATAGAAAAGTCAGCAAATAGAAAGTAAGAATTTTGTGTGTGTCTACCATGTACATTATGTTCACATAAAAATGCTTATGATGTTGATTTCTTCAACAAGAACATTTTTAAAGATACGGCTGTAGAAAAGAGTTCAGTATATCTCAGCCATCCAGTTAATAATAATAATGGATGGCATATATCCATTTAAAATGCTCTATGCACTTTACAGAAGCAACATGTCAACTACAGAGCAGAATGAAGCGCTCAACACACTGCACTGCTTCTTTCTCTCTCCCTGTCTCGCTCACTCTCTCTGTGTACCCTAAACCTATCTCTAACCCTGTTGTTACTCCTAGCCTTAAACCTTTGTTGTCAGGTGATAGTGCAGTAGGATAAGGGATGGGATAAGACTGGGTCTAACTGGTGAAGGTAGGGGGCTGGGGTTAGGATATAAGTTTAACCCTGTTTTACACCCTTAGTCTGACAGACCCCAGCCACTCACTCCTTTCATCAAAACATCCCCCAACAGAATGTAAATTAGGGTATTATAAGTGTAGGATATCTTGATGTGGTGGTCAGGAGGTAGGGAATTCTTTCCCACAAGTTGTTTGGGTAGTATGGAAAGTAAACCTGATGTCATTATTAACCCTACCTCTTACCCATTCAGCAAAAACAAAAAGAAAATATTGAGGCAGTCTGTAAAGAATTGTATTTATTATAATGTAACTTGTAAGAGTTCAAAGTGGTTGGGACATGAGAAACTCTTTCTTAGCTGTATTGCTTCCACTGAAACATAGTGCAGCTTTTGGATTTGTATTGCTTGGCTGGGATGTAATGGGGATAATTTGATTTTCATATTTCTATCTATGTAAATAATTTTGATACAATATATGAAATTTTTTTATTAGTGGAAACACATCATTGAGTGCTCCATTTTATATGCTAGAGTAGAAAAAAAAAAAGAATGTGTAGGTTATTTCGGATTTTTAAAAACTTGTTGAGGTTTTTTATAGAAGAGTTTGCTATGTACAAACCTGTAATAAATTATATATGTACATGTACTCCAGTGACCATATTTCTGTGAAATTTTGGTACATTGAATGTTTAATTTGTGTTTTTGTCCTCGTGTAGTCGGCAGTGATTTCCTCAGCCAGCCTGTCACCTACATTCTTTTTTGATTTGTCAGTGTTTTTTGATGTTTTCCTTTTATGCTTTTACAGAGTTGGAGTGGATGCTGGCCCAGGTAGGAGCAGTTGCATCAGATATTGAGAAGCCAGAACGGCCTGAGATCAACGATGTTATGACCTCCGCAATTCGACAGAGTAGAATAGATAATGAGAATGATAGTGATGATGACTGATCAATGGGATGTGGGAAAGTGTTTAGAAGAGAGTTGATCAAATGAAAAAGTGTGTGTATCTGATGAGTGTAAAACACTTTCATGCATGTTTGGCTGTGAGTCTGTTGCCACTGGAAGTGAAGTAATGAACCTTATGATAGATACTCGGTACTCAATTACAGAAAATGGCATATATACTATAGTACTAAGTAAAGACTTAACTGAAGTTTGTTTGACAGCTTGATATACGTAGAACTTGTACGATTTCTGCATTCTTGCCTCCCTGCAGATTCTTTGGTCTGGAGTTTTGTGACCCTTTGACATATCCACCACTCTCTTTTGTTTTGTTCAGTAGTTTTGATGAACACAGTGCTTTCAGAAATACTTAAGAACTTTTCTTTAATTATCTGTGGAACGCAATAATTTCTACATAGTAAAATGTTGTATTTGTAATAAGTAAGTTGAAAGCAGTTTCTTATAGTTCAGATGAAAGCAACAGCGACATGCAGGCTGTCACTTTCATCTGATTTGTAATTTGTTTATTGCCAGGGATGAATTTTAATTAAGCAGATTTAAGACATTTGATCTTGCTATGCAGTGGTTTGTGTCTCATAATAAAGGGCCTATTAGTTGCCCTCTTAACCATGGTCTCTTCGTGATCTTTGCAACTGGACCAGACACAATGTAAAGTAATTTTCCTTCTTTTCAAGGCGAATAAAGAGCATTTGTCAGAGCTGTCAGAGGGGACAAGCTGTTCATTCTGTACATATCACCAGTATTGAGTAACTGTTAATGCTTCTGCATTGCTCTCACCTGTGTCAGAGTGTATTTCGGCATTCAGTCATGGCTGTAAGCACCATATTTGTATCATACCTTTGTGCCCTTTTTATAGAGCCTTGTTTTCATTTTATTTCAAGTGCTTGATTGAATTATTTACGCATTTTCAATACATTGTATATTTTTTAAATTATGAATAAAAGAGGATTGAGATACTATTACAAAAGTGATCTGATTTTCTGTCTTTGGTATGTATCTGATGTTTGCTGCGGTACATAAGCTGTTAATGGACTATCTTGAAGGTCAGTTGGGTGTTAACTCACATTTACCTTTTAGTATTACCAGAGATGCTAGATGCAATAAGATGAGACAATCCCTGCTTTGTGCTTTTGAAAAAAATGGTGCACACAGTTTGCATGCAGGTCAGTGGCAGAGCCCATTGCACATTGCATGAAAAAATGCTTGATAATATGATAAATTAATGATGCGGATTTGTTACTGTGCTACTGCAACTAAAAACAAAAAAATAACCAGCTTTCCTACAGAGATTGAGTTTATGAAATAATTACAAAATAAGTGACTTCATGCAAAGCCTACAGACACAGCTGAACAGTGAGCAAAATTCAATATTTTCCCTGTATTGACTTTGTAAAGCGTGGCATTGTTCATGACTTTCGTGCTTTCACCACTAGGTGGCAGTGCAAAATCTGTGCATGCTAAGTGCATTAGCTGTCTCATCTTATTGTATTTAGCATCTTTGGTATGACAGTGTCGTCCTAATTACATCTTAGTAACATATTCAAGTATATTTTATATGTACCAGTCAACTATTGGGTGAAATACATTGTATCATGAAAACCACAGAAAAATGTGGGGTCGCAGCGAGGCTTAAAGTAAAGTCAAAAATTGCCCAAAAAAGAAAAAGTTATTTTGAAGCAAAGCCTCGCTTAAGAAATTTATATCCAAATGATACAATGAAACGCAAAGAAAAAGGGGAGACAAAAAAAATCTCTATTTTGGTGATGTACCTTTGTCAAGAAAAGAAAAACAAAATGGAAAATTGAACAGATAAAAACAGTCGAACAATAGAAAAAAAAAATGAAGAATGTACTATATATATAGCCTATATATTAAGAAAATTCAATCAATACAGTAACTTATTTGCAAGTCCTGGCTTGTACTTCCGCAGAGCAACACACGAGGCTTGGCTACATACAAATTTTTTTTTTTGCCAATTTTTGACAACTATTGAGTGTCAAGGCAAAGTGCAAAATGCCAAGTTCATGGAGAAGAAATCAATGCCCACATGGCAGACTATCACAACTTGAAGTGAAAAAGATATTGAAAGTTCATAATTGGCGACCGAAACAGTGAGCCAGATGAAATTTTAACAAAATTGAAAAACTTAATCATAATTTATGCTATAACTACAATATACATTGTACTTTACCTTATCCAACTCAGAAGTGGTGTGCTTTGGTTTAATAATTTAATTTTTCTTTCTTTTTTTTTTTGGTCTATATGTGAGATAGTTGTTATTTATAGTGATTACTGTTCTTCTGTTTCAAATAACTCCTTTTGACATCAGCTTGCAAGCTCTATTCTTAATCATTGTTTCCTTCTTGCTTTGTCACTCTCTTTTTTTTCATTTTTCTGTTGTACCTCATCTCTGTCTCTCTCTATCTGTCTGTTTGTCTGTCTCTCTCTCCCTTGCTCTATATTTCTTGCGCTGTTTCTCTCTCTCTCTCTCTCTCTCTCTCTCTCCCTCCGTTATCTCTGCGAGTTTGGTGGAGCTAGGCCTACTGGTAAGGTCTCCTTCAGTCTAATTGTGCTGTTATATTCTGTCTAACGTCTTGCTTTTCCCTGACACAATTTGACTGCTATCATGCTGACATGCTTTTTCCTGACTCAAAATCCATTATCTCTGTCTTAATACATGTAGTAGAAGTAGTAGGCTTGAAGTAGTGGAAGATAGTCCTTACTTCTCGTTCATTTGATCTTTATTTCACGTATTTGCAGTATATTCAAATAAAACAGTATAGGTCTGTATTATAAACAAATTTTAAAAAAACAAAAAACATGTCAACTGACAATATCAGAATTCATCATTAGTCCACTGTGTAGGAGATGCACATAAATTCAGTTTTTCCTGAGAAAATTCACAATGACAACTTCATGTCATCATGAAAAGTGGAGGCTGAGGAGGTAAATATGTAATTGCTGGAATAGGAAGAACGCAGCAGAGACAATGAAAAGGACATCACTGTCAACTGACATTATGCCAGTAAACTTTTCTATCAACTACTTTCACCACATGACCGAGTGAAAAGATTTTTTTTTTCCGGGCGTAAATAACATTATATAGATTTAATAAAAAAGAAAAAAACGTTGAAACCGAACGTCTACGAAAAGAGAAAATTTCATGAATGATTCCCCTTCGAACGCTGGATTGTTGACTTCACAGAATAGGCCTCTTTTACAGCATTGGGTGGATGTGTTACGGCAAGTTAACTATGACAGAAAATCTAAACGTGGAAAAGCATGCTTAGTATGAAGTGATCTGCAGAAAACAGAAAGGTAAGATGTCAATGGCCTGCATTAAAATGCCTAAGCCGCCATTATATGCTGCGATGACGCGAAACTCAGAGATCACTTCTCACTTCTTAGTTTGAAAGTAGTGAAAGTTCAACTCAGTTTTACCTTCCTACAAGAAGAATGCAAAATCCCAATGGCAGCAAACATTAGACATTTTAATAAATGTTACAGTCTGCGCTGTTGTCTTGAATATTGCATTGTCATCCACAAAAATGCATAGATCTAGTCTATGCTGAAATGGCAAGATTTCCAAAGCTTTGTGTCCTCGTAAATTGATAGACTAATAATGACGAAAGGCCCAATTTATTGTTCAGTGACAGTGTTGCCCTTTTTTAATCCTCTTCCCACGTTGAATGAACTTGTCCACGTAACACCCCGTGCGGGGATAGCCAGCGGCCAGTCAGCCAATCGTTCGCATACAAGTTGATGTTTCCGATAACCTCGGTGGTCGGGTCAATTGGGTCCTTGTGAACACGTGTAGGCCTATCGTGTTTACTTTAGGACGCAAACAACAACAGTGGTGGATAACTCGTAAGGGACCCCTGTGATATTTGGATAAAGTACTTGTGATGATATGCAGTACTTAAGTTCTATTATTAACCCTAGTCCTGCGGGAGGCCACTATATTGGCCTCCCTTCGCAACACGCGAGACACGGGAGGCCATTATTTTGTCCGACACACTTAACCGCGGGTCCTGCGGGAGGCCACATTTTTGTATAGCAACGGTGCGCCTCGCGCTTTGTGTATTCGGTTGCCAAGGCTGTCGTTGTTTTTTGGGTTTTTTTCACGTTGTTTTTTTCCACACTATTTTCGCGTGTTTATCTATCCTGTCACCCCTACTCTATCTAACAAAATGGTATCGTCCGATTACGTTTATTACGATGCAACTATTCGCAACTATTCGTCATACTCGTGTAATAGTACTGGCGGTCTGAAGTTCGAACTGGGGAAATTCTTGGGGAAACTTTTACTTTGATGCTGGTTGTCGTCTACATGTGAAATGAGAAGAAAGGGGCCATGTGTGTATTTGAGACGCCGTTCTATGTCTGTAATTATGAATTCTGATGTAATATTAGGGCATGCTGCATAAGGGCGTCTGTCAGTAGGTTTTTCATCAGGGAAAACTGGGAGAAAATGACCGACTTTGTTGTTGGTCGTTGTCTTTATTTATTTGATGTGGTAATTAGAGAGATATTGTGTTCCTTTGGTTAAACCGCTTTTCAGTATACACATGTATCACTATTGTCACGATTAAGGTTGATGACCTTGTACGCCATGAGTATAGAGGGGGTAAACTTGGTAGGGGAGAAGGGGAGTTTTTTTAGGTGTTGACTAGCATGAAAGATTACTATCACGAGGAAGGTCGGTGGCCTTGTGCGCCACGAGTCTAAGGGGGGTGAGCTTAGCAGGGGAAAACACGGTTTTTAACATTGTTGACGAGCGTGGATAGATACACACGACTCGCTTTAAACTAGTCGCGTGTGCAAAAACCTCGGGAGTATAAATAGCGGAGAAGCTCGACACACGAGGTTCCCAAATTATTCGTTCCTAGAGGAAGACGCAGCGAGAAGTGGTCCGGGCGATAGGTGGAAGGTCGTGCCATGGGGACCAGGGGTGTCATGTATGTGAGGAATCTATGAAGTTTCCCAAGTTATTCATTCCTGAAGGAAGACGCAGAATTTATCGGTCCGGGCGACAAGTGGAAGGTCGTGCCAGTGGGGACCAGAAGTGTTAGGTGTGTGAGGGATCCATGATGTTCACATTTATTTCCCAATAAGAAGAATTTATCGGTCCGGGCGACCAGTGGAAGGTCGTGCCATGGGGACCAGAAGTTGAGGAGTTCTGATGATAGGATGGGAACCCATCAGAAGCTCGTGAATCTACGATGGCGGGTGTGAACCGTCGGTGTGCTGTGTGTTTGCAAGTTGAAGAGTCTTGAGGACGGGATGTCGAGAACCCCTCAAGGAACAAGTAATCTACGATGGCGGGTGTGAACTGTGTGTTCTTATGTGTGTGAAGGGGCGTCTGTTTCCCCTTTTATCGTCGAAATTAAAGATCTAGAAAGGATTGTGTGAACTCTGGAGAAGTGAAACTGCATCAACGAGGAGGGCAGCTGTTGACAGAGACTATTAAGTATACGTAGTTAAGTTTATAGACAGAGAGATTAGATCTAGATGTGAAACGGGGAATAGATAATAGCCATGATCCCCAAGAGTAAATTTGAAGTATCTCTGTTTTTGTGATTATGTATGTGATTATCATGAGTTGAATGTTTTGACATAAGTTTTGTCATGCATTTATAATTAAATATCGTTTAATTTAAATCTCACTCCATGTGTCCGTTGATCGCTGGTCTGCTTGCTTGGCTTGTTAGCTGGGTTTGAAAGGTAAATAAGTTAGGTACTCATCACACACGTGGTCGTGACCATCTTCACGCACGTGATCGTGACACTATTGTATGACTGTGCTCTATGACCTGGAACTGGAAATCAAATCTCTCGCTAAAACTAACACCATAGTACGTGGAAGCTTTACATAGTAGAGGAGGGAGAAGGCAATGTCACGATACATGTGGTTAGTAAATGAAGCGAATGGCTTAAAAAATAATTTGTTCACCTGAATGGCCTGACTTAGGGACAGAAAAAGCGCAGAGGTCTTGGGAAAATGATAAAACGTATGTTAAACGGCATGTAAATGCAGAAAATTCTTGATGTGGGCCTTCCGTTTCACAATAAAACCTACTGCATATATCATCACAAGTACTTTATCCAAATATCATAGGGGTCCCTTACGATTTATCCACCACTATTGTTGTTATTGCGTCCTGGAGTATACAATGTATACGCGATACACGTGTTCACAAGGACCCGATTGACCCGACCGCCGAGGTTATCGGCAAAACGCGAACGATCGGCTGACTGGCTATCCCCGCACGGGGCGTTACGTGGACAAGTTCACTCAACGCGGGACGAGGGTTAAATAGAAGGCCCATAGTCAAGAATTTTCTGCATAATTTACACGCGGTTTAACTTTAACACATGTTTTATCCTTTTCCCAGGACCTCTGCGCTTTTTTTGTCCATAAATCAGGCTATTCAGGTGAACAAATTATTTTTTAAGCCAGGTACTTAATTTACGAACCACATTTATCATGACATTGCTTTCTCCTTCCTGAACTATGTAAATATTGTAAAGGTTCCATGTACTATGATGTAACTATTTTGTTAGTTTTCTTAGCACACCTTCAGCATTGATTTCCAGTTCGTAGAGTACATACATGTACTGAAAAGTGGTTAATCAAAGCGACACAATGTCTCTCTACTTACCACATCAAATAAAGACGACCAACAACAAAGTTGGTCATTTTCTCCCATTTTTCCCTGATGAAAAACTTACCGACAGACGCCCTTATGCAGCAGACCATACATCGGAATTCATTTTTACAGACATCAAACGGTTTCTCAAATAAGCAGATGGCCTCTTTCTTCTCATTTCACATGTAGACGATAACCAGCATCAGAGAGTCAAAAGTTTCCCCAAGATTTTCCCCAGTTCGAACTTCAGACCGTCAGTACTATTACATAAGTATGACGCATAGTTACGAATAGTTGCATCGTAATAAATGTAAACGGATGGTACTGCTTTGTTAGACATAGATGGGGTGGCGGGATAGACAGATAAACACGCGAAAATAATCAATGTGGACAACAAAAGTGAAAAAAAACGATAGTCGCAGCAACCAAGTAAACAAAATACAGTGTAGGAGGAGCAGCGTTGTTCTACAACATATTGGCCTCCCGCAGGACCTGGTTTGTAGTATGTAGGCCACAATATTGGCCTCCCGCAGGACGAGGGTTAACATTGCCATTTCCTGACCTAATCTTAGGGGTCAAAGCTAAACCATCCTGATATTAGGGCTGTTCATCACATGCATTGAATTCACATTGCAGCTTAATCATAAAAATGGCATGAGAATGGAACTAGCCCACCACTTTATTTAAACCAGACCATGCATTTAAGATATAGACTATTGGCATTAGTAGTGTATGGTGGTCCCGCTGCTATAGTCGGCCATCTTGACACTTTGGCTGATTCAATCCGGGTGAAAGTCATCATGTGCCTTTTCAAATCAGAATTCTTTGCAGGGAATCACCCAGCCATGCATTTATTAAAATATTCCTAACCCTTTAGGGGACTAACTCGCCGTGCATGGCTGCTCCTAAAGTCACATTCTTGTGGGGATCCATATACCCTCGCAATCTGGCATCGAACGGTTGAATCAGCCAAAACGTCAACAGGACACACTAGAGCCAGGGGACCACCAAACGCTACTACTACTAGTGCCAGACTATCTTTCCATCTTATATTATAATACATTTACATGTATGCTTTAGATGTAGCCCTAATTATGGACCATGCCAGATCACTGGTAACATTTTTGTTGACAAAACATGTGGTTATTATTATAATCAATCTCTTTCATTTGCAGATTTCATTGAACAAACAAGTAAAAGAAATCAAATGTCATCATGAAAAGGTTTGTTTTCGAATGGCATCTCCCACCACCTGCAAATACATATGCACATATACTGAAAGGAAGGAAAATGGTTTTGGACAAAGCTGATACTCCACCTTAACTGAAAGCCATTTTAATCCATTCACTGCCACATGGTTTTCCGACATGCTGAACATGCTCTCAGACTTACTATAGATTTTAGGACTATGTCCACAGTGCACATGCACTATCATCATTGATGTTACTTTTTTTAGGAGATGCGGCGTATGCCTACACTGCAGTGACAGTGTTAAGTAGCTTAAATCATAACCTCAAAATCTAATCCATTACCACCCGTCCTAAATCAGTTTACGTCACTGTGTATAGCACGCAAAAGGTTTCGTGGATGTAATGCATGAGAAAATGTTCGCATCACCTGTTTCACTGTATTTCAGAATGAGACATGTGGTGAACCTGTGGAACATTGCTATGAGTATGATTTGTTTTGCCAGTTTGAGATCAGTTAGGGCAAGTTATATGTACTGCTTGTAATTTACAAAAACTAGTTGTAGCTCCTATTAGTATGGGTGCTGGATGTATAATTTTTTAATAGAATGGCAACAGTCCATTGAAATTATGGTTTGTAGGAATGCATCACAGATGAAAAAGAAAAAGTTTGCAATGAAACTAACAGGAAAAACTATGGAAAATGCTGGCGAGGTGTGTTTTCATTGTCATTTGAACCAGTTTTGTTGCACCCTGCTGTGGCAATTCATTGATTATTGTTGAGCTATAGTTTCACATGACCTACTGTAAGTGTAATGTAACAGAGTTTATAAATATTTTAGGAATATAAATCAGGATTAACATTATTGTGGTCTGATCTGTGTCTGATCTCAATTATGTATAGCAATGAAAATGACAGAATTCATGCCATTATTTCTCAGATAATTATGTTCCAGAATACTGGAAATTATCTGTTGATACAATTCTATTAACAGGTCTGCCCGAAAAGTCAAACCTAACATAAGGTATTTCTCTGAAAGCACAGCAACTTCAGATGGACCAAAGAAAAAATGTGAGCGGTCAGGTTGTCCAGCTGCTGTACCCATTTGCTTTGCTAGAGCCAGTGACAGGTACATATGAGAAGAGGCCCAGGAAAACCTGGTCAAAGTCGCACTGGGAGATCCTGAGATATAGGCTTTCGAACAAAGTCAATTTTAGGCTCAGATATCGAAATTGGGTCAAGTAATCCAAATCATTCTTTGGCCATTTTTACATGGATTTCACTTGGTTTCAATGAAAAATTCAACCAACAAATTGATGGAAGTGATGGATTAATGTGACTTAAAAGTTCAAAAACCAGCAGATCGATATCCTTTAATTTATGAACTTTAATCCATCACAAAATCAGTAAGATTTGGCGGACACCCCCCATCTTTACACTCATTTTAACTGGCACAAAGCGTAGAATCTATTTAAAGCAAATGCGCATGAATATATGACACCAAAAATGTAGTGCGCATAACATAAATAACCTAGAATCCAAAAATAGGTCACACAAAATAATCCGTCCGATTTCTTTGTGTTTTGCAAAGGATAACCTGTTTATGTGGTAAAATATTGCATACTATAATATTCTACTTAGTTTTAAATGTTATTTTTTACTTTAAATAACATAAAACGGAAAAAAATATACGTAAAAATTGATGGAATGTGGGGTAACCTTTCACCGAGAAAGATTCACGGAGTTCAAACCACTTTAAATGCGATTTTCTCAGTTTCATGTTTTCTTACCCTCCCGACTTTAAACTCTAATATCTCAGCTTGTAAGTGAAATATCAACATGAAATAAAAAGCAAAATGACCAGGAATGGCTGTAGATTAAGAAGGAACATAATTAGAAAATGTGATTTTTGACACTTTGACCTGGTTTTCCTGGGCCGCCTCACATTATATAATATCCAATGGTTGTCTGTTGGAATCTCGTTAAAACTAGCCTTTGACGCTGTTGTTATTGGACCGTAGTCGAATTGCATGCAAAATCAAATAGAGAAAATGCTGAGTTGTGTTCACTGTCCAGCTATAGCTTTCTATATGGAATACTATGGTCTCTCTGCAACAGCGTCAAATTCTAATTTAACGATTTTCCAACAGCCGATCGACGATACGTAAAAAACAAAAGAGAATAATGAAGTTCCGTGAAGGTCTTGTCTGTGACTGGCAGCTGATTTCAAAATTTTTCTTAGATTTTAAATGAACTGGTTTTTCAATAAGGGACTGGTCTTAAACTTCTCCCAACTTTCAGAAAAATGAAATATGAAGACTTTTATAGAGATGTATGCATGGTATACAAGTAGTCTTGTCAAAAGTCCATTCCCCCTCCTGATTTTTAATTAATCAGGATGAAGGTAGCTGCTCAAAACACAGGTAGTAGAGAGATATATATATGGCGGTTTCCATGTCAACGTGTTAGTGTTACAGTACGTTCATTTGTTTTAATTTTCAGGTGCACTGGAAGTGGTTGGACATCCCGCTGGTATCACATAACTCTGGGAGAACATTACTGCAATGAATGCTTTGAGCATTTCTATAGGAGGTATATACATTATTTCATACAAGGACATTTTTATACACTTGAGAATTTGTTGTTTTTTTGTGATATAGAGGATCCCATACAGTTCTTTCTGTCATATTTATGTTGAGCTGGTGTGTAGGGACACTCTACACTTTTGGCTAGATATTTGAATTGCAAGATCTCACTAGTGGAGGACACAGGGGCTAAGACTTGCTTTGTATCTGTGATCTTCAGAGTATTTGGTATGTAGCTGTCTTACATGGGTCACATTTAGAGTGTTGGTTTTTTTTCACTGTAAACAGCCTATAACTAGCAAATGGATATCTCCAGTTCCATACAGGCAGAGAATGGAAAAGCAGTCTAATTGTTGATGAAAAAAAATGAGCAGGCGCATTTTCTTTATTTCATGTCTTTTCCGTTTTTATTTCACTATTTCAAATTTGATTGCATGATGATATTCCTTCCTGATTTTATTCTCAGTCAAAAATCTGGTTACAAACAGTTTGAAACCTGGAAAAGAGAATGGTCAGCTAAAGCAAGGACAGAGGGCAATGTAACACCATTCATGGTGGACCAGGTTCTTCCTTACTGGGTCCAGTGTCGAGTGACCGGTTGTGGCAAATGGAGACAAATGTCCAAAGACTGTAACTTGACCCCAGACTTCATTGATACATTTCACTGTGGTAAAAGTTCTAGCCAGTCCACTACTGTTAAGGTTGGTGATTTCAATTGTGTTGGCAAGGGTTGTCATTTATAATCGTCAGTGTTGCTGTGACAATAGACTAAATAAAATAGAAGACGTGGACTCGTATTGCTTGAAAAATGGGTTGTTGTTGTTTTTTTTATATCTCAGTAAAAAATGAATAAATTGAGTTTTCTATGTACTATAACATTTCGCAACCCAATTGACAAAATATGAAAACCACAGAAAAACTGTGAGGTGGCAGCAGGGCGTAATACAATTTTTTCTTTTGCCCAATTTCGACATGTTGCAATCCAGTACATTTTGCCTATGTAAATAAAGTATGTAGTGAAATTTGCATGCAAAAACAAAATGTCCTACATATTTAAGTAGAGATAGTGCAGCTTACTGGCATGTTTTTTTTGCTGTAATGACAAGGGGAAAACTATACTATTTATAAACGATAATCAAGTTCCCCTTCAGTTTTATATTTTGACTTTCGCTGTCCAGGCTCATGTGTATTTGGTAGTACCGTGAAATAATTCTGACTGAGGACAGAAACTTTTGGAAATTTATCTCGAGGCAAAAAAAAAAAAAAAAGTAGATGAGATAACTTAAACAAGTCATCCGTATGTTGAAATTGATTCCATGTTTTTTTCACGCAGAAAGAGAAACAAGATGCATGCAGTGTGCCCGAGGATGAGGTAGGAACGATCTGGAATCCTCAGGATAGTTACTGTTTATAGCTTTTTTTTCCTGTTTGAACAACTGTACCTGTAAATCAGATTGGCTCTAAAGTTATTCGTCTATTCGAAGAAGAAATGAAACTCAGTATCTTGAACAAAGGTTCTACTGAGACATTTCGTACTTACTTCATCAAGAGGAGAAATCGATATACGAGGGTGGAGTACAGTACAAGAATTTCATATGTCAAGTTTAACTTGAGAAAAATTTGAGACATTTTTTTGCTTGTTTTTTTTTTATTCTGGCCCGGTGATTCTTTCTTGTTATCCTTTGTTATGATCAGAGATGAAGATAGTCTGAGTTAAGGCATTTTTTTTTCCCAATCAAAGCAGTAGAGTTTGACACATTAAACTTGTCTGAAAAGAAAAATATTGGGCATTACTAGCACTCATACTGTCTGTATCAGTTTCGCTGTTGAGTTTTTGTCACCAGTGGTGTACTTTCCTGTATGCCACATTTTTGGGGGTCTGCTGCTATGCTGTACTAATCCTGTAATGGCAGGTTCTGAAAGCCGCAATAATAGTAGTATGAGATGAAAGATCTCTTGCCTTATTTTGACTCAGATATGGTCATAGATTAATCAGTCATTCTCATCTCACCAAAATAACTCACCTGAAAAGTAGATTTTAGAAATATATACAGGAATAATTGACTCATATACCATGGGCCATGTAATCATGTCAGATATTTTGTTGTTTGGTCTGACCACAGAGAGTTCATTTCGTGCACAGTTCCCTGTGGTTGATTCAGAACAAATGTACCCCTTACCTGAAGAAATCTCCAGCAGCACCATTCCTGACCAAGTACTATGCAGATGGAGTGGGTTTGAGTCCCACAGAGGATGTTGAGGAGTTTACCAAAGCAGAGAAAAGTATGTTAATAATGATATTGAGTGGGATGAATCGGAAATATCGTCACCGTCCTCTGAAACTGTAGTTACTGGTTTTGGCTACTTTTCAAGAGAAGCAAAAAAACTGTTTTATTTTAGTACAACTGGTCTAGTTGAGATGAAGTTTTGAAAGTTTGCAAAAGGGACATTTTTCAGCTTAGGAGTCTGTAACCAAGATCATTCGATGCAGCTTTGAATGCCGCTGAAAATACATAAAAATCAATTTTTAAAATTTTTTTAGTTACTACTAGTTTTAGGGGACAATGGTGATTTGATGTAAATCAAATGTAAATGCATTTTTTTTTGTTTTACAAAAATTGAGGTACGATCATAAGATGTCTTTGGAAAATGTACTCTCATTGGTGCAAACTTGCTAAAATATTATCTCACCTCTGGGAGTAGAGTTTAAGGTGTTAAAGAGTTGTAAAACTTATCTACAAAACTTTACAAACCAATTTCTTTAAGCACATGGATACAGAGATAGAATAAAGCAGTACTGGAGCAAGATTTTTAGCAAAATTTTCTGCGATACTTATTTTATTTTATGGTACACTAATGCTGTTAAATCGAAGGGATTTATGTTTTCATACAATTTCAGATTTGAGAAAATGTTAAAATTATATTAAAGTGTGTACAATCGGTGTTTCAGTGTGATGAATTTTTAAAATTTGTTCAGTTACTCAAGCAGCAGAGATCAGAATGCTTTTTTATTCTTTCCACAGAGAAACTATGTCCCTATGTGCTTCCATTCCCCAAGGGAGACTACCCACTCCATGCCTTTGGTGTGACTCCTGACATGATGTTAGAGATTGAGATAGAGTCATACCCCTTGATGGCTCAGGAGTGTCCATACTTGTATTTAGGCGTCAGAAATCTCATCATGGCTTTGTGGGCCCTAAATCCGAAGGTCAGATTTGTATATGATTCATAAATGTGAGTGTGCATGGGAAAACCCGGCATAAGTCGGCAACATGACATTTTGAGTTCTGTACATATAATAAAAGACAAGACATTTCTGATAAATTGAAGTCAGTGACCCCCCTAAAACAAGGTTTTGAGAAAACGGCATTTAATCCTATAAGTGGCAATAGCTAATTGACCAAGTAATATTGGAGTGATTGCTGTTAGGAGACCGTAGTCTAATAACTAAGCAGTTATAGAGATCATAGTGAGAAGTGTTCACTGCTCATCTACAGTTTACCTTGTAACATGCCACGGTCCCCTACCAACAGCCAAGTCGGAAGTTTTTGGATCTTGTTAGGAGACCGTAGTCTAATTACAAAGCTGTTATAGAGATCATAGTGAGTAGTGTTCACTGCTCGTCTACAGTTTACCCTGTAACATGCCACGGTCCCCTAAACAACAGCCAAGTTGGAAGTTTGTGTCGGACCCATATTTTCACTTCAAAGCCGTTTTTCTCAAAATCAGCTCTGCCGACTTAAGCCGGGTTTTCCCATGCACACTCACAAATCACTAATGAATTTCCTATAACTTTGGTGTTTGGGCCTGTATTTTAGGAGATTCGCTGTCCTTGGCATTTACATCTCACTTTTCTTGTTTTTTTACTTTTCCTGTTAATATTTTAGTGGTAGGGATTTTTTCTTATTAAATTTCGCCTGGGCAGCGGCTTTGTTAGGCCTTCTCTTCTCGATTTACAACTGGCAAGGTATTTTTAAGGTGCACATGGGCCATCCAAGGTTTTCGTCATTATCTGAGAAGACTAGGTGCTCGATCCTACCTACCATAGGATCAGGGACAGGAATTTCCCCCTGAAATTCTAACGTGCCTGCACTGACCGGGAATCGAACCCAGTACCTTCGGCATGAGAGGCGAGCACCTTGCCTCTGGACCAACGTTTCCTTTTATCCTGTAGCTTTATTTCTTGATGTCACTAAAATAAGATTATCCTATAGCTTTATTTCTTGGCGTCACTAAAATAGATTGTCCTCTAGCTTTATTTCTTGTTCCATTTCAAAGAAGGATTCGAGTTTTCATGGGGATTTCATTGTTTTATTTTATGTCAGTTGGATTAAATTATGCTTGGATTCATATGAGAAAGATGGAGGGAAAATCTGAATTCTTTATATTGTCTCTGCTTTACAATAATGGCCTATGTCAGGCTTATGCCAAATGGTAACTGATGATTCATTGCATTCCTGAGCATGAGAGCTATCAGGTAATATTATAGAAAAAAGAAATGCACAAATAGGAAAATGTAATAATCCAAAGAATCATAATGGCATAAGTCACCAAATGACAGGAAAAGAGACAGTTTTTTTTTAATATCTGAAAAGTGTCAAAAATGACTTATACTATTAGCGTAGAGCAGTGACAATCAATATGAGGGAGAATTTATTTACGCAAATAATTGTTTAAATTGCATAGCATATCATTTAAATGGGTAAAGAAGGAGATCTGATTTATAGATATATCTTAAGGTTCATGCATTGTACTATGCAAATTTATACCGTCCTTTCTATGCTGCTTACTCTTCTAGGAGTGGGTTACCAAGGAGAAATGCATGCGTTACATTATCTGCCGAGGGCTGGCACGTGTCAGTTGTGTGGAACTGTTGCCGCGGATGTTGTCATTCCTCACCCACAATAACTTCATCAATCAAGGATTGGTCAGGCCACCTCTGCCATTGTTGTCCAGAATTAGCACCCAGGTGAGGGACGATGGTTTTGACATTTGTGGTGACAGAGTGACCAGGTTGATCGGAAAAAGTTCGAAAGGATGACCCTTGGGTTGGAAGGTTGGGAAAAGGGTCACATAAAACATTACAGAGTCAGTTCAGTGATAGTGGGGAATGTATAAAAATGTAACATTAGTATTCAAATAGAAAGTACAAATAGCACCTTCTTCAAAAGAAAAAAAGGAGAAAAAGAAACTGGAACTTCATTAGTTCAGTTAGCCATCTTGCTTCATGTTCTTACTATGGTTTCAAATAAGCTACTGGTTCATCGAATCAATGCCTTTTCTGTGCCTGATAAATTGGTAGGTCGGTGTTTTTATAAGAACTAATTAGTAATTGGCCTGCTGACGCAGGGAGAATAAACAAATGTACTTATAAAGTTGTTTCAATCACCACTGCGTAGATTGAGGTGCAGAACGAAATTTCCTGTCATACTTTTTAATTCTACTTGAAGAAAATGCGTCTTTTTTTCCGGCTCAAAATATCAGATGAACACAGTTGGGGCTCAAAATCCACGAAAGAATTAAATATATAGCGAACTTAAGACCTTTTAAAATGTGCCCACATACACCTTTACATCTTTCTAGGTGTAATACGATATTTTGTAGAAGTTAGGGATCAGCTGTTAAAAAGCCTGCCATGATTACATTGGAGACTTTACTTCCTTTACAATATATAATTTTCCTTTTGTGTGTGTTGGTAGGAGTTTTCTTTGGCTGATTGAAATTTTCTTTTTTTTGGGGTGGTCTGCTCCGTCAATCTGGGTAAAACAAGCCGGTAAGCAAAAGACATCACTCTAAGGAAATCTATCGAAGAGAATTTGAATGTTCTATGACATAATTGTGTGCAGTTTTCAAGTGTTTTTTTTTTTTATTTGAATGTAAAAAGTGGTAACATAATTCCTGAGGATAGAAAGTTATAGCTACAGATAGGCAAGAATCAGAATTGCAAATTGAATTTATGTAAGTGATTGGCTTTGAAACAGGGATTTTTAATTTACATTTATGTGTGCACACTTGCTGCTTAGAAATGAAGGTAAGAGATTTCTTCTTTTGCCTGACGTTGATGCCAAACTAAACAGAGTCAGAGAGGTGGAATGAGAGGAATCTGTGTTGTTTGCAACAATTTGTCAAATGTGTGACGTACAGGATTCAAGGTTGTTATCAACAGTTTTTCTGTTCACATTTCTTGATATGTATGCTTCTAGGGTTCTGTGATTGTGATTGGTGCCGGGGCCAGCGGACTTGCAGCTGCTCATCTGTTGCATTCACATGGGATCAAGGTGAGGTCATTACACTTTCTGTAACATTCATGGGAATCATTTACATATTTGTTAAGTAAATTATGTTAATATTGTCCTTTTAATAGTGAAAATAATGTTCACGTTTTGCCATTAACCTTTTTACAACACCTGGCTCACGCAACCTTCCCTCTGAGCCCTTTTTTCATTGTAATTATTCCCTGTTGACACACGATTTTTGGCTAACTTTAAAAGTGCACATAAAAACTACCTAATGAAACTACGATATGGCATTAGTATCAGTGTATCAGTTATTTCATGGCAGATTTTATGTTTATCTCAGATTTTGAGTTGAATATATCCATTGATGTCCTTGGTATCCTTCATCTCATTCCGTCACTTTCTTCTTCATTACTGTGATAATGATGTTGCCATCACTGTTAACAAAGTCATCTTGATATCTTGTTTATCTAAGCAATTGTGATCTGCTTGTGTACATGTAACAATATTATTGCACACGTGAAAACTTATTATAAAATGCAGTGCAGTCACACCATAGATCGTGGAATACCTAGATGATCCACTCCCTTCTTTGACTTTGTTGTTAAATCGTCCGCGTTGCACAGCTAGCGCGAGACCTATTTGCGCAGACAGCAATCCCGCTGGCACCCGAGACACAAAGCGTACTGTTAGCGATCACCACTCCTCTCTCTCTCCTTCTTTCTCTCTCTGTTTCTCTGTCTTTTTCTCTCTCTCTCACATACGTAACATTGTCTGTATGTGCGATAATATCAATAATTAACGCACTGATTTTACAGATCTAGAACACTGACAACAAATTAGTGACTTGTTATAAGGGCGTGAGGTCACGAATCTGAGTGCAGGGGTTGTTTAAATACATGTATTTCATGATCAAGCATGTAAGGCATATGAGCAAACAGGACAGTAAAAAATCGAACAAAAGCATGCCAAAATAAAAATAATAAGAATAATGAAAGATGGGAAAAATCCATAAGAAGAAGAAGAAGAAGAAAAAAGCATGCACTAAGGACAAAGACTGGTATGGAAAGAAGAAGAATCAACTCTTGAACTTGGTAAATTGACAAAAAGAGGATGGGCAAAAGACAAATTATTACGAAGGGCAAGTACACTATAAAACATTAGACCTAATTAAAACAACCTTAACAATGACAGTTCAAACATTGCTTATGAAACACATGAGGCTTAACTTTAGCAGTAAGTGAGTTTCAGGGTTTTTCTGTTCCTCTTTAATCCAACTCTAGTGAAGGATTGGTGAAAAAAAATGTCGGTTACAGGCTGACACATTATGTCAAGGCCATTAAAGGCATGAATGGGACCTAAATGCTGTTCGCAAGTAGAGGTCTTGACTAGACTAGATTTAGCAAAGTAATTATCCTTAGATCAACGAAATGAATGTTATTGTTACTTTTTACCCGTCATGATCTTTAGGAAATCTAAAGAAGGAAAGATTCGGATGATGTTGTCTTGAATTAGTGCATCCGATAGCTCCAAAGTGTTCACTTTTTGAGCGCTTTGTATCAGAGGTCGCCATTGTTAACACAGCAGTGCCTGACTGTCCGCGCATTCGCGTAGGGTGCGCCGGGGGCGAGCATGGACGCTATTTTTGGGGAGTGGATCATCTAGGTATTCCACGGTCTATGGTCATACCAAAGCATCACTAAGAGACAAGAAAAAGTTCCAACTCAACATTCAAGTTATAAAAGGGCATGCCGTCATAGAGGCAGGCAGATTTTGTCATTACAAATTGCTACTTGACTCATCTGCCACCGGGTATTTCATTTTGGATTATATTTAACATTTTGATCAGCCTTTGACAGGGATATGCTTATACCAGGTGAGGCTTAAAGCCTTTGCTGCAACCCCACTGTTTTTCTGTAGTTTTTATAATATTTTGCCAATCTTGTACCAGGTGACCGTATTGGAGTCCAGCAGTGTGATTGGTGGGCGTGTCTGCGACAAGAGAGTGGACGACACAGTGATAGCCCTCAGCGGCCAGTTACTGAATGGCTGTGCCAACAATCCTATAGCACTCATAGCTTATCAAGTAAGAAAGTCTGCATAGTGTCTGATTCTTGGGATAACCCCTCCCCCCCCCCCCCCCCCCCCCTTGTTTTGTCTTCTGTAACCTACTATGGGGCCATTAACATATTCTCACACCAATTCTGATTCACTCTACTGTGAAAGTACAAACTTTTTCTTTTTGCCCAATTTTGACATTCTTTAGAGGAATGCACTTTATTTCGTGTGAAAATGTTGAAAATTGTCCCAAGTTATGGCTATTTCAAGGTGGCAAGGTAGAAAAAGTCACTTTTGAGAAAACCCGTTTAAAGTCTACGTAAATGTGAAAAGACCATTAGATTGGATCAGAAGAAAAAAAAAACATATTCATAGGCAGAAGTCATTAAAATTCTTTTGCCCAGGCATAAAGAAATGTCTGAGGAATTTGTTTATGCCGAAAACTGATATAGGACCGGGGAGCCCTATCCACCTTGTTTTGGCTCTATCTTGAAAGTGCTGAGCACAAGATGTGGACTGTTTCCCTAGAGTGCCTCACATGTTGTATGTTTTGAAGTGCAAGCCAGCACAGCATCAGCACACACTTACCTGCACAATATTATATACCTTTATGACTGATTTGATTATTTTTTTCTAATATAACTAGCTGACACAAACAGATGACTCTTGCAAATTTTTGTACGAAACCCAACGGTATATACATCCAGACTAGGGTCACATTAATAACAGTACTTCACTACTTGGGTTTGATATAGAAACTAATATTGTTACACCACAATTCCTTGGAAAATACACAGATGTCCTAAAGTTGATTTTCGATCGACCAACAGTGAGTAAAGAGAGACAAAAAATGAAATTCCAATCACACTTTTCAATTTTACCCATTAAAAATGTGGCTGCTTTTTGCGGCTCAAGACATTTTAAATACATAATACTGAAGTTTGTCCATAGTGGATGTATCCATGTAATTTGTCCGCAAAACTTGAGGCAGTACGCAAAATTATTTAATTTTTTGGTCACATTGCCATAACATTTTAGGGGCTCACATGTTCATCTTTTAAATCCATTCTAAAATGATTACTTTATTCATCTTTCTGTCAGTGATGCGAGCTGTCAGACCAGATAAGATATAATGGCAGATTGCCAGTTTGGCATGAAATGACCCACATCTTCACTCATTTTCATCAAAAGGCAGATATTAATCTGGAAGAGCAGTCTGATGTTTGCCAGCTGCTCACTGACAGTGGAGAACTGGTGGACGACACTCTGGACAGGAGAATAGAATTTCACTACAATGCCATCTTGGACATCGTGTCAGAGTGGAGGAAAAACAAGACTCTGGACAATGATGTTCCTCTGATTGGTAAGTTCATGTTTCTGCCTGACTGAGCAAAGGACTTCTGTGAGTCACTGATTATGTTTTTATCAGTGAATGTTTAGTAAATTGTAACATTTTCTTGTGTCTAGATATTGCTAGATATTAACTTGTTTTATTCACATCACCCAAAATTGTAACAAACTCCTCACCCGCCAAAGACACACACAGAGACATACCTACATACACACAACCCATGCAATGGATGAGCATGCACAGTGGCAAAGAATTGTCTTTTGACACAGAGGCCGAGCACGTGCAGGGCAAAGATTGGTTGTAATTCAAAAACAAGAATCAGAACTCTTACGAGAACAAAAAGTATGGCCTAGGAACTTTCGTCACAACACAAAATAAACTTCAGGGCTCTGTCGGAGCACAAATTCTGATATGTGAAGTGAAAGAAACCACTTGACAGTTGTTTCTGTTTTTTTTTTATCATATTTTGTTTTAGGATCCTAAGGGTTTCAACCCACAAGTTCACATTGTTGTTCTTTTGTTCTGTTTCAGATAAATTCAAGGAATTCCATGAAGAATTTATGAAGGAAACCCAAGGTTATTTCTCTGAGGTAATTTGGTGATTCTTTCTTGCTTTTTTTTTTTTTTATTTGCTTCAGCCAGAATATTTGTTTGATTGTTATTTTGTGTGGAAGGCGTCATTTTCTGTCACTTGCTGCTTTAGGACAAGACACAACGAAGATAAAATGTGTTAAATAAAAAGAGAAAAGGTATATTTACAAAGCCCCCTTAAGAAACAATGAAGGAACATGGCAGAGAATCAGAAATGAAAAGGATAAATGTAAAGGAAAATGAATCATTTCTGATTCATTGTAATGTTTTTTTATTACCTTTTCTCTTTTTTCTTATTTTCTCCATACTTTAACTTTGTTCCAAGTCTGCTGCCGCTTCACAGTTTCATTGATTTTTTTTTGCATATTTTGTCATGCACCAAAGATAGTATGTTTTGTCTGCTTGGTGACATACTTAGAAGAGCAAGTTAAGTGCACAATGGTTCACACTCTATGCACAAAGCTTCGGGTTCTTAAAATGTGTCATAATTCATTATTTGAGACTGCAGCAGATGGTCGTTGCTGCAAAATTTTCTCAGCATTACATTTGTTACATTTGAAAGGTGTGGTTCAAAATCAAAACTGTGACTAAGATAAGACCACTGAGGCATTTTCCCATCGTCATTTCAAAACATACTTTGAACCACTCATTTTGTCTTTTATGTCTCAAGTTGCAGTAGGAAACACTGTGTCCAAAATCACATTTGCAGTCATAACCTTCTGTCACAGTTCTCACAGTCTCATTTTTGGATTTTGATGACATTCTGTGTAAAGACAGTTCCCAGTTTATGCGGTTTCATATAGTTAGTTTTCGGGGTAGGGGAGCGGAGGTTTCAGACTGGTGCTTTGTCCATCATTATCATTTTCTAAGTCGTATTTGGGGGCAGGTTGCACTTTATTTTTTCGTCCTTGTCTTCCCACGTTTTGTCTGTGTTTTAGAGGCTATCCATAGAGATATTGGCGATTTTTTACCTCACCTCCCCCATTTTATGAGGTTACATCCATTAAGATGTTGAACATCCATGATAAAGCTTGATATTTTGGAAGTTTAGTAGGCATTTTGCATGGACTGTCTGACACATGGCCTAGTTTTGAGTTTTATAATAATAGATATAATTCTACATTTTATTTTGTTGAAAAAATCAAATATATAAGTACATCTTATCTTTGTAATTCATTACCCTGACTGAAAAGTGCTTTACAGAACTCTTCTCCCCTCATGTACGTTTTTCAATACCAGGGTTAACACACCGCGAGACATTCCCCCAACCTCCCCACCCCTGAGAGCAATACTTTATGGACGGCCCCTGAAATAATGTGGATTTTTTTTTTTAAAGGTTTTTTGATTATAGTTTTTTGTTTTTTCATTTGCTAGCTAAACTTGCTCTTTTTTGCACGCCAGATAGCTTTGGTATGGTTTGGCTTTGATTGTCTAATTTTAAACCTCAACCCGCATGCAAAGGGCTTATTTTCCCAGGAGGAGGAACGAGTGATGGACTTTCATCTGGGCAATCTGGAGTATGCCTGTGGCTGTTCCCTCAGTCAGCTCTCCTCCCTTCAATGGGACCAGAATGAAGAGATGCTGCAGTTTGCTGGGTCACACATGTGGTTAGCAGAAGGTTACAGTTCGATTCTTGCCAAGCTTGCAGAGGGCCTGGATGTTCGATTAAATAATCAGGTAACCTTTTATTTCCAGTGAGCTTTTCGTGGGGGGGGGGGGGGGGGGGCAGAGTAAACTTTCTTCAAGTTATGATAAAAAATGATCACGCAATTTCTGATAACGCCCAGCATATATTATATGATTATTCTAAATTTAAAGATATGTCTGCCACGAGCTGTGTAGCTGAATGTTCCAATCATTTCACATTAGAAAGTCCTATCTGAAATACTGTGCCAGATTGTAGTAAACACATTTTCAATCAGGATTATCCTCCAAAGTCAATTACACTAATTTCCTTGTCTATGGGTCCAGCAATTGATATCTTGGTTATCAAGGCTAATCGTGCTGCTTTCCAGCCTGACATTATGGCATCAGAGAGCACCCATCTAGTTTTTCTCTTTGAAACGATCATAATTATCTTCCTTGCTTTGCACACCATTGCAATAAAATGTGTACCAAAATAAGCAGAAATGGACACTGCTTTCATACATGTTTGCTTTGTTGCCATATGTGCAACAGAGATTGATGCATGTGGAATGAAGTGAGATTTTCAACTCCGAATTGATTGTCCTACAAAGTTGAGCTGAAGATTATAGGTTTGGGGGGGGGGGGGGGGGGACACCCATGTTTCACGTTTTAGTTTACCCTCTAAATGACGTAGTACAATAAAATAACTTGCAAAGCAGGAAAGATAAAAGATTTCTCTTTGTTCCACGCAGTTTTTCATCTCCATCGCCATACACCATGGGAGAGGTGAATGGCAATGGGGGGAAGTCAGAGATCAATTCCAGGAACCAGAGAAATGTTTTGAGCTGCGCAGAATGATCTAGACATGCTAAACTACCTTCTCATATATCATTTATGCAGGTTTTATCTACATTTCCACTTTTATTTCCTGTATAGAAAAACCTAGTTGCCAGGAAGGTTTGAATACCTAGGTCCGAAGCGAACAGAAGAACAAGCCTGCCAGCCGGCCTCGCGAGAAATTAATTGAAGGCCACTGCGCTCGTGCCACGAAGACCACACACAGCGCTCGCCCGAGACAGAGCGGACAGCAGTAGCCTAGAGATCTAGGCCTAGATGTAAACAGTGTTTAGGAAGTTGGTGGGGGTTATGAATCTGAAGTGAACGGAATTTAATATCTATACAGATTTTAA
Source organism: Onchidella celtica (assembly GCA_963931925.1). Lineage (NCBI taxonomy): Eukaryota > Metazoa > Mollusca > Gastropoda > Systellommatophora > Onchidiidae > Onchidella > Onchidella celtica. Next base: position 32,294,380 of record OZ007579.1, read on the forward strand.
AAATAGATCTAGTTTTTTTTTCAAGATCTTTATGATTATCAAGTGCGACAAAATCAAACAGAAAAGATTTATTCCATATCAATGACAACAACACAAAAAGGAATTTAAGCAGCTCTAAAGTGATTTTCTGCTTAACCAGACAAACACTGAAACAGAGAGGTCAGATAAAGTCAAGAGAGAAAAGGCCATTAGTGGGAGAAGAGAAAAACAGACAAATAAAAAATAAGTGGCCTACCTAGATTTGCTGTCCTTCCTTCCACCAAAGTAGAATGATCACATTTTAATCCACAAGAATCAAAGCAACACAATAACTTTCCCCTCTGGGTTACTGGATATTATCCGGTCTGCAGGCTTGGGACTGCCACTGGCCCATTAGAAAGTTTGCCCTTAAAAGGGCATTGAGATCAAAATTTTGTGTAAGACTTGGACTTAGACTGGAGGATCTTCACAGGGCAGTTGATGTTAATTTTGCCACCTTTCTCTTTTTGCTTTGAGTTGCTCCTTGAAATTGATGACAGTATCTCTTCATAAAAATGTTAATTACTCTGGCCAGACTACCAGAAGGCATTTCTAAATCCAGATGAAATATTGAAGAGAAATCAGAAAAAATTTTCAGTAATCGCTGTCTGCAGCAATGTTCCTGGTTGTTCACAAAGAAAGTGAACATCAGAGCAATCAAACTGTACAGTTGCTGTGATGGATAAAGCAAGCCACCCCTGTTGAGAATGTCAGTGTAAACAGACACATTTGGATATAAAGACTGCTCTGTCTGGATCTCGTTGAAATACATGCTGAAGAGGGGTTTTGCAATTAAAAACCTTCCACAGACGAACAACCTCATCAATAAAAATAGAGGTATCAAGAGAAGAACTTGAAGAAGTATTTGATGTCGATGTAGAGACTTTCAGGGCAGCACTTGTTTTCTCTGAAAAGACTTGAAGAGCAAGGGATACTTTTTGTTTTTCCAAGTTGTTTGGTTCCACAGCAGACTTAGTTAAAGAGGATAACTTCAAAAGACTCTTAGACTCATGGTCATACAGATTTTTAAGGTCAGCCCATTTTGCAGACTTGATCACCCCATCATGTTCAAACTGGATATGCTGTGTTCGCTCTGTGAACCAACTGTTCCTGATGTTTTTAAGAATGTGAACAGAGTCATACATTAAAAACAATGGTGTAGAGGAAGGCGCTGGAGACTTAGCAATCCATGGTTTTGAGGAATCAGGTATCTCAAACAATCTGAAGAAACGCTGATTCATCCTGTTGTTGTCAGAAATAAGTCCCACAACCTGTGCACCACTATCCTCAAGAGAACAAATGACATCTGATACCACTCTGAACTGAAAATCTGCTTTAAGAGCATGACATGGTATGAGTTTGGCAAGAAAAGTCTTGGACCCAAAAAAACACTTAACCATTACACACAGGAAGGTTGTAGCAAGCTTGTCAGGATAATCTGCTGCATATCCAAAGACTGATCCACCTCTGTAGGTTAGCGAAGCCTTAACATAGACTTCATCAACAATCAAAATACACCCTCTACTCCCAGCATCCAACTTACTGAAATTTGATGTAAAAATGGACAAATCATCTGTGTTTTTTGCAACACAAGTAAGTTTCCTTAAGGTAGCTAAGGATGGCAATTGAATGTAATTCCGCAGTTCATCATAAAGAGCTCTGCACTTGGAGTACCAAGTAAAAGATAAAGAGAAATCCTCCAAAGAATAAACACGACAATTCTTTGGGCAGTTGTATCTCTGGGTAGCCCGGCAAAGAAACTGTAATTTCGTATCCTCCTCTGCATAGTTCACAACATATCTCATAAATTCATCAATTTCACTCCAGTATTTAATAATCTTACTGACAGTTGGATGAGAAATCCTCTTCAACTTGTGGTAAGCCTCACACTCAACAGCAAATCCATTACGACTGTCTCTTTGAAAAGAGAAATAAACAGCAAATGTATGCACTGATCCAGTCCTGCTCATGCTGAGTACAGCAATACAGTCATGAGTTGATGCAAAAAGTCCATATGAACTGTACTGTCCTTTAAAGTCAGTGATGAAAGTCTCTTCCTTCAGTTGGTCTTTCTCTCTAAAGGCAGCAAGTTCATCAACAACTGGATTTCTTGCACTGCTCAAGGCTTTAGAGGTAGACCTTGGTGTGCAAGAGTGGTGAGTGAGAACACATGAAGCTGGGACCTTGGGAAAAACAGATGGAGGAACAGTGGGGACTGGATATCTCCCTCTGTTCAGTCGCACAAGAGAAACATCTTCTGGCCAGTGGAGAGCACACACACCCATATACTTTGTTACTTTCTCAAAGTCCACATTTGTTTGGCAAACATGAAATCCAAAGTCTTCGTTCATCTGGATTGTCAGGAAATTTGTAGATAGGAATCTTTTCATCACTTGTCTGCCCGGCATGTCCAGACCTGCAGTTCACCACATAGCACTTCCTTCCCATCTTTGACAGCAATAATATCAGATACCTGAGTGAAAGAAAAGAAAATAGGGACCACATTATTGTCAGTAGATGCATTTATAATTATTTGACAGACATGCAGTGGCAGACAAACATGTAAATGCAGTGGAATGGAAATTTAACATGAAATTTATAGAAAATGAATATGTGATGCTAGACTCTAGATCTAGATCTGCAGTTAAAAACAAAGAATCAAAGCCAAATTTTGTCCACAAATGAGAAAGATCTGAAACTGCTGCAAGTCCAATTAAAGACCTAGTTCACCACTTACAGCTACGCTAACTAAACCCTGCTCAAGCCCAGTGAAGGCAAGTTTGCTAAGCTAGACACCAACAACCAGAATCAGACTCACTGTTGTCACTCTGTCCTGTGTGTGTTGACTAAAATTTAACAGACCAAAGCAGCAAAGTAAAAAAAAAAAAAATTAACTGAATCACGGTGAGATAATAAAAAATGAAGGAAGAGTTTGCTATTGTCAGTCATTAGATTAGGCATTTAGATTCTAACTTCCTAGTCTAGCCTAGTTATCGATAAAGGGTCGAAAAATGTTCCCTCATCAATGATTAGCTCTTGTATGAAATAAATACCCTACAGGCAGTTAGAAGTTAAGGTAAAACTTACCTTCAATACTTCCAACAACAAATAAAGTCACCAGGGAACTTCAAAAGTTTTGAAACGAAATGTTAAATTGAAAATCAAATGGCATGACGTGAAACGTTCCTGTTGGACAAAACACCGGCATGGACTGGCCTACAGGAAGTAATGATGCTGACCAGTGGCCTTCAATTAAGAGAGTTCTGCTTCGGGTACCGGGCTTTTTATTTTGTTCGCTTAGGCTAGGTCAGATACAGATGCATTAGGCAGTGTTGGATTATTAATTTTCCACTTAATTCATGTCTATTTCATCAAAGTAAGTCTGCTTCTTTATCTCCTTGTAACTTTGATCAATTTCATGTTACCTTTGCCCTGCAGGTGACAGATGTTAACTATAGCGAGTCACAGGTGGTGCTGAAAACAAGCAATGGATCTATGACCACTGATAAGGTAGCAAAAACAATCAGTTTTTATATTAGAAATATTACATAGTGTCTGAGAATGTTGTGTGCCTACAGAAACCACCACATTGGTGAGTGCTGCTGGTGGAGTCTCCTCTTGTCCTATGGATCTTTTATAATCAGTCTATCGTCTTGCTTTTTCCTAGCATAATGTAACGATCATCATGTGATGTGCTTTTTCCAAATTCAAAATCAAACTCATTCTATTAATTAGCCCACCCTCTGGGTTTTTGTTAAGATTTAACCCTATTTCTATTACTCTCTCATTGCTTGCCAGATTGCACTCGTGGAAAGTTCATTCAGTCCAATTTTAAAAAAGAATGGAAATTGGCAGATGGCTTGAGTAAATTTTGATTTCAGTAGGAAGTTATATTCCATTGCCTAATACTGAAATCGAACAATTTCACAATTTGGTAAAATTTTTGTTTATTCTACATGCTGTCTGTGCATCCTTCCACCTCTAAACCTGAAGCAGTCCACATATTTACCTGAGATCTATCTATCACTACATATTCATTCATATATGTCCATTTATCTATCCATTCATCCATCCCATTAGTGAACCCTCTATTCATTCATCTGTTTACCACATAGTACAGAATTCTCGTGCAGACCTGTAATTCAGTGGATCCTTGAAAAAGGCTTGGAATTAAAAAAATTTCAGTAAAAGCACCGGAAAATAGGAGATCGGCCTTGGGATTCCCCTTGGGTTTAAAAAGTATTAGAAAAGTGGAGAATAATCTGAACCAGCCCGCACACACACACACAAACAACATGACCACACCCCCACACCCACCTCCAAAGAAATATATAAATAAATGTTCTCTATCATTTTCTTGCATTTAAGTATTGTGGAAAACACTGAAAAAACTTTCTCAAAGTGGTGCAGGAAACCTGGTAACATCATTCATATCTCCATTTATCCATTCATCCATCCCATCTGCCAACCACCCATTAATGCATCTGCCATTCTGTTTACCATTATTTATATTATTACATTATCTATTTGCTATTCTCACCCTTTCATCTTCGCAACATTTCCTCTTCCCAGGTGATAGTGACCATCCCCCTTGCCGTCCTCAAATCAGACAAGTTAACGTTTCAACCCTCACTTCCCCAGTCGAAACTCAAGGCCATGAACTCTCTTGGTTGTGGAACTGCAGAAAAGGTGAGGCTGACATAGTTGACAGTTTTCGGCAAATGCTGATCGGAGAACTGGTTGTTTTTTTGTCAGTAGCAATGCTGTTCTTCTTGTCGGTCTTTACAGAGACTTTGTCATTATGTCATCGCACTACCCCGCTGAATGTTTCCTGCTGGATAATTGCTTTTGGTCTTACAATAGTCGTATTACTGGCTAACTGAAACTGTATGTAAACCATTTGGCATATTTGCATTATGAAAACAAAATTTGTAACCTTTATCTGGTGTAGATCAAAACTTGAATAACTGATCTTTTAATTCTTACACAAGAAGATCACAAACTTCCAATACATTTATATACAGAATGGTATAAAAGTAGTAATAACCAATGCTAAACAAAAGTAGATGAACTTGTGTCGAGTTGTTTATCAAGTAATAGAATTTAAGGTGAGATGAAATAAAACTCACCTAATTATCTCGTGAGGAAAATTCACTTACACGGAGCATTTAAGAGCAAATACATGGTACACACATCTTACACAAACATATCACAACTCAAAAACAGGGTCATTATTAGTAACGTGGCATGGAATCATAGTAAAATATAGTAGCTATAATGTTTTGTTGAGGCGAATTGTGGAGGGCAAAAACTCGAACATGAGATCCATTGTGGTTTTAGTAGAGAGAAAATGCAAAAAATTTGATGCAGGTATCAGCAATGTTCTGTGTGGGAGTTTTGACTTTAGGCAATGATATGGCTGCAAAAACTACCAGAGGCAGAGAGAAACTGATACATGTTTTCATGTGATCTTTACAGGTGATATTACAGTTTGATCAGGACTTCTGGTCAGAAAAGATCAAAGGACAGAGAGTATTTGGGCAGGTTCCCAGGTCAGAGGCCCAGAGAGGACTGTTCAATACCTTCTACCATACACCATGTAAACAGGTAAGTGATATAATCTACAACTTTCACTGCCTGAGCAACTCTCCAATTCAGCATCAAAATCCAAAGGCACTTAACTCATTGACTCCCCGCAGAAGTTTACGGTTGAACCCCAGGTAAATTTGCGGCCAATAAAATTCTGCACGTCTTTCTAAATCATACACAAGTTAATTGTGAATAGAGATAAGCTGCACAACACATCTGTGTATCAATTCATTGGAAATTGAATACAGAATAAGGATAAAGGATAGACAGAATGATTTAGCACACTTTTGATTAAAAAACAGGACAGGAAGGTTGAAATGAAAAGTGCAAGAACAGATTTTCACGCCTGAAGTTTTCAACTTACCCCATGCTCATGCTGCTCCTATGTATCCCTGTGCATTCAACTTTTAACATAATACTCATTCAATTGTGAATTCACCATCCAGATTTCATGGACACATCTCCAAAACTTTTTCGGTTAAGATCAAAATCATATAACAGATCTGTTAACACATTTCATGATGTCACAACACAGACATCTTTAAAAAAAAACACACCATTTATGTTTTGCAGAGGAAAAGCTAACCTCTCGCATGCGCAAAAGTATACTTCGTTTGCAACAGTTGGTAGCTTCGCTAATTAAATTATTACAAGTAATTCTGAACCAGGAAATCCGGCTTGAGGTCCAACTTCGGCAGCGGCTTGAGCCAGAGAATCCGTCTTAGTGAAGTCAATGAGTTAACTCCTCGTATTAAAATTGATTATTGGATTTACTTGATGATTGATGATTGTATCAGGGTCACAAATGTCTTTTGGTCTTTTGCTTCTCAAGCATCAGTTTTGTTGTTTTCGGGATTGATTTTCAAATTCCACTACAAGGCTGTTGTGTGGAAAGTTTTGATTTTTTTTTTCCTTGTTGATGTGAAGACCAAGTGCAAAAATGGACATTTTATGAGCATTGCTTCATTACCATAGAGCAGTGAAAATGATGTTGACCAATTTATTCCTAAATAGTATTTGAATGGTATTTCTTTCAGCACACGTGTTGATAAATCCATGTACATGTATTATTTGCTAAGTGTCCAGATCAGAGAAAGAGAAATTGTCACGTTATTATTATGTTTGGCAATACATGGACCTCATTATTTGTTTATATTAAACATTACAGTCAGAGAAACATTTACTGTCTAGTTATCTTGTTGGCAATGGCCTCAGTCAGATGGAAGGGAAATCAGATAAGGAAATCATTCAAGCATGTATGGAAGTCCTCAGGACCATTTTTCATGAAAAGGTGAGTTGCATTTACTACCTGTAACATCTGTGGATCACATACAAAAGGTTTTGCTAGCCTAGCAAACTGTCCACCCCAACATATACATGAGTCAGGGTTAGCAGCCTGCTAGGCTTAGCAATGCCCTTTGTATGTGGCCCAATGTAATTTTAATTTTTATGAAATGAACCAGTTGAGACAGGAAAGAAAGGATTTCATCATAATAGATCATTGTGAATCGATGAGAGCCCATAATTTACCACACTTTTTTCCTAAACCTCTTCATAACCACACAGTAAATAATAACATTTTGTAAGATGACGGAATAGACTGCCATAGAAGACATCCCCACCACATTTTATGCAAAGAAATGGGTGAGTTGTACCTGGTAATCTTTGACAGAGTAGGAGCAGATACAATCATATATATAAAACCAGGGGTTATTTAGATAACCATGTTTATTTAATTTTGCAGGACATCCCAGCCCCAGTGTGGAGTCATGTGACCCACTGGGACAAAGACCCCAACATCGGCATGGCATATAGTTACATTCCAGTGGGCACGGAGGGCACAGCTTACGATTTCATGGCTGAGGACTTGGAGGAGAAGGTCTATTTTGCTGGGGAGGTGAGGGCAAAAACACAGACCAACAAATAATCAGACATGCCAATACCATCACAAAAGCAAGAAGAAGAAAGAAAGCGTTTAGTTAGAAACAATGAAGAAACAAGACAAATTCTATTTTTTTTGTGGTTTACTGTACAATTTTATTTGGAAACTTTTACACTGATTTACAAAATTCTTTTCAGATCCATAAAAAATAACATTTGAGAATTTTACCAATATGATAAAATTTGTACAAAACTATATAAGTCTGTGAAATTTAGTAGCCTGGAAGACAAAACATAAAGACTCAAATAGATCGTGAAAGGCACAAAGTGGGTGTTATTGTGTGGACGTGTCATAAAACCCAATTTCTAACTCAAACTCGAACTCTGTATTGTTTCTAGTGCGGGGCTTTGCAAAATACTACTTTTTCTGCTATTTTTTTTCCTCACCATAGTTTATCTTTGTCCCAAGCCCTGTTGCAACCCCACAGATTTTCTGTAATTTTTTATTTTTTTTTTAAATGTTCTGCTAGTACCGTAGCTTGACATAATAAAAAGTGTGCACCTCCACTATTCTGTTTTACTTAATGTGTCAGTTTCTAAGGACGCTGGCTTTCATTCCTTCTATGACATCAAGAACAGTTCACTCCAGCACTCGTTTTAAAGCAACTTTCTCTAACTGAAACCTTAATTAATATCATAATACTACATGGAGTGAATTCAGTTCAGGATGTGAACTGTGACAGACTTGTCTTCGGTCTGTATCTACACAATTGGATCACCAGCCTCATCCCCTATGGAACTGAGACAAACAAAATCATTAGTAAGTTTCAAAAGGCAGCTAAAGCATTTTTTGTTCCAGCAGGCTTATTTTTCTTGACTTACCTGAGGGGAGAGAGCATGTGATAGAAGGAGTGAGAATGTGATGGGAAGAGAGAGAGAGGGGGGTGGGGAGAGGGAGTGTGGGAGAGAGAGGAATGAGTTTTTATTACTTGTAAAGCGCATTGAGCATTTATTGGAAATGCGCCATATAAATGTAATTTATTATTATTATTATCCCCGCAAAACCAAAATTTCAAAAAACATTTGTCGTAAAAAAATTTCAGAAATTGCTCTCTCAGTTTCAAACTTAACTCTTTTGGGATGTATTTCCAGTTTGTTGGCTCCAGTGAAATATGCATTTTGGTATATCGCCGATTTATATTGTATTCTACATTCAATTCTCTTTTATTAGATGTATACATAACATTTTACTTTACTATCAAGACTTTTTTTTCTGAAGCATTTTCTGAACCATGCTTTTTTCCCAAAGTGGGAAAAAATTAATTATGTCCAGATTTGACTGAAGCCCCTAACACTGACGTCCTGAAAGAGTTAAAGCCAGTTCTATCAGTTCACATTTTTGTGACCATGGGTTGCCCGCCCCCCCCCCCCCCTTCTTGTTGAGTCATCTAATGTTGTCTTTGATGTCTTACAGGCCACCAGTCGACAGTTTCCACAGACGGTGACAGGAGCATACCTGAGTGGTGTGAGAGAAGCCAGGAAAATCATCGATGCATATTCATAGCACCAGCGGATAGAGAATCCAGAAAAAAATGAGCACTCTAAACTCGGTATATTAGTCATTTATCATGATGGAAAAGACTTTTCAGCTCAGCTGCAGAGGTTGTGGGGCAGTAGAAGTGGAGCCTGTGCATGACCAATGAAGTCTCAAAATGGTTCCAGGTTTGCCCACGCAATAGCTGTTTGTGTCAGCGAAATGAAAGCAAAATACAAGTATTTGCACATTCAAAGTTCTTATTGCTGGCCTTATCATGATACCATCAGGGATGGAAACGCTGTGGAATTTTGTTTAATTTTCAGATTTTTATTTCTTCTCTTTCTTCCTCCTGAGGTGGAAATTTGCCAATTTCCGCAGATCTGTAGGCGAATATTATGTGTTTGTTGTGATGGCAGTGACATCTTTTGTTAAAAGTTCAGGAATTTTTTTCTTTTCTGTAATTCCTGTCCCAGTATCATAGAAATGTAATTGCACAAATGTAGATGACAGCTCTTTATTGGGCCAGATATTATAGGAGCTAGATCTAAGTCACGTTTATAGTGGCAGTTGGATGCCATGCAAAAACTACACTGTTACACCACAATTTCGCGCAGAAATAGACAGATGTGATGATTTTCAACCAGCAGTTCGTAGAGACAGGAGAAGAGCGAAATTTCCAATCCTACGTTTGGATTTCACTTGAAGAAAATGCGTCTCTTTTTTGGGATTAAAAACATCGTCAGTATACAATATTAAAAACTATATTTTGTTCAGTACTGATGTGTCCCTAGAAATTATCTTCAAAAATTAAGGGAGTACCTCTAATTTCATAATTTTTGGTCATGAAGTATTAGGTGCTTACATGTTGCACCTTCTAATTCCATTACAGTGTGATTTGATTTTATCTGTTCATTAAGATGGAGTACAATAGGGTAAGTTTGAAATGTTTATTAGTAATAATGTATTTAAGAAAAGGATTATGTTTCAAGTAAAACAGTTTTTTCCTCTCATGAAATTATGCCATACACATTTGTGTGGTTTCGTGAAAGGGCCAGTGATATGTATGCAGCTGTTCATAGCCACATTGAGGAATGTGGACAGACAGCAGTGCGAAGTATGAACAGTATTGGTGTTTCACCAGCATGATCACTCTTGTCTCAGGGAAATGTACAGCAATTGTGACAATGTGCCATTTTTATATGTACACCGTTTAGATCTAGAGTTCTATATAATATATCTATGTATCCGATTTAGAGGGAGGTTGAAATGAGATTTTTTGATACCACGTGAGCATATGTAATCTGTATGATTTTCTAGCATCATTTTATTGAGTTTTTACAAAGTTCCAAAATGTATAAATAGCAAATGTACAGAAAATGGCGCAAATTAATTCCACTTCAAATCCAAAGACATAAGGATAATATAATAGCATTCTTGATATATTATGACAATTTATCAAAGATTCATTGGGAAAAAAAGCTTTCTTGTATTTTCTTCTGCATTCTCAAGTCAGGGAGCCAGTTACAACAATTAACAGTGAGCAAAATATTTTTGGTCTTTCTGTGATGTAAATCATAATGCTGAAGTTGTCACTAAAACCAACCTTTTGATGGCATTCAAATTCTTTGAATCACAGTGTTAATACATTCTGTGCATTGAATTCCATAATTTGGGGGGGGGGGGGGGGGGGGGGGTCAGAATTGAGTTAGATGCACACAAGTTTGAGGTGACCCTTTGAAACTATCATATATGGGCTTGTATAAATCTTGTAGGAGAAGCAAAAATCTGATTTTTTTTTTTTTTAGCAGACTATTAATGCTTCGATATTTTAAAAATGTCAGAGATATTTGTCAAACCCTAAGTTTTCAGAATTCAAACCCCAACTTATAACACATTCTGTGGGTTGTCAGGGGCAACAAGCATGCTAGATACCTCCAATTTTTAAAAAAAAAACTTGAGTTACAATAGTTGTGGCCCTCAAGTGATGAAAAATGAAATTCATCACAACTGAAACATGAAAGAAACTATTGGAAGATCTTTTCTGAATGACTGTTTGCATGGTTTGGTTACAAAAGGAAAGATTTTATGTGGAACTGACCCCTTGCTTGAAATTTGCAGAAATAGTTAGCTCTTATCATAATCAAGGTTTTTTTTGTTTGTGTTTATGAGTAATGAAATGTAGAAGTATGCACGTGAGGTAGCAAACCTGTAGTAACCTGTTATACAATATTCCTGATCCATAATTATCACCCATGAATGTTTATGAACAAATATCTTATACCAGTTATTATGCATAATGTGATATCGCCACACTGATGATATGGTCATTTAAATACCAAGTTTCCTTAGATTATTTTTCACCTCTGATGCTTTAATGTTGCAGTTAAGGCTGATTCTCACTTTATAGACAATCACGCTCCACGCCCCACATGAGGTGTTGCCATTGGATTTGAAGAGATGACCACAGAAATCTTGCAATTCCAGCATTAGTTTTCAATGCAAATTTTCAAAATATTGTTATTGTGCACATTTTTGTCCCATGTGATGAAATCTTTCAAGAATGTCTCATATTGTATTTCTGGTTTGTGAAAGGGATGGTGAAGGGGTATGATAATATTATATATTGATGGGATGGGGCAGGGGAGGTGGAATAGTGTCCAAAAACAAAATAATCAGTGCTGGGTGGAGACTGGCTTGGATATTTGGATCATCCAGTTCAAAATGTCAGGATATATGGAATATGGTCCAAATTTTAGACCAATGATGAAAACCAGGTCTCGATCCAGTTTGTAGAGAAGAGGGTTGCAGCATATTTTAAGTTCAGACTGCGACCAGTTGATTGGTGGCAACATTGGAGTCTCACTTGCTTCTCGCTCTTCCCCCACCCTCTTCACCATTTCCCCCACCCTCTTCACCATTTCCCCATTTCCCGAGAATGCACACGAAGAGGGGTCAATAAACTGATTTTGTTGATTTCATTTTTTTTTTTTTTTCTCGGGAGCACACTTCAATAACACAGTTTTGCTAGCGTCCATGTGGGGGAGTAGTAGCAGATAGTGTTGGTTTGTTTTTTTTTGTTAAGGCAGGGAGACACAGCTGCATGCTACTAGATACTGAGTGAGCGCGTGATCTAGATTTCTAATGTAAAAGCAAGCCGGAAGCAGGTCACAACTGGGTCATCCGCTTTTATGTGGATAACTGAACTGATCTGATTAACTGGATACCCAAATCTAAATTTGGACTCTCGCCCAGCACTAAAAAATAATGACTGCACATTGATCTGTTTGCCTTTTTTGTATTTCCTCCATTTGTAAATTTGATCAGATTCAGTTACTTGTGAAAAGGAGCCACCCATAGAGTAAGTACGCTCTGTTTTGCTAATTTTGGAGACACACCTATGCATCCATGTATGCTTTGCATACACCTAGCCTCAAACAGGTCTTTCTCCCCCCTTTAGTACAAGTAGGGTGATGAACATCCGTGATGCATTATTGATGCTTTAAACTTTAAAGAACTTTCAGTGACATTTGGCAAGGATTACATGTAAAGTGACAGTTACATTAGAAATAAGATTTTTTAAAAATAATTCAGTAACTTAATATATGTATGGAGAAAAAAAATTATAAGCAAAACTTAAGTTTTTTAATTCATTACCATAATTGAAAAGCTTTTAGTGTTCAATCACATCCCACCACCTCCCCTGTGTAAGCTTTTCAGGGGGTGGGGGGGCTCTCCAAATGTACTTTATGGATGTCCAGGAAGTGACGTTGTTCCATTCAGTCATTCAAGTGATGTTGTAGTCAGGGGACTGCAGTGTTTTACACAATAAGCTGTAGCTGAACAGTGAACACAACACAGTATTTTTCTCTGTTTGTCTTTGTAGTTAAGACTCCAGACCCCTAACAACGGGCCACATTGACCTAGGGGCAAGGTGCTTGCCTCTCTTGCCGAAGGTACCAGGTTCGATTCCCTGTCGGTGCAGGGATGTTGGAATTTTTTTTTGGAGAGGGGGTGGGAGGAATTCCTGTCCCTGATCCTATCGTAAGTAGGATCTAGCACCTATAGTTGTTTTGGATAAGAACGAAAAGCTCAGAAGGCTCATGTGCACATTGCGCACGTTAAAGATAACCTGGGCAGTTGAAAGTCAAGAAGAGCAAGCCTAACAATGCCACTGTCCAGGCAAAATTCTAAAAAACTATTCCCTACCAAAAAAACATACAGAAACAAGAAAAGAAAAATAAAAACAAGAAAAGTGAGGTGTCAATGCCAAGAGCATGGACGATGCGAGACCGCTTTTTGTTTTGCCATTCATCATTTCCTCACTGTTCCCTAAGACTGGTAGCTCAAAAATTTGAAAAATTCATGTTTATAAATGTTCAACCACATTCAAAGCCGCATCGAATGATCTTGGTTCTAGACTCCTAGGCCGAAAAATAATCTATTAGCAAACTCTCAAAAAGTCATTGTCACTAGACCAGTTGTGCTGCAATAAAAGTTTCTGCTTCTCCTGAAAAGTAGTCAAAACTGATGACTACAGTTGTAGGGAACAGTCAGTTGTTTTTTTTTCTATGCTGTCAAAATGTGTAGAAGACAAAAGCAGAGATCTATAGGTGCAATGCGCATGACGTCACAGAGTGTTTTTGTGTTGTTCTTCTGCCATTAAAGATGGCCGGTGGATCAACTGATTAGTGTAACTTCGAGATATGTCTACGCGATTAAAATGCCTGCTAGTTGCATTGTAGTTGATTGGTATGACAGGGGTGGAAAGGATGGATCCAAGTTGGTCAGATTCCCTACCATCCGTGTAAACAAGGGAAAGGAAGTGAAAGACTTGACCGAATGTCTCCGATTGAACATGTACACACATGCCATTGTTTACTGTAGCGACCTACTCTTAGCTCGCCGCCGGTTGGTTCGTGACTTGCCATGCAAATCAGCCAATGAATCAAAATCAGTGCCTCAATCGCCGTGGTGATGCATGGGTCTGGACACTAAAGATGGTGGATATATGCGCATTCTACATATTTCACTATAATATAAATGACTCTTGTTGAGGGACTCCAGTATTTTACATAATATTATAAAAACCACAGAAAACCTGTGGGGTCACAGCAAGGCTTGAAGCCAGTTTTTGACTTTGCAGTATTTTACATAGTAAAATATAGCTGCAGAGTGAACAGTACTCAGTTTTACTCTGTTTGGCTTTGTAATTAGATCGTGGTGGTTCCTAACACCAGCCATTATGAATATCATCTGTCCTTCATGAATGGAATGGGTTTTTTAAATGAAGCAATGAACATATATGCAGCATTTCGATCTATTATTTCATTCTAAGATATCTTTTTTTTTTTTATTATTATTATTTTTTTGTTTTGTTTTGTTTTTAAATCTCGTGTATGCTTTACTTGCACTTTGCTCACCTGCAAGTCCAGTGATTTTTTGTCACCCTCTCTCTTATTTTCTTAATTTTTACTGCCGTCGCGTGTATTTTCAGCCTGGCCATTTTCTTTAATAATGTGGATTTGTGCAATGTCAAACACATAAGTTTTCAGTGGGCTAGACTACAGCATCAGTAGCAGGAAAACCTCTGTTGTCGGCTCATTATGTAGGCCTATAGTTTACACTTTTTACATTACCTTTTTCTTTGTATAACTTAATTGCTTGTTAAGCTGAACAATGTATATATATATGGAAATTTTCTATGCAGACATTTATTTGATACCATGAATTTGATAGTAATGAAATGGAGATTATACATGTAATATCGATTTTGACTATTAAACAAAAAGTAGAGGGTCCAAATTATAATACCTTGTACTGTTATCTTCTTGGAGGTTTACATTACTTAAAAATCTGTATCAAACGTCATCCCCTTAGAATGACAAGGTTCTAACTCCCTACTGTCAACTTTCAAGAAATTGAGGTTTCATGTACTCATAGCTTCTAGAGCAAAGAATTTTTTTCTGTTGAGTAATACTTTGAAATTACACACCGAATCTGCTTGATACTTTGACACACAGTGGAGAAGGCCTGTAGAAGTAGTGTGGGGTGTGTAAAGTTCTCAGTTCAGCCAAAAAGTGGAGATTGAACCTTGTCATTCTAAGGGTGATGATTGAGGGTGCTAGTTGTGGGTATGCATGTGTGGGGGGTGTGGCAGGGAGTGCTCTGTTGCTCACTTTGTCTCTGTTTCTCTCTCTCTCTCTCTCTCTCTCCCATTATCTCTTTTCTCTCTCTCTTCCTTTATCTCTGTTTCTCTCTGTCTCGTTCTCTCTCTCCTCACCTTCAGTCTGTCCGTACAAATGTGTTACTGACCCCATCAAGTGCTCAGTTCAAATTTCCCAACAATGGAAAAGTCACTGCACCAAGTGAGCCACTTTTATGTATGGTAATAATAAGTGAAGGCTGAGAAGAACGTAGGATAGTTTACAGAATGATCTTTGCTGTAAATGTATTGATATCCTGTTCCTTTCTCAGGGAGCCTTGAAGATCATCTCAGCCACAACACTGTTACAGTATTATCTGTCAAGGTCACTTAACGCCAATCGAGGTCAATTTCACTTTTTTATCATGGTTCTACAAAATAAACCGTGCTCCAGCATTCTTTTTGGGTTGTAAGTTTGTACGATTGCTATAGTTTCTTTTGGTCACCAGAAAATGGAAAGTGAAAAGAAAAAAACAAAAAACAACCAACAATAATTTCGTGTTTCTATCCTATGTCTCTTGTACCAGATTCGTTTCCATAACATGGCAGAAGTATTATATATGTCCACAGGGAAAAAAAATAACATCACTTTGTATAAACAGGGTCGGATTTAGACCTTGGGGACTCTCGGGACATTTCAGGTTAAGTTTATAGCGCCTCATACACAGAAAGTAAAATACACGGCAAATCAAAAATTTACACCCCAGAAGTCAGTTTATTGCATGTAATTGGAACTGACATAGGCCTACTTAGCGAGGTTAAATGAGTTTTGTATTTGGAGTATACGTCATGTCTTGCTCCGTATTCCAAGTCACTGCCAGTGTACTTCACTTCCTGCTAGTAAGTAGTATTGGTTGTGGAAGTGGCAGTTTTGTAACAAAATGTATTATTTACATTATCATTTTTTTAAAATTCCAATAAAGAAACAATTTTTTTCATTATTTTATGTTTGTAATGAGGAGGGCCCTATAAATCTGGCCCTTCGCACACAGGCAGCCAAGAGCCCTGTGAGTGAACTGACCTTTCCAAGAGGTCAAAGGTCGAAGGTGACAATAACAAAGCCGGAATGAGCCGTGTGTACTCAAGTGTGCTATCCACAGCCCTCGACAGTAAGCTTGAGTTGTGACGGTACGGTGACCATACTTTTTAACAAGACACACCGTCCTGTGCTGTGTTGCTGCATACGTAATCGTATAGTCGACTCTGACTAGATCTAGGTAAGGTTGGTGTGGACAATGGGAAACAAGTATTATTTCTTTCCAGTTAGTGTCAGAGTCATATCGAACTTTGTTTGGCTTAAATCGATTGATTTACTGTGGTTTGTTGTAGAACTTAAGAGGAAAGAAACGTTCGTGACATACAAACGAAATGTGCAGCGATAGACAGTGTCCCAGGCTCGACCATTGTCCGTTTATTTATGGCTATTGCCCGCCCGGCCGTGCATCGGCAGGGACGACACATAACATAGAGATCTTTACGCTTCAATCGTAAATTGAAGACATGCTGATAGTGCAAAGTCAGTGCTCCTGAACTAGCCGTTTTACGACACTCATGACCACGGGTCAAGGCCAAGGCTGCTGATACCTTTGATTATTCGATAAGTCAACGGGTATCTCTCAAGATTAATGCACAAAGATCTTGACCATCATCTCATCATCACTCAAATGTCAATCATGGCTTTCTGTTATCTATATTGTTATTGCACTTATCACAGCGACTGCTTGACTGGCATTGTTCGATTTTCTTCAACACACTAGCATGACGAGGCAGTTATGACTATGTAATATTTTACAATGTTCTGTTACTCCTTTGCAGCAAAGATACTAGATAAATTTCTAGTCTTTATAATTACGGCTAGAGTTGCCATTTTAGAGGGACTGCCACAAACTACCTTGCGCATCTATACATTATGTAATTTTGTTTTCTCCAGTTATTTGGCATGTTCATGTTCATCAGCTGTAGGCCATTTTAATTTATTGAAAAGTTTGTCGGTAGAACGTAAAATTTTGATTTGAGGGGGTTTTGTTTTGTTTTTGGTTGGTCGTTTGGTTTGTTATGTTTTTTATACACTGTATCCAGCAACTTTATGGAGCTGGGTTACCGGATTGGAAGCCAAATTCCTCAAATTTGGCTTCTTTGTCTTTTTTTTTGACATGGTTGGCTTCAGAAAATTCTTTTGGCTCTTTTCTGGCTTTTTTCGATACATACAGAAAAATTATCTCCACAAAAACTACATGCCATGCTTTTTCTGAAACACTTACTATCGAGGAAATGCGTTTTGGTCAATTACATACATGTACTCCAAGATTTCTGCTGCTAATTGTCAAAAAATAGTCAACCAGCAAGGTCAGTGACGCTGGATTCTGTTATTTACATTTTTTAAACTGCTGCGGTTTTTTGAAAGATTGTCACCCACCTTAGGACTTTCTGGACACTCTATGGTTCTGGATTGATTTACTTCACTGTGAAGCATTTAAAGAGCCTGTCACCTTTGTCTTTGTGTGCCTAAATAACCCAGTCAGCAAATATGTACTTAAGAGGATATTTTCTCATGTATCCTCCATTAAAACTTAGACTAAAAACACCGTGCAGCTTAATCATCTCGATACTATTGTGAGAATTGGTGCACAACTATTGCTTTTAAAAAAAGGCTTTCACTGTATCACCGGGAATACTTTGAAAAAAAATCACAGCTGACAAGATTTAAGCCAATTAATGGTCCACTCATTCTAGTAGCGAGGATGATATTAACCTGGTTCTGGGGTTGTTGTTTTTTTCTGATGTTAGTATGAAAACTATACTGAAATTTGTTTGGCTTTTTTCTAGCATTGTTTGGCATAAACTTAAAATTTCAATCTGGCAACCCCGCTATAGAAATCCGACGTGTAGGGTTGACATCTTAGTTTGCACATCGAATCGACGTCAGCGCAATGTTATAACCATCGGATCTGCGTAGTAATGATGTTGTTGATGTAGGGTTGCTGACTGGTATTTATTACGCTATATTTTCGATAAAACCATGCTGAGATTTTTGTCTCTTGAATTTCTAATATTATACGGTACAGTATAGTACAGAATGGTACATCAGTTTAAATGTGAAGGAAGTCGGGATCCCGATCCCTTCTCCGGAAAATGTGTGACTGAAATATTTATAACAAAATTCTGAGGGTAGCCTTTACTGGGTTTAGTGTATATTATTAAATGCAATATGTTTACATGGCAAACTGTAATGTTCAGGCAACTTTGTATTCATCCCTATTTGTAGCCCGCAACATTAATTTTTTTTTCTTTTTGGAGTTGTATCCATGCTTTGTTCATTATCCAAAAATGATGCAGTTTTCCATTTTGATTTGGACACAGAGTAAATTTTTACACTACGCCTAACCCGCTCGTTAACAGTAGGCCTACTTGTACGAAGTGACCTGACTAAATAATAGGCCTACCTATTCGAGCTATGGGGCCCTACGCCCTGTTATCGTGTCATAGGGGAGACAGTGTTGTTACTACCCATAAACTGAATGGGGTTAAGCATTATTGTAATGTTAGTGCACTGTTTTTGAGAGAGATTGTGTGACAAAACAACCTATGAGCCCAACAAGAAGACTGTTTTCCATTACTTCTACTGCTAACGTCTTGAAGCCAACAAAAGATACGCTTTCAAGTGGAGTCCTCTCGAGAATAAATCTTCATAGCGACCTTAGCTCTTGTTTGTTCCAACTCCCCTTTTTGCACAACTGAGAAATTCGTCGTTAAACGTTTCCAGCTTTAGTTTTGCGATAAAAAGAGTTAGAATAAATTGAAACTGTGAAACAGCTTATATAGTAGCCTAAGTGCCACATCAGAATAAATTGAAACTGTGAAACAGCTCAGTAAGTGCCACATCACATTTTAAACAAGTGCCAAAGCGTGCATTTGTGTACTCTTCTGCACCCTAAAAGATCTCCACATTTTCAGAAAACGGAGATAGAAGAAACAAGAACTAAGCTCACGGCATGTGGGCCTATAGGTCCTGTCTGCCATTCAACTTGATGTCACATAGAACCATACCCAGCCAGCAGCTCTAGGGAAGTCAGACGCGTACGTAAGACTGACATCAAGTTTTGTTGTAGGAATGGCATCAATATGACAAACATGCACCGGTTACGATATCGGACCAAACACCGGTTTGATGTAGGCAGTTCCCCTCTACGGTAAGCCCACCAAACCAACGGAAACCCCATACAAATCTACATTGGATTGACGTAGGGTTGCTGGCTGAATAGCCCATATTGTTTTCCATTACTTCCAATGCTAACGTCTCTGGGCCAGTATAGGACACGCTTTCAAGGCCTTGGGGCAGTGTTCTCTTTCATTGGCCGAGGATTATGGTATTTCTGCATAATAATGGTTATACAGTTTTGTAGACAGTGACAGTGTGCTTCCTTCCCCTCCCAGCCCTTCCTAGGCCTCCAGATCTTGAGTTTGTTTCAGGATGATGTTTCCATGGTGTGGGGTTGGGGGGGGGGGGGTAGGCAGTGGGTGTATTTGATATTACTTCTTTGTAAGTTCATTTCATATAAGGACTCCCGGAAGGCATCCCTATGTCAGTCGCACGTTGGTCCAGCGACAAGGTGCTCACCTCTCATATCGAAAGTACCGGGTTCGAGGTCGGTGCAAGCATGTTGGAATTTCGGGATTTTTCTCATATTTTCATGTCCCTGATCGTATGGTAGGTAAAAGGACGAATATTCGGATGGCCATTGTGCACGGTAAGGATACCTTGGCAGTTAGAGTCGAGAAGAGCAGGTCTGTTTCAAGACCTCTGCCCGGGCAAAATTAAAGAAAAACTAATCCCTATCACCCCCCCCCCTCCCCCAACCTCCCCAAAAAAAGCCGATCGACTCTGCGCTGTGGCGACCACAAGTCTGCTTCAGTTGTAATTGGGGTGCAATGACACAATGGCAAATTTCCCGAATGGGATTAAAGAAGTATACAGATATAAAATATACAAAATTTGCAAAGGATTTACGTAGAGTTGGCAGGAGTACGGGGGGGGGGGGCGGTGCATTTCCTATGTCTCAAACCGATGGCAGCGCGATGTTTTAACCAGAACCAGCGGACCCACGTCGGAACATTGTCCTATTAGCAAACGTGAACTGAGTAAAGCTAAGCAAAACCAAAAACAACAAAAAATGTGTGAGTGGGATCAGTGTTCTGGGTCTGGCAAGCGCAGTGCGCGTGATGTTATTATCTAAGCCCAGATAAACATACATGTATATTATTACTTCTGTATTATTTCCATGGCTTTATACATTATGAATTATCTATCTAATTTCCCATTTACGGTGTTTTGTTTTGGGAGCTTTCCAATACTATCTGAAGATTGTGCTTCGAGAGGGTCATCACAGCTACTATAAGTTATCACGCGCCTTTGATAGTGGAGTAAACATTGACGACCGTAGAGGTAGTGAAACAAGAACTTGTGGACGAACTATCTAACCGTGAGTTCTGAATTCTTAAATAGTGGCCGGTGACATTTTATCCCGTAAATTGATGTAAAAGTTTACTGATATTAGGGAAATTTATACATTTCTGGTAATGAACAGTAGAAACTAGAATATTTCTGTCTTACATATGAGATTTTAGACAACATACTTACTTAAACGGATAAGATTATTTTTCTCTCTCTCTCTCTCTC
Organism: Onchidella celtica; assembly: GCA_963931925.1. Lineage (NCBI taxonomy): Eukaryota > Metazoa > Mollusca > Gastropoda > Systellommatophora > Onchidiidae > Onchidella > Onchidella celtica. Next base: position 32,315,284 of record OZ007579.1, read on the forward strand.
AAGCTTTTGAGACAGCAGTAAATGAAAATTTATTTTTTTTTTGGAAAATCTCTAGTGAACACGGTTGTAGGCCTACAGTGAATGGTAGTTATAAAGTTGTCTGATGATTGTCAAAGATCGTTTGACGATAATACATGTAATTCGTGGGAAAAACATTTTCAATTCCGGTTTTCATCATTATTTTGGATGGGCCTATATCTTATGTAATAAAAAAAAACTTGCTGGATTTTTAGCTAGACCAAGTGCCGCTCACACAGCCCGGATTTGCGTGAAATTTTACGGGGTGCCTTCCTTTTGAAGTGCAGATTTTTTTGTTTGTTTGTTCTAGATTTGGAAACTTGAAATGGTAGGGAAGTATTTTCTTGAGTTTGCTTTGTGTCGCTGTTTTTGCGCCTTTCTTTTCCACGAGCACAATCATGACGTTATCACTTCATGTCAGGTGTTCACTATCAGTGCTGCCCCGTGCGCCGGTTCTTGCTGTTTCATGAATGTTGACTCGTGCGTAGGGCATGGGGAAGTGTGCAGTTAGACGTTTATACAAACAAACAAATATACAACAACAACAAAATAAACCTAAAGGAAAGGGCAAGCTGAAGCAGATCCATTATAACCACCCAGAACTGAAACTAATAAATAGGTTTACCCCGGGCAGGGCCGGGGACCACAGCTAGTATATATAATATAAATGTACATGTGTACGTCCATTCCGTGCGAATGTTTTAAGTGCCATGCTTTTATGAGCAGGATCTATACATGTATAAACGGTTGTCTTTCTCTCTCTCTCTCTCCCCCCCCCCCCTCTCTCTCTCTCTCTCTACTGTGTCTGTCTGTCTGTTTGTCTCTCCCCCCCCCCCCAGCTCACTCTCTCTCTCGATCGTGTGTGTTTGTATATATGCACGTGATTCAATACCAAATTTCCTGTGTTTTCTATCACGACAGTCAGACCAATCATGTTGAAGACACTGCTGACCGTGGTGGCCTGCCTTGTGGGCGTCAGTTACGGACATTTGTGTATGATCAGCCCACCCCAGCGGGGATCTATGGTGGGCATTAATAAACCTGGTGAGTACATCCATCACTGTCTTTGCTGGACTGGTGGTAGCTGGGTTGTTGTTTTTCTTTTTTTTTCAGGGGGGGGGGGGGTGAGGGGGCGGGGGGGGGGGAGTGAATGTTAAGATGGTGACCAAGATCATGGTAATACTTGAAGCGAACATGATGACGTTGGTAACGATAAAGGTGGTAATAGTTATGTTATGTGTTTAATTTTAATGGATTAAGACGTCATGGTTGTAGTAGTAGATATCTGTGAGAATGTTGCTGCTGCTGGGACGCTGATTAGATCAGCATGACATCACAGTCACGTGTGGGCACTGCCTATTGTGTTATTGGGACGCAAAATTTATGTGCGGCAAGCCACGCGGTCTGGAGCCTACACCCAGCCTGGGTCTGTTTCACTCCTAATAGTAGTAGCAAAAGAGGACAGAGTAATGATGGTATTTCTATCAGTATCAAAAAGAAGAACTAAGTGTAGATTGCGAATTAAATGATGGTGGCAATGAATAATGGTAGAATCAGTTATTTGACACATTTAATTAGGTCGTATTTAAACACTGCATGAGTGTCAGGCTGAGTTGTACTCTTGTTGCAGGTGCTACTGATTGTATTCTACTGAAGAGTCCATGTGGGGGGCGTCCATCCTCAACTGCAAGCATTGCACTGGCGTAAGTGTCATCTTCATTTTGTTGTGCAGAACATCATAAAGAGCCATGCCAGACTTTACTTTAGCTTAGTTGTTGTTTTTTTTTTGTATTGCGTAGGAGGCCTGTGAGAATTATAATTTATTATGTCATTAAATTCCTTATGCTTAACAAAAACCATGTGCATAGTGGCGGACCTATATTTTTTTAGACCCTGAAGCTTAAACTTTTATGGGGCCCCTCTGCAACCAACAACAATAGGGCAACACCCAAATTTCAGTCATTAAAAAATGGTTTCTTCAGGGCTTCTCTGGGATTTAGGAGCCCTGAAGCTTAGCTTCATAAGTTTCATAGCAGATTCGCCACTGAATGTTCATCCTAGGCGTCTTTGAAACATTATTTCCATCCGTTAGTTAACTGTGGCTTTTATGATGTGAATTATCTCCACTCGTTTGGGAGCTACTGAAAAATGTACTGATACTACTGGTAATTCAGGAGGTTTCATGGGATTAGCTCTTGAGATTTAGGGAGTGGTATATCTTTAATCATTCTACAGCTCCACTGTATGCTCTCTTGGCCTCACATCGTCACTGATCTCTAAGACTGTAGCAACTCAAACATTAGAAAACTCGATTTTTATGTATTTAACTACATTCAAAGCCGCATCGAATGATCTTGGTTATAGACTGCTTAGCCAAAAAGTAATCGAATAGCAAACTTTCAAAAATCCACCACAACTGGACCAACTGTGCTAATATGAAATAGTTTCTTTGCTTCTCCTGAAAGGTAACCCTAAACCGATTACATGTACTACAGTTTTAGGGAGTTGTGACGACATGGAGCTCATCTGCCAGTTGTCCATATTATTATTTTAGTTCGCTGAAAGGGACGAGATAACAATGTTGATGTGGAAACCATGGTGATGCCTTTCATTGGCTGCAAGTGCAACAAGAAGTGACAATCCTTAAAACTTGATGTAGGTCAATTTTTATCATGGTGACAGTCATGATGGCATTTGAAGACAACACTGTTTTCTGTTTCAGAGCTGGTCAAGACTTCACAGTCACCCTGCAGAAAAATTTGGATCATTTCAACAAAACCACACCTGTAAGTCATTTCTTTTAAATAGGTCGGAACATGTTATTTTATGTAACCATTAAAGTTTGTCAACATTTTGTATATCTGACTTGTGTAAAATCTGTAGAATGGATTACGTAGAGACTGTCTGTCAGGCCATGTGGCCAAAGTATATTAAAGCCATTTTCTGTGACCATTTTTTGTCTATCATCAGAATTAATGTTGTAACAGTGTGACAAAATTTTTTGTCATATCGATGATGGATCTAGAAAGTTTTAATTTACAGAACAAGATAGGACAGAGACGGATGAAAAATTGCTCGCTCTCTCTCCCTCTCTCTCTCTCCTCTTTTTTTCACCTGCAATCATGTCTGGCTTTAACACTGCTTTCCTAATGCATTGTCATGTTGCAGTCTTTGTTGTACTATTGTATTATGGATTGTTAGATCTTTACCTTAACTGTTGTATCTGTCTGTTTTATTCTATTTCTAGGGCTATTTCTCCATTTCTATTGGAAAGTCTACGATAAAATGAAGGAAATTATCAATTTTACTAATGCATTGGCATGTTTCAATCTTTCTTATACTGTTTTGTTATAGATTGTTAATTTTTTATATTAATTCTCACATTTGAATGTTTTGTTCTATTTCCAGGGCTATTTTTCCATTTCTATTGGAAAGTCTGCCGACAAAATGAAGGAACTTACCAAATTTATGGACAATTCAGATCCATCTCTGACACTTTACATTCAGAATGTCACTATGCCAATGGAGTAAGTTAAGTTTCCTCAATTTTTTTGTGTCCTACAGTGGTAGATGGGATGGTATTTGGTGGCTGGTGACAAGAATAGGACTTTCAAGTAGTGGGAGTGGCAGTGCTGATGTTTGTGATAATACTGATAATGATGGTAGTGGTAACAATAATAATAATAATACATATAGCCTTTATATAGATAGTGCTTCATCCTGTTAACAACCAGGCGGTAAGCACTTTATAACATTTATATCTTAAAGGTCACTCACATAATACATAGGCATACTCAAAAAAGAAAAAAATCTGGACATTCAATGTGTAAAATAATGGCTTATCAGCTGATGTTTAAATGTCATAAAATTTTCAGTCTCTCTCAAAGATGGTGAATTCCAAATCTGAGACCCTTGAAAAGAAAAAGATTTTTCACCCATGGTCTTAAGGGACATCTCAGGAATTTTAAACCTTTTAGTGTCAGCAGATGATCTAAGATGCCGTGGTGGTACATGGGAGGCAAATAAGTTGGTGCGTTTTTGTACATACATTTGTGACTCAGGGTAGCCAGCTTATACATTATTCATTTTTCTACCAGTAGCCAGTGCAAACTCTGCAGTAGAGGTGATGCATAATCTCTTTTCCTTTTAGTAGTAGTAATGATGATTCATTCTTGTTGCCAATATTTAGCCGTCAGTAGAGATCTACTACTAAAATTATCTTTCTGTATATCCGTTTAAACCTTTCAATTCACAGCCATCTCTGCATGAATACAAAATGGAACTTTCTGTATAGGTGCCTTTCGGTCCTCTTGGGCAATCGGGCCTCTACCATCCCCAACCCTCCTCCTTCTGCCCCCCACCCTCCATCATTATCACTCCCTTGGCTGTAGACATTCAAAGAGAGCCAATCAAGAAAAAAAAAGTGGTTGTTATTCTTGGGTTGTCTCCCCTCATCAACAAGCCTTGCCTGGAATTTAGGGAAACTGTAAAATTCAGACTTATAATTGAGTGCAGTCATTGCAACTACACTTGATACTTTTCACTTGAACTTAAGAACTCAGAATACAGACAGTGTTCTTTAGCTGTTGGAATGAACTTTCAAGTCCAGGTAAAAAAAACGCAATCTCAAAAAGGTCAATTGGCATCATAGTTTCATAGTTTGTGGAGCTGAGATTGAACAGAACCACAAATCTGCATTTTTTTTTCAGTTTGTTTTTGTTTTTGTCTTACTTTATTTGTTTTGCTTTGTTAGCGGAACTGAACTTCGACTTGTCTTAACTGAACAGGAAGCTGAAGTGAAGCTCGTTTTGAGCTAGAATTGAGCTGAAAGCAATTTATTCATTCTGTGAACATGGAATTCTACCCTGCAATTTCTGTTTTAGGCTCAGCTAATTTGGTGCAATTAACATCTGTGTATTCTCTTGTTTTGACTGATATTTTTTACCTTTTTTCCCCAGCCAAGGATCAATGATTCTCCAGTCTCGTTACATCACAAACAACCCAAAGGCCCCGCCAGTGTTTTATCAGTGTGCTGATATCAAACTGATGTAAAGTTAGCCAGGTGGTTGTCCATTTGCATGGTTAAAATACCTTACTACATGTTGATTTTTGCAAATAAATTTATTCTTATATTCTTTTCAAGAGATACAGATTTTTATACACTGTAATGCTTTACATTTTAATTTTTAATTACATTTTTTTTAATTAAAGCTATTTGTTGAAGAGTATATAAAATGAGTGTATTTATAGTGATAAAGATTTGGAAGAATGTTAGTGAAATTTTGTGTGTGCGTGTGTGTGGTCATGATTTATATTTTAACACTCATGTCACTCAGGGGTTCCAGGCTTAACTGCATGACCAGATCACCTCAGGATTCTATTGTATGGTTTTAAATATTCTTTACTTAACAGTCTTTCCGTTCTGTCCTCTGTGTCCTTTAGTTCTCTTTATTGTCCATGTGTTGAAATTCTCAACAATTTCTGTTCTTTATTCCTCTGGTGTTGTTAAGGTCATCATCATACCTGATGGACAAACTATTATTATTATTATTACTTAACAGTACATATTTTTTGTATATTTGTGTGTATGTGTGTTCTTATTGTAATTGTTTTGATTTAAAATTGAAAATAAATAAAAACTAAAAACATTTCACTCCTTACTGTTTTTTCTTAATTATGTATTGTTTTAGCTATCGAAATGAATTATTTCCGAGATTTGTTAGGCTATACCTAGATGTACTTCTGTACAAATAGAGCTAATGTGTGGTTGTGTGTTCACAAAACATTCTGGCCCATACAGATCAGATTCACATCCCTCCTTTCACCCTGGTTCTTTTTCTACATTTGGAGACTCCAAATGGTGAGGAAGTAAATTTTTTTTACTTTGCTTTGTGTTCCTGACTGCTTGCCTCTGGTTCTCTTTTTCATAAATGCAAGAGCTCGTGATCTCATGACTTCCCTCCTATGTGTTCACTATTAGCCTACAAAAACTACCCAGTGCCCATTTCTTGACTGCTGACAGGGCCAAAGATACTAGATACAATAAGATGAGGCAGTCTAAGAATAAAGAAATAAACAAGTGCAAAAACAAAATAAATTTAAAGGAACAAGCAAGGTAAAGCAGATCCATTATAATCACCCAGAACTGAAACTAAAAAGCAGATTTATACCAGGCGCACTGGTTACCTCTGCTGGTGTATGATAAATTACCGTAATTTTGTTCTTACCTTTCATTTTGGAAAGGCAATCTCTAGTTCATTTAATAAGGTAATTCTAAAGGAAAACACTTTTTGGATGGTCAGATTTTATTCATATTCTTTTATCACTTTCGCATATTGTTACTGTGGTTGTTTTGTTGATATTACATATAGTTTTCAGTGTTCAAACAAATCTTACACCAGTATCATATGACCACATGACACCACCTTGCCAATGGGTTGTAGGTGTCAGTGCTCAACTGCATGTAAATAAAATTTATTGTTTCACTTCCCCTTTCTTTTGCTTACAGTCGCGGTAATGGATGTATAATTTGTAGGCTTTGTATAACATCACTATTAACAGTCATAACAGCTGCTATGCCCATATCAACTTTAACATTATACCTGACACGTTAAATAAAAATCGATAGGCGACGAATATCATGCAAAATATACATATTATTATTATTTAAAAAGTACAGAAAATCTGTGGGCATGTAGCAATGTCAAAATGTGGCAAAGAAAAAAAGTTGTATGTTAGCAAAGGCAGAATGACAAAATAAAACATAAAGGAAAAGCATTCGGTATTTATATTAACTTTCTTGAAACAAAAAAATGTGGCAGGCTAGAAAATTAAACAACTAGAAAAGTCCAACAAAATTAGGCTAATAATTTAAAGTAAAAAAAAAAATCATAGGCCGTTTAACAAATGCGAATACTTAACTTCTGCGAGTCCCAAACTTGGATTCTAGAAGAGCAGCAAGTCCGTCAATATATGGTGGCATGAAGGACCAATCATTGCAGTAGCCGTAGGATATAGAATATAGTTGGTTTAAAAAAAAAAAAAAAAGGTTGCTTATTTTGCTGTTTGCTGAGTCCTACGGGAGTGAATAGACATGAGATAACACTACTAAATGAACACGACATTATAACTTCTTATATTATGTTTATAATATGACCTAGTGCAGTGGTTCTCAACGTGGGCGATATCGGCCGATTTTGATTTTCAGATTGGGGGGGGGGGGGGGAGGGGGGGGGGCGAAAATGAAGAAAAGTGCGACTAGGGGGCGGCAGGAGACGAAACCAGGAATGGAGTACAATTTGGGAGCGAATACAGAGCAGCCACTGACTGGTTCATCCGCCCCCCCCCCCTCCCCAAACCCCTAGGTGAGTCTTCTGAACAGAAAAGGGCTTTTTTTTTTTTTACAGCATTTCATAAAGAATGTTGTCTGTTTTGTAAGTACAATGTAATAATCAGCAGGCTTATTGTCATTAACAAAGTTTGGAAAAAAATTAACCTAATAATTTAATTGTATGTAGTCTGTCTCCTATCTTCTCGTGAAATGTAACCGTTTTGGTGGTTGGGGGAGAGGGGGGCGATGAAACAAAATTTGCAAGGAGCCTAAGGGGGTGATTGTCTGAAAAAGGTTGAGAACCACTGATCTAGAGTATACATTTTCTTAACTACCCCCATAAAATGCAATTACATGTATTAGCAATAATCATGAGGCTGCGGCAGCAGCCGGGTTTCCCATCATTAATCTTGTAATTGATACTGCCACAAATAAACTTACTTATATCAAAGATACTCATGGGATTGATAAGATAAGACAGCTAGTGCTTTTAGCGTGCACAGATTTCGCACCGCCATCTAGGGGCAAACGCGCGGAAGTCATGAGAAGTGCCTTATTTTACAAAGCCAAATGGGGAAAATATTGGATTTTGTTCACTGTTCAGCTATCGCTATAGGCCTTGATTGACGTCGCTTATTATGGAAGTATAACCTTAATCGCAGTGGGAAAACTCTGGCTATTTTTTCTCTTTTTTAGTGGCAGTAGCACTGTCACAATTTTGCATCATAAATATACCATTATGTCAAGCATTCTTTTCATACTATGCGCCATGGGCCCCGTCCTCGATCAGCGCGAAAATTGTGTGCACAGTTTGTATAGTGGTGCGAAGAGGACAGTGTCTCATTGAAACATTTCTAGTATCTTTGCTTATATAGGATCTCCGGCGTCATGAGACGCTTAAAGCAAAAAGGTCGCTCCAGCGGGACGGGATCTGTCAGCAGAGAGTCTAGAAGCACCACTCCACCGTCTGTTGACCGACCAACTAAAGATTAATTTCGTCGGCGATCTGCCTCAAGTTCGTCCTAGGTTCCTCGTCTTCGTTGTTCTCCAAGGTTCCAGTGCAGAACTTGGTTGGCAGGTCTGGAGGGTGGTAGTCTGGCTAATATTAGTAATAACGTGCCCCGGAATGATGCTGCTGACTGGCATTTGGTTGCTCCTAGATCTGACTTCATCGTTGTTATAAAGTCGGACCACTTGATGCCCAATATCTTAGGCAGACACTCGAGATCGAATATGAGTCGAATCCAGCTTCTTCTCTTGGCTTGTTTACTCGTGCCATGATTCACAGCTGTACAAAAGGCTTAATATGAAACTAGAGTTGAAAAACCGCAGTTTTAGGCTGGTGAATATTTTCAACAAATAAAAAGACCCACAAATTTCTGAATACACTTTTAGTGCACACTGGCTCATTTGATATTAGATAAATTACAAATAGGGGTGACCTAAGCATTACAGTGTTGATGGTGACACACCAACAAGTCAGTCTTGTGTAGATTTGTACAGGATTTCCATAGGGTTGGTACGGCGTTGGGGGGGGGGGGGCGAGGGGGTGTCCTAGTAAATCAAACCGACAGATGTGCAATGTCGTAACCAGCAAACCTACGTCGGAAACGATGCCATTTCTATTCTGTGAGCGAAGGTGTTTCTAAGGTGTAGCCTACCCCATGCCGTCGGATTGACGAAGGGCTGCTGCTGGGACCTGTTGATGTCACCTACAGTAATTTTGATTTGGTACTGCTTTTTAACATTTAACAATATCTATTACAATAATATAACACTATGTCTATAGGTAGGTTCCATTCAGTTAGGTTACTATACTAGGCCTATTGGGCACGCGTTATAGACAACATACAGGGGCTGACTAAAATGAAATAGCAAAAACGAGGAAAAAACAGCACGATACTTATTGTCTCATTGAACCGTGTAGATCCTATTGTTTTAGTGGGAAAATGAGAACACGGCGGAGCTGAATTTACCATGTTCACCTTTTAAGACCATTGCAGAATTAAGTACAGTACTTCACTCTCTGTACTTTTAGAATAATTATTTGCTTTTCCAAGACAGGACCTCTGCTGTATTTTCCGACATAAGTAATACAACTGTTGAGGGTTATAGTATATCTTATTTGATTCAAATTCTGACACTTTGGAAATCGAATGGCATAATGTCTTCGCATGAGTCTTAACGGAACAAATATAGGGGGTCATTGAAGTTTTTAGTGGGGAAGAATGCTGGTTGTTTTAACTGTGAGGGTGAAGGAGAAAGTGTACCAGCGAAGTGGTGATAAAATAAATCTTAAAACAAAGAGGTTCAATTGAAATTTTAACTATTTCAATAGTTTGCCAACACTGAGGAATATCAGACAGTATTATTTTCAAGTCGTTTTTGTCAGTCTACACATTGATAGTTCATTTAATTATTTGTTTATAGGCCTACTATATAATCGAATAAGCTCGAATAATGAAGGCTACTGTGGTTATATAGTTGTATGTCCACCATTTGTCTTCAAGAGGGCACGGATTTTTTTGATTTTTTTTTGTTGGTTCATTTTCTTCCTCATTTGAAAAATTTAACCCCCCCCCCACCCCCCTCGCAAAAAAGAGGCTAAGACGAAAAACAAAGGCAATAATGGGCTTCAGGATGACTCACGTACATGCAATCATAGAAGGGAAATCAAATAACAAATTATGATGGAACGTTTAAAAAAATATTCATTGTTATCGTTCATTATTTACTCTACAAGTTATTTATCTATACTTTTTTTTTTTTTTTTGTAATTATTTTTTAAAAATATTATTGTTATTATGATTATATTGCATTGTTATCATTATTATTATTATTATTATTATTATTATTACTGCTATTATTATTATAAAATTATTACCGTCATTATCATTTTTGTTATTGATTTTAATTTTACACCATTTATGTCACATCATTACATATTCTTTGTGAATTTCATGTACACTGCGATAGTGTCGAATTACGTTTCTTTCCCTTTCCAAGTTTGGAATAATAATTATGTATTGTCTTCAGAGAGTATAGATGTATATCTATACTCTCTGTTGTTGTCTTGGTTAGTAAACTCGACAAAATAAAAACGGTAAAGTACTCTGGTGTGAAGACTAGAATATAATTTTTAAAGTAACTTCCCTTAGACCGGATAACCTTTCTTTAGTTCATTGGTTGAAATCTCCTCTGGTGGTGCACGTCATCCAATCAGAAGAAAGATGCTCGCTCTGCCGATAGCAAAGATGAATCAAAGTGTTGTCTGATGCCAGCTGATACACAGTAATTGACACCGGTGCCTGGTAAGTGTGATTAAATGTATTGCATGTCGTCATCTGGTGTATGGTTTTTTGTTTTAGGAATTTAATATCCATACTCGTTGCTTCATTTCTGAAAATGAAACAGCAAGAAAAAGGAAATCAGTGCATGGAATGTCAAAAGTTAACACGACCGCCTGTAGCTAGACTAGACTAAGAGATATGAAGCCTAATCCATAACTCACGCCCGGCTAATCGCAGATTCGTACTCAGGCGAGCACAGCTAAAATATTGACAGGGCACCAGAAAAAAAAAAGTACTGAAGGAAAGCCAACAGGCTTCTGTTTCTCCAGAGCAATTGAACACTAAAGTGGGAAGAGATCGAACGTGACATTTGCGGGTTAGCGCTTTCCTGGCTGGAGCGCTTTTCTTTTCTACTGATTTAGCCGCTAGCCTCTTATGTCTAAATGGGATGGATTTAGGATTAGAAATAACCAGGGTTAGAGAAGGCTCAGGAGCAGTGTAGGTGATCAGTGCGTCCAGAACTCTTTCCCGTTTCCCTTAGTGGTGAGAGAGGATGGAGATCTACTGCGATTCATCCCCTTTTCCCCTTTCCATTTATAAATTAATACCAATGTAGCAGAATTAAGGTGAACTTTTTTGTTTTTTTGTTTTTGCCACTTCAAATCACCTTGCTCTATTTTCCTCTCATGCAAAGCATGTTGCATGTGCCGAACGCATGAGTGAAAGTTGTCCAGATTATTCTGGATTTCCGGTTTTCATTCCAGAAAAAAAAATCTTCGGGTTAAAAAAATTTCCGGTGCCCACTGTGATCAGGGGCGATGTCTAATACATGTTGGCCTACTGTCATTGAGACAGACACTATCAAGTCTTACGCCTGATTTCCAAGCACACTGCACTGCCCACACAAACTGACAAAGGCATCATGCTGGTACTGTAGTACAGTACTGAGACACTGCTAGCACTACATGACTACAAGCCTGTGCTCACAGCATACATGATGCAGGCTTTGAGTGAGAAGCAGGCCTGTTGGATGACCTTGTAATTAATACAATACTAAAGTAGGCCTGCCTAACTCATCCTTTGTGGTTCAGACAGGGTCAGTGGGCATCTGAAGATTAGGCTACCTGGTGAGGTCATTTACTAGTTAATAGCTATTCCTGTACTGTTCTTCCTTTCAAAACTTAGCTCGGGGACACTGGCCAGCTAGTTGTATTATCATAAGAAAATGTGTATGGACTGTGATGGCACATCTGTTTTGTGACTTTTTTATTGGAAAGAGTGATAGGACACATATAATCATTAACAAAATAATAATAAGCAAAATAAAATGGTAATATTCAGAGGAGAATATTACATGGTCAGTATGGTTAATTGCTGGCTGAAGTACAGATAATTGCTGGCTGAAGTGTAGACTGAGACTGAAAAAAAAACACCACAGATCTGAGGTAAATGTTTTATGGCCAGCCTGTATTTGATTGATAATTTCAGTTTCAGGATGGACCCCTAGGAAATTTTGGTTTTCAGGTTTCTGAACATTCAATTGCTTTCACTCATGGTCGAACCTTTGCTTGGTTTTTCATATCTATGCAAAAGTCTTGGGAGGAATTCCATATGACTATAACACTATAAGGGGAAGGAGTTCGATATGCCTTTACACAATTTTAGTTAGGGCATATTTCATGTTCTGAGTGTTAATCGTGGAGCTGCGCATTTACTATAAAAAAACCATCCACCCAGGGGACTAACGCTGGGAGGGGGGGGCCTGTGACACCACCACTCCCCCCCCCCCACCCCCCCCCCCCCCAATTCATGGACACTCCTAAAATCACGTCCTTGTATTATCCTTATTGTGGAACTCCAGTACAACTTCTCCTATAAGGATATTACAAGGAAGCGACTTTGGACGGCCCTTGAGTGGGGGGGGGGGCGTCCTGTTGAGTTGGTCCCCTAGGTGGATTTTTTTTATAGTAAATGCGTGGCTCAATGGTTAAAACCCAGTACATGAAATATCCGCTGGACTAAAGTTGTGTAACTTCCAGTTCCATATCGAAAAAGCTCCAGCCCCATTTGCAGGAGAGATAATATATAATGTATTGTGAATGAACTACATTGTTACTATTTAATATTTCACCAAGTGTTCACCAGTCTACACTTTTTCTCAGCAGTAGGGAAACATGCTATGGGAAAGATTGTATTGCCAGAAAACACACTTAGGCCATTTCATGGGGCGAGAGGGAGAAGGGATATTAAATGATCGAACTTGAAAGAAATATAAAATTACAAATATTACTAACCCTTTCCCTCATCCCAAATCTCATCAAACTAGTCCCAAACCTGTGATCTTGTCTGTAAATCTACCCCTCAACTCAGATAATCTGATCTGGAAATCCTCCCTGAGAAAAGCCTTTGTCATAACAGTATCCATTGTTTGATCTCAGAGCCGCTGAGAGACCAAAGTATGAATGATATAGCGCAGTAAGATGCAATTCAGTTCAGCCTTCAAGCTTCACAGAATCACAATACTTGTTTCCATGAGTTGTCCCCCCCCCCACTCACTTGCTGCAGAGAGACACAATTATTTTGCCAAAAACCAATGCAAAGCATTGATAGTGCACAAAATATACAATAACACTAACTGTATGCAGATTCAGAGACAGAGAAAAACAAACAAAAACAATGACTGTGAATGGAAAGATATAAAAAGTGCTGAAGTTAACAGTAATGCCTGGTCATATCATTTGTGGGTTGTTTTTCACTATTATGCCACCTTGGGCCAGTTATTGATTTGTCTGCCCCCTCCTTTTCCTCATTGAAACAACCACTGCTAGGAATAGGATAAATTATAAGCAGACTTTTTACTGTGTAGCTTGGCAGCCAATCAATAGCAGTTAGATTACCAAGCAGAATGTCATTCATGAGCACACTGATTCAGTGAGTGGGAATTATTCCTTGACTTCTATACGAGAGACTTCACTTTATCATGAAAGGCAAACATTGTGTGAAGTCTTGCCATCGACTATGTAAGTGGTCTTCATTTCAGCGACTCTACTGGATATATTAATCTAATACTGATGATGTGTTTCTGTGATAAAAATAAAATTTATCATTTAAAAAAGTTTAGTTCATGGAGTGATAACCTGTGGCCCATTGAAGATTTAATGGCATTTTATAAATGAAATTAACTGATTGAGGTATCCGGCGCTGCCTGGGATAAATCCGGTTTTTAGCTTCTGTTGCAGGTGATTATAGTGGATCTGCTTCACTTTGCTTGTTTCTTTAAATTTATTTTGTTTTTGTAGCTGTTTGTTTAAATTTATTCTTAGACTGTCTCGTCTTAAAATATCTAGTATCTTTGGTCTTACTGCACCCTCTTTGCACGTTAAAGCCCAATGCATCCTGGCAGAAGTCATGAAATGATAATGAACTGCGCATTGGTTAGTTTATACAATTGTGAACATATCGAAGGGAAGTGATGACATCACAGGCTCACTCATTTGTGAAAAAGAGAACCAGCGGCGAGCAGTCAGCAACGCAAAGCAAACTAAGGAAAATACTTCCCCACCATTTGGAGCCTCCAAATGTAATAAAAAACCTACAACAGGATGAAAGGAAGGCATCTTCAAAATTTTACCTAAATCCGAGCTGCATGAGCCAGTATTTGCTTTTATTTATATGGATGCGCATTTTATAGCTGTGGAAGGAGAAAACAAGGTTCAAAGTCCCACACAGCTGGGGTCTGAATACATGTGGAGCTATCAATTTCAAGCAACCAGTTTCAGGTTCATGATAAACTTATTACAGCAGTTTGTGTACTGCTGACGTAATACTGTTGTCAGAAAAAAATGGCATTATCATTACAGCCACTTGAGCTCATAGATTTGCATTCAATAGATACGTTTTTGAAATACCATTTGAAGACCACAGGGGATCCAAAAACAACCGTAGTCATAAAAAATGTGAAACCGAGAAAATTGATTATTGAAAGTGCAGTTTTCCTCTTGCAACTGAAAGGGTGAATTCTAATTATATTTTATGATTGCAGCTCTATTTCCAAACTTTGGTTTTGCAGGAATGACTCAATGAGGCTGATTGACCAAGCTTGTACATAGAGACAGGTGGAAATCACTTTTTTGTGGCTGTGGCTCTTTTTTTTCCCCCTGTGGTCTTCATTTATCTGCTGTTCAAAATGGATGAAATTAGGCAAATATGTGGCATTGCTCGGTTGAAATTAAAGCAGGTGTATATTAATTTTGGTATCATGGGTCTCAGTAGTTTATTCCTTATCTACCAAAGCTGACTTCAGGCCTGATCCAAAAAGCTGTATTGCTGGGTACTGGCAATGCTTGACCATTTTGCAGAGTCTGCAAGATAGAGCCCTTCAGGAAAAGGCTGCCTTTCTAAGGACTTGTCTTTGATAAGGCAAGCCCACAAAGATGGTGCTTGAGTTTTGATTACACATTTTGTCCTGCTTGTTTAGTTTAGCTTCAGGTCCCAGACAGATATAATTATTAATACAAATCTTATAATACTTCCCTGCAGAAGTCAGCCCGAATTACCAAAAGCTTCCTTTATTTTCATACTTTGACAATATATTGTATACATGTAGTTATATTGTTGTTTTCGGGCTTTGCGAAGTGCAAATTATTCTCTTTTGCCACATTTTAGAACATAATACAGTCCAGGAATCAAGCCTTACTTATCAGAAAAACAACTCATGAGAGGCAGCAGGCCTACTCTGGAATAGAAAAGTCTACTCAAATGTTTTTTGCATTGTTGTTCATTCAGCATTACGCAGTTGATAGCTTCATAGCATGTAAAGCATAATAATTTCATTGTCACACTTTCCTCTTCAGTACAACAGGTGAGAGAACTTGAAATCAGACAATGGATTTCTTGAAGTCATTTGCCCATCCAGAGGAAGTGATGGCACTTCTTCGCTTCAAATTTGGCGGTTGTGAAGTCGTCATGCCCAAATGTGATTTTGTAAGTATTCCCTGGAGTCATTTTGTCGGTTCAGTGCAAGAAGGGTGATTACGTCCAGTGTCACAAAGAAGACGATGATTTGATGATTATGAACAATATTCAGTTGTTATCCCTGACATTATTATGCTTGTATAAATTTACTAACATTTCAGTTGAAACGTATCATTACACTGACTTAAATTTGGTTGCTGAAAGCTGATAGTTACAACTGATATTCTTCACAAAGCACCCATAAATCTGAGAAGAGACCATCACACATCCACACAAATCATCATCATGACTTACATTACATTGAGCACATCATGGCACCATCCTGAATTGTGAGTTACAATTGCTGAACAGGTGTTGTCACAGATGGTATCTAGTCTGGAGAGATCATCTTACTTTCTAGTTTCTGTATGGCAAAGCTTGTCAGCTAATTTTAATTTGCTCTAGTCAAAGCCAAACTTGAGCTCCATCTACCAGTTTTTTTATTGTTTTTTAAAACCCTAGCACAGGGCTTTGCCAACTTTGTGTCACAGCAGTTAGCGAGACCTGCCATGGAATGATTGTTTTTTGTTGTTTTCTAAAATTATGTTTCTGGCCTCCTCTTGTATCAAGTTCCATGTGCATTCAGGTGCTCTGTTTGGAAATCAACACAGGTGAATGGTCTATGAACAGTTTCAACAAAATTTAAACACGTAACTCATAACTGTACTGCAGTGGGAACATAATTTCAAATGCACTTATTTAAGTTATAAGCTTTCTGGCATTTAGGGGTAACTTTTTTTTTTTGGACCTTAATCAGTGTCTCCTGGCTTGTTCATAATTGTTTTAATTCTTTTCTTTCATTTGCCTACAGTCCCATATGTCAGACAGTCTTAAATTGTGTTATGATCTCTTAAACAAGACAAGTCGGAGTTTTGCTGCAGTCATACAGGCTTTGGATGGAGAACTCAGGTACCTCGTAGTCACTGTCTGATTTGTAATCCACAAAATCATTTAACTGGAAATTTTTGTGTGTCCTGAAATTTGATGTTCTGCCTACGTCTGTACAATGCCATTTCTATGAGCAAACTTGAGGTGAACCCCACGTAGTCAGATTGACATAGGGCTGATGCTGCGACCTGTTGATGTCACCCACAATGATGTTGACTGATACTCCTTTGCTCTTTTGCAATTTGCTACCAGTTTATTCTCTTTCCACCTATTATATATCCTAATCTCTTTTTTTGTTGGAGCACTTACGTAAGTAATAATTTGAATATAGGTTGGGCCAATAGTGACCCCGCCATAATATTATTTTATTGACACAGTTGTATTTCAACTAAATGAAATGTGCACCATTTAAATTTAGAATCAAGTTAAATCAAGTGTTCAAACCTACCGCCTTCCTCCTCTGAACAGAACTGACACGTCCTGGACACAGAATAATCAATATTATTATGAAGTAACTTTCGGCCCACCCTGGACATATTAAATGCTTTCTATAAGGTCAAGAATGAATCAAAATAATTGCAAAAATGTTCACAGTATAATCAATTATTCATCCTCTCTTACAGGAATGCAGTGTGCATTTTCTACCTGGTGCTGAGAGCCCTGGATACAGTGGAAGATGACATGACAATACCACTGGATAGCAAAGTGCCTATGCTGAAATCTTTCCATAAAAATCTGTTGGATCCAAGCTGGAAATACATGGAGAGTAAAGACAAAGACAGAGTGGTCCTGGAAAATTTTCCAAGTGTAAGTTGCTCACTATTGTACTGGTTCCCCTCGGGATGTTTGTGTTTAGGTCTATATTTTAGGAGGTTCACTGCTGTTGGCAGTTACACCTCACTTTTCTTGTCCTTGTTTCTGTGTGTTTTTGTGCTAGGTATTAATGCTTTAGAATTTTGTCTGGGTAGCGGCCTTGTTCGGCCTGCTCTTCTCGTCTTTCTATTGCCAAGGTATCTTTAATGTGCACACAGGCCCTCCAAGTTTTTCGTCCTTATCCAGGAAGACTAGGTGCTCGATCGTACCTGCCATAGAATCAGGGTGGGGAATTTCGCCCGCCCCCCCCCCCCCCCCCCTCCCAATAACTTGCATTGTGCATAAAAGTGAATGTAAGTTACATACTGTTGTACTGGTTTCCCTTTGGATGCAGGTGGTTGCTGGGGGCTTCTGGTAAGGTCATCTCCTGTCCTACCATTCTATTACATTTTGTCTATCATCTTGCTGTTTTCCTAGCATAATGTGATCATTATTGTGTGGCCATCCTTTGTGCAAACTCACAAACCTCTTGTAATATCGCTGTGACATGTGCGAAGAGCCGAGTCAGTGGTATTTGGACTGTATGCTTTCATATATTGAGCTTCAGATCCTTGCATTTCTTGTTTTCCTATCTTGTAGGAGGATAATAGTATATTCTTGTTTTTATACCCTTTGTCTGGAAAATTTTGTTAAAAATGCAGGAATAAAAATATTTTCATATTATTTCCATATAAAAATATGCGTCAGAACTTTTATGCAGACCAAAAAGCAATCAACTTTTTTGTCTGAACTTGGGGATGGGCTGAGGGCATTTTTTATTCTTCAGGAGCACCTCATGAAGCAAAATACTTTTTGGCATCCCAATGCCCACACCAGTAGAATTTTTAACCTTCGGTAAATTCCAGTTCTGTGCTCAGAATAATGTGACTGAAATTGTCAAAGAATAAGGTAAACAAAAGCAAAACAATGATAATGGTTTTTCTCTGTGAGAAATCCTCAAGGTAATGAACAAAAAATTACACTGTTTGGTTCCCATAGTTGCGTACCTAAATTGTGGGTTTTCTGCTCACTGTAGTGTATACATGTAGTTGGGTGCTAGCTAAGATAGAAGATTGAACTTCTTTAGTCATGCTGAACCCCAAATTCTTAAAGACGTGAAATATAAAAGTGAAACAATTACAAAATTAAATCATGCGTATTTTGTGTGTTGTATTATTTCTCTCCCCAAGCTAGAATTTCAGAGCAGTTAATGCAGTACTGAGTACTGGGTGTACAAAAGGAAAATTGTTGAAAGAAAAAAAATAATTTTTCAACAAAATATGAAACAACAATTTCAGTTTGTTTGTGACACTGAATAACAATTTAGTATGAAGGTAAACAGTGTCATTGTGTGTTTTTGCTTGCTGTCTCCAGATTTCCAAGGAATTCCGTGCCCTTGATGAGGTCTACAGAACTGTTATTTCAGAAATTTGTCAAAAAATGGGAAATGGCATGACTGTGTTTTTGGAGAGGAAAGTTGACACAATGGAAGAATGGGATGAGGTAGGTCAAAAGTTTATTCATATTTTAATGCAGTGATACAGAATTCTGCTTCTGGTGGTCCCTCAGTTGATAGGCCTGGACAAGTTCCAAGAAAAGCCTGTAACTTAAACACTAAAAATAGAAGTTTATGTCACAAACCACGATATCGCGGGCTTATCTGCAAGGCCCTGAGGAAGTGGTAACACGAATTCATAGCCTTATCATTGGCAGACAAGGGAGATCTGACCATGACATCGTGGGCTTAGCAACTGGAGCCTGGGAAGAGAGGATCATGATATCAGTTGCGAACAGGGTTAAAAAAAAAACACGGTATAGCGGCCCAAACACTCCAAGGGCTATGGCCTGTTCCAGTCAAAAACATAATGCATACATAAGCACAGTATGGCTGCCTCAGTAGAAGTGATTGGTTATCTCTCTTACCTTATTCTATGTTTATTGTTAATTTTTTTTTGTGTGTTTTACTTTGTACCTGGACAGTACTGTCACTATGTTGCTGGGTTGGTGGGAATTGGGTTGGCACAGCTGTTCTCAGCATCAGGCCTGGAAGACAGTATTGTTGGCACAGATTCTAAACTGGCAAACAGAGTTGGACTTTTCCTACAGAAGACAAATATCATCAGAGATTATTTGGAAGACTGGCACGACAAACGGATCTTCTGGCCAAAAGCTGTAAGTCTAAATGTATAGATCTAACTCTGAAAATATCATTCTGTGTAGATCTGTTTATATCCTCAAACACGCAGGCTATCTCTGCACCTGTACCGAAGATCCTAGATACAATAAGACAAAACACTCCCTTCTTTCCGCCTCTAAAAAAAATCAGGCCCGCAGCGTTACATTTGACTGGTACACATTTTTGTTTGTAGCACACAGAATTTCAGCTCAAGCTTTACAAAATTAAAGTGTCTCTTAATTTACAAACACACAGAAGTCAGTACGTTGGAATTTTTCACATTTGAATTGTCAGGATTTTTCTTAGGCTAGAATGCAAGCAGAATAAGAGATTGATTACCTGAAGTAAGAGTATATGATTATCTATCTTTGCTCTTTAGTATCTTAGGCAAAGGAGGGAAATTGTGGCTGAGTACAGATGTTGAAGAGACGGTGTAAGAGTTAATAAGATCAGTTTCGTGTATTTTCTATGTTCTGTCTTTATCTTTCAGGCATGGAGTAAATATGCCACAGACATTGGAGACTTTGCCCAACCAGAAAACAGGGAGAAAGCTCTGCACTGTTTGAATGAATTGATTACAGATGCTTTAGAGCTGGTGCCATCTTCCATTCTGTTCATGAGTCGACTCAAGAACCAAAGTATCTTCAATTTTGTTGCTATACCACAGGTAACAATATTGTTCACTGTTTTTTTTGTTCTGTTTTTGTTAAATATATTAGAGGAAATAAAGTGGCTGCCATATCCCATCACCATTTCTTAAAATTGTAGTAACTCAAAAATTCAAAAAATCAAATATATTTATGTGTTCAAATGATCTTGGTTTTGGACACTGAGGCTGAAAAATAATCGAATAGCAAACTTTCAAAATGTCATCGTTGCTAGACCAGTTGTGCTGATATAAAACTGTTTTGCTTCTCCTGAAATGTAGTCAGTTACTACAGTTGTAGGGAAAGATAATAACCCGTGGGTGTGTAGAATTGGGGAAGCCATGGTCTAGAGTTAAAACGCCTTGCTCCTGCAGTGACCTGGACAGAAAGTTTCATCTTATGTTTGGGATGATCTGTGTTGTTCATCCACAAGATATTTTGTGGATATGCAAGTCGCTCGGCTGTCTCTTTGCAGTCTTGTTTCTTAAAATCTTATGTGGCTTAGGACATGAATTTATAAATTTCAACATATTTAGTAATGAATTTGTTGTCTTGTTCTTTCGTTTGCTTACCATGGATTGTGGGAGTTCTCATCCATTTATATAAAAACACAGGAAAACCTCTTTGTTATGAAAAGACTCAAACATCTCTGAATGGATCTTTCTGAAATTTGGCATGAAGAAAAATGGCTTTGGACCAAGCTGTATAAGAGCATACAAATTGGCGTGCCTGATGAATAATCCACAAAAATGCAAATAATAACTGAATTGTTTATTATTTGTTAACTCACAAGATTGTTTGGGTGATTTGTTATAAATGGGACACTATCCTTGTGATCACTGAAAAAAATTCTTGGTATGCACTGAATCGTGCCATGTAGCTGTTAATAATGGAATTATTTTCATTGAATTCTACTCTTTGTAAACTCCATTTAACTCCTGTTCATTTGGATGGTTTTCAGACTAGATTTACTAGTACTAATTGGCCCACTGACTTGGGAAATAAACAGACGTGATTTTTTAAAGTTGAGTTTCGATCACCAGTGTGTAAATCGAGACGCAGAACCAAATTTCCTGTCATACTTTTTTTTAGTCTACTCAAAGAAAATTGGTCTTTTTTCCAGCTCAGAATGTTAAGGCACTTTCAACTCGGTTGTGGCTCGTAATCAATGAAAATATTTAATGTATAGTGAACCTCAAGACCTTTTGAAAAACGCTCACATACACCTTTATCCTTTCTATGGGTAATATCACATAATATGATATTTTGCAGAATTTAAGGCTCAGTGGTTAAAAAGCCTTTCACTGGAGGCCTTACTTCCTTTATAATATGATTTCATAAAGTTAGTTTTCACTCCTCATAAGGCATGATATCATGAGTGCCTTATGTTACAAAATTAGTATGTTTATTGTTATGCAGGCAATGGCCATAGCAACATTGGAGCGTTGCTACAACAATCCTAAAGTGTTCACTGGTGTAGTGAAGATCCGTAAAGGAGAGGCTGTGAGGATGATGTTGGGTGCTACATCCATTGAGAAAGTCAAGGCCATTATGAGACATTTCACATTAGAGGTGAGCAGTGTTTTCATGTTTAAGTCTGCAATATTTAAAGTTAGAGCATGAAAGGTGAGGGCAGGGAAGTGAATGGGAAATGAAAGTTTGAGTTTGGGTTATGCCATGTAGGCACAATAACAGCCACCAGAAGAATAACACCTGAAATAAATAAAAGAAGACTTGCATACATCGGCCACGCGGCCCGAAACAAAAGCACGGCCCTTATGATATCAATCCTTCAAGGAAAGACAGAAACAAAGAGAAAACAAGGAAGACCACCCATTACATATCACGATAACATCAAGAAAGTCAGCCAGCTGGAAATAAGTGAACCAACTAGGAAAGCTAAGGACAGGATTGGGTGGAGGAGATTTTGTCGTGACATCCACTGTAGCAGCTAACATCGATGACGATGAAGCCGACAGGTGACAGGTGAGGTGACAGTCTATTTGGGTACTTTATTTATGTTTCCTACAGAGAGCTTCTAAATTTCACAAATAAAATTAAAGAGTCCCGTATAAATTTATCATACTGGTAACATTCTCAAAAGTTGTTTTGTATGGATCTGAAAAGAGTTTTGTAAATGAGTACAAAAGTTTTTAAATCAAGTTGTAGTTGCCTCTCTAAACTGTCAAGAGAAGGATCTAGATTATGGCTGTGAAAGGTTGCAAACATGGGTGGCAGATCGCCATCCTCAGCAGGCATGCCAGCCAAATAAACATGCTGAAAAAAGTGTTGCCAGCCATTTACTAATAAAATCCTTCAATTTTACCTGTAGCTAACACTAAGAAACTAACAAGTGAAAATAGAATCATGTGGTGTTGGAACGATGTCAGTGAACCTTCCTGCTGATGAATGATTTTGGTTTTGGAAGAGTCTGATATAGGGGCACTGGAGACTTACACTGATAGACTCTCAGGGAGTCTTCAATACTAATATCATAGCACCACCCACACACCAGTATTGCAGCACAGTGACCAAAACTATCCCAGCACAGTAAATTGAAAAAATTAATTGTGAGGCCTAAAGGTACAATACTACTGTGCAAGGCAACAGCATTCTTGTCAACTGGCGTGACAATCAATGCAACATTTAAACCGCCACCTCGTCCACACAGAAGAGAACACTCTTCTCAGCCGACAGAGGAATCCAGTATCTGTTTCTACCACCGTAAGTTTGGCGCAAAGGCGACTAAATGCAGGCCTCCATGCACTTTCAAGGTCCCGGAAAACTCGACAGCCGGTCGCCCGTAAACAACTTGGCGGCCGGCAGTAAAGACAGCCTACTGTTCGTCTCTGACCGCCGGTCTGGGCGTCAGTTCCTTATCGATACGGGTGCTGAAGTGAGCGTACTCCCTGCTACCCAAAATGACTTGCGCTACAGCGAACGAAGCCGTCCCTTGGCCGCGGCTAACGGAACAGCCATCAAGTCTTACGGAAAACGCAGACTTTCCTTACAAATTGGACCTCAACCTTACGAGTGGACGTTCACCGTTGCTGACGTCAACAGACCAATACTAGGAGCAGATTTCCTCAGAGCCCACTCTTTACTCATAGATCTCCAAGCAGGACGCCTCATTCACAATGGCACTTACGCATCTGTACCCCTGGCAACTTCTCAACTTTCTGCCCCACACATCTCGGTCATTACAAATGACACAAACGACCTCTCTCAGATGCTGGCCGATCGTCCAGCCCTTACCACACCTACATTCACTCAGGCGACAATCAAACATGGAGTGGAACATCACATACCTACGACGGGCCCACCGGTACACTCACGTGCACGCCGGCTGGCCCCAGATAAACTTGCCGTCGCCAGGGCAGAATTCGTCAATATGGAATCCATGGGTATAGTTCGGCGATCCAATAGTCCATGGTCTTCACCACTACACGTGGCGCCTAAACCCAGTGGCGGGTGGAGACCTTGCGGGGACTATCGCCGTCTAAACAATATTTCCACACCCGACCGCTACCCGATTCCGCATATTCAAGATATGTCCACACGACTAACGGGGTGCACAATCTTTTCCAAAATTGACCTCATCCGTGGTTATCATCAGATACCCGTCCACGAAGACGACATCGCCAAAACTGCAGTGATTACACCTTTTGGTCTTTATGAATTCCTTCGCATGCCGTTTGGGTTGAAGAACGCTGCTCAAACTTTCCAAAGGCTCATGGACACAGTCTGTCAAGATCTTGACTTCACGTTTGTCTACTTGGACGACATCCTTATTTCAAGTTCGGACAAGGAAGAACACAGGACACCGTGTCAATCGACAGGCTGAAACCGGCACAACTGCACAACGATCGCCTAGTGCAAGTGGCTCTTCCTCCCGCCAGAGGCAGACCTCGTCGGCATAAAGGAGACGATCAAAAAAAAAAACCATTCAACGGCTTCAACATCACCTACACGCACTCAACGAGGGCGTGTGGTGAGGCTTCCAGATTGACTCACCTACAAGTAACGTTTAACAGCTCTGGAGGGAGCTGTGTAGTGTGCATAATATTATCGAGCTGTTGATCCCATTCGCACCAGTGGTGAACGCACCGGTGGGGAACACGATCTGACGTCATAGATTATTGTAGAGAGTCAAGTCCGTTAGAAGTTGACTACAATAGACTAGTTTTACTATAAAAGTTTGTTTTTCTCAAAACTATGAAATGGCACATACGTTGCTCTGCCTGTGCAAGGCAGAATAGGTGCCTCATCCCATTAAAGGTATGTGCATGTATTTCAAAATTCTTGAAAGAAAATAGTCAAAAAAACAGTTCTATAAGAGGTAAACCATGTGTCTGCCATTATTCCCACAGATTTTAGAGAGAATACCAGCAGAGAAGGATCCAAATGCTGCCAAGACCAGATCTGCATGTCAGAAAGCTTTGGAGGTGACCAGTACAGTACATGAATACACCACCACCAGCATCTACCCTCCTCTCTATGTCAGTATGGGCCTTATGTTATCAGCTATAGCATACACATACTGGTCACAAATACTACAGTGGTATGATGATTTATTATGAAAATGGTTATGGCATTGAATAGTATGAACTGAAATGTAATTAAGCCCTAAATACTTTTGTATTTGAATACTTGTTTGTTTACCTGAGCTGACAAATAGGAAAAGTGTGAAAATATCAATATTTAGCTGAGATTTAATGAGAGTGAATTGTTGTCTATGGAATGTTCAGAGTTGTTGAGTAAAGTTAAGGGCAACTGGAGCACTTCCATATGTTTTAATCAAGGTTAGTCATATGATTTCTGATGTGTGAGGATGATAGTCCTGGATTGCTTCAGTAACAGGAGCTGCTTCAAGACAGTTGAAAACCAGACCGGTCAACTTTTACATACATTTGTGAAATGTTACACAAACTCTGAATATGTAATACATATGTGGGGACCTTATTTCTTGCTTGTTCCAACTCCACTTTTTGCACAGCTGAGAAATTCATTGTTAAATATTTGTGGCTTTAGCATTATGATAAGGAGTTAGAATAATTCGGAAACTGCGGAAAGCTTGATAAGTGCCACAACCTATTTTAAGCAAGTGATAGAGTGTGCATTTATCATACCTCTTCTACATACTAAAAGATCTCTTGATTTATGGAATAATGCAGACAATAACTAAGCTCACGACATGGTACTGCCTACAAAAAATAATTGAAGGTTAATTTTTGTGTACACTTTAAACAGAAATAATATAATCCAGGTCACTGTAATAAAAAAAAAGCAACAGAATTTTAATGGCCAATTTGAGTAAGTGCTGAGCTTTGAGAGATAACATATGACCAAAGGCATTTGGGACCTACAGCTGTAAAATTTGCTCAAACATTGGGTGTTCACTTCAAACAGCTGACAGCAATTTATATTTTTATTTTAGTTTATTGCTTGTAAACAGGAATTTTGTCATTTGTTGTTTTTATTTTGATCATGTTATAAATTATTACATCACTTGCCAGTATCTCAATGTTATAAGTGTGTTTAAATATGAAGATGGGTGGGCATTATATTTATATATTAAGGTTAACTCATATAGTGATGAATGATGTTAGTTACATGGAATGCTCTGGTGACTGGCCATGTCAGAGCTGTTACCTTTCATGGAGAGTTAGGAGCTTTGATGAGTAATTTTAAATGTTATATGAATCAATCAACATTGATGGAGGGTAGTGGTCACATAGTAACTGACATGTGGAATTCATTGACTTTTCTGTTGGTGCAGTGTAAAATTTGGGAAGAGCACATCTGTGAAGCAATTCTCAGCAGAGTTACAGTGGTTTGAAGTTGTTGTGTTGTATAAGACCCAACCACAGTCGCACAAGTTAACAGGTTTTGGGTGGCTTTTTTTTTTGTTGTTGTTTTTTTTAACACACATCAGTCATCACAATGGGATCTTACTTAAGCCTTAGTGGGGATGTTGTAGCACTGTTTTACTGTATATTCCATACTGTGATGGGCACATGCAATGTTTTACTGTTGTTTTTTTTTTTAATGTGCTTTTGCTTGTTATGATAAATACGTACAATGTCAATTCTGGCATTGGAGTGTGGTGAGGTGTTGATTCTGAGAAGCTTTACATATGACATTTGATGGGTTTTAATTGAGTCATATAAGTTTGATTATGACAACACCAACTAAAGGAGCAAGAGAAAAAATGTGTTTGTCTCTCAGTCAAAAAGGAACGAAAACACAGATGGATAATGTTGCACTTTCTTAAGGGTATTATTATGATATAGGATCTCTTATGTCTCTATGAATGAGAGATGCACACAGATTGGAGATCTGCTAACTCAAAAAATTGGACAGAGAGGAAGGCTGTCTGTATTGTAGACGATTTCGGCTCAATTGAGATTTGGTACTTCTGTAGGGTGAAATTTTCCATTGAGATCATCTTGCATTTACTGCGTTCAAGAAAGCCTTAGTAAAGTTATGATATGATCGGAGTGAAGTGGTACAGCAGCCATTTTGAAATGGATAATATACAGTGCACTCTCCCGATAACGACATGGCTCGGGACCAGAGGTGCATGTCGTTATCGGGAACATGTCGTTATTCGGAGATTTTCAAGATGGCGGAAAAAGGGGTGTGGTTAGACCCTTAGAATGTAACGTACCAACCATAGTGGGTGATCAGTGATCGGACTTTCCAAACATGTAAAATACACGAAGTGTGTTGTGTGTGTTGTTTTGTTTTTTTTGTTTGTTTGTTTTTTTTGTTGTTGTTTTTTGTGTGTCATTTTCCCTCTGTTGTTTATCCGGGCTTGGGACCGGCATGAGTGCAGCTGTATTTAATAATACAACTGAACACATGGCCACATTAAAAATGTTTTTGTTTTTTTTTTTTTTTTTTTTTTTTTTTTAAACTAACAGTCGGATTTCGATTTAGGGAAGAAATCCATAATCCCGGTCTGTCGCTTGTTGCTGCAAATCATAGGGCCGACTTTATCTTCCATCTGATGCAACAAGTCGAAAAGAGATGCACCATCCTTATGTTGCAGTGCAAACCGTCTGAGAGTTTGTAGTGCCGAATTTGCGTCACTACCCGTGACAAGAGGGGCAGCTTCATTGCTAACTCAATGTCGTTATCCGGAGAGTGGTCTAAAAAGTATGTCGCTATTTAGAGAGTTTTATTACTAATAACATATAGTAAAAAAATCAGGACCGGGGGTCAATGTCGTTATCGGGAGAATGTCGTTATTCGGAGATGTCGTAATCG
Source organism: Onchidella celtica (assembly GCA_963931925.1). Classification (NCBI taxonomy): domain Eukaryota; kingdom Metazoa; phylum Mollusca; class Gastropoda; order Systellommatophora; family Onchidiidae; genus Onchidella; species Onchidella celtica. Next base: position 32,342,770 of record OZ007579.1, read on the forward strand.
GGAGAGTGCACTGTAATGGGAAGATATATTCTTGTTCTTTGTAATGAAAAAGTGCATTTTTTCAAAATGGCACAAACTTACAATGCACTTAGCTCTTAGGCACTGGATTCTGTGCACCATATTCTATTTGCCCCGTAAATCATATTTTCATACAATTGTATTTTCCAAATGAACTCGATTTTTTGTTCCAAATTGTGCAGGGTAGTGAAAGATTCATTTGGTTTTACTTAGATGGATTTTTCCTGATGTGTTTTATAGATTCTGAAAGCTTGTCATTGCAAAATTTAGTACATAGACAAAAAGATGGGTTCTTTCCAATGTAATATTCTGTTTGTACAGAAAGTGGAACTGAACTGACATAAGTTGATATTTCAACCCTGGAGATGTGACTCATTTAGTTGTCTGATGTAATTTATAAAGTAGACATGCAATCAGCCCAACCTCATTTCAGCGCCTAATTTTTTAATGTTTTTTTTTCGTTATTGTTTTGATCTCTTGAGATGTAGGCATGTTGCCATTCCCACTGCACTGAAATCATATGATAACTCATTTTCTAACCACCCGGTGAAAAGTATTACTTCGGATGTGTATTTGAGCATTGTCTTCAATATCTAGATTGTAATATATAATTATTACTCGGTCACAAAAATACATTTTGTTTTTGGCTGTTGATAGGGGCAGTCTAATTACTAACCAGATAAAGAAAATAATGAGTCAAGGTCACTATTCAGCTATGGCTTACTATTATAAAATGGGAGTGTTTATTGGAGCTACATGATCAATATTATCATAGCGAGAAACAGGTAGCCCAAATAATGTTTCAGAGGTGGAGTTTGGTTATGAAGGCTACATGTAGCCACTATTGAGGTCTTTGTTTCTCGGGGGCCTCAGCATAATGCTGTTGGCCCCCTGTTCTTGATTATGTTTTTCTCTTGTAGTACTTCTCGTTTGCTTTGCTGTCGTCGTCCTTCGTCTCTTCTGGCTACATGTAGCCCCCAATAAACACTACCTTTTATATTGAGTGACCTTATATAGTTTACTATACATATATATATATGTAGCCTTAATGAGGTCACCCTTATAAAATACCACATCCCCCTAACAACAGCATTTGTTCTCACACTGCACCATTACAAATACAATGAAACCCAGACAATACACTAAACTTGTCCTTATCACTAAAGCCACATGTGAATGTCATTGTCAGTGGTGAAAATCACATTTTGTACGGAAAGAAAAAATTCTACAGATTCAGAGAACTTGAGAAGGGGCTTATCGATCTTTCCGCCATAGAAATTCTGCCTAATATGAGTATTGTGGATGAACTCTGACTACAGATGCCGAGCTGACAACATTGTAGACTTTTGTCCACTGCGACCAGTGATGAATCAAACATTGATGGGAACTGTCCTCCTCTGTGGAGATTTTTGTCTGCACTCAGCCTGTGTATATTCATGTATCAAAATGTATTTTAAAAAAATATACATGTGCAAGTTTACAGCTGGCTTCAAGCTGTTGAGTAGTGTCAATTCATTTTCAGTGCAGTGAAGATTTTCCCCAATTCCGATCTTTGATGAAAGCTTTAGACTTGTCGTTTTTGTGTTATATCTGAGGACAAGCCTTGTTTGGCCAATTCGGACATCTTTGTATTGTCTGTTTTTAGGTTTAATTTTCCTGGCCCATAAGGCCATCCTGATGTGTTGTTTCAAGTGTGCCGGAGTTGACCATGTGTTCTGTTTGCAAAAAAAAAAGTCCAAGTTAAGATGCCCGCACATTTTTTTTTTAAAGGGGGCCACATGTTAATTATCCAGGCAGTGGAAATGAGATGCCTCAGAAGACTTCTTGTCTTGGCATCTCATACACGGACCACATCACCAACGAAGAAGTCCGACAAACTATCACCCGACAAATAAGGCACTATGAAGACCTGCTGACCACAGTCAAGAAAAGGAAGCTCAGATGGTATGGACATGTGACAAGATCAGATGGGCTTTCTAAGACCATACTACAAGGAACAGTGCAGGGGAAGAGAAGACGAGGCAGACCGAGGAAGAAATGGGCAGATAACATTGCGGAATGGACCAAGATGAGCTTTCCTGCAACCCAGACACTCGCCCACAACCGCCACAAATGGAGCCAGCTGGTGCAACATTCATCACTGCAGCGCCCCTACGACCCCGGCGGGTTATGGGATCAGTGACAGTGACATGTTAATTTGCCCCAAGCTATGCTCGGCTCCACAGATTTTCTATGACAAGTTAGGACAAGGAAGAGACAGCTAAATGGGCAACTAGTTTGTTCAGTAAACAGACACCAACAGATTGGAAGGATATTTTTCCCACTCCTACCAAGATGGATTTTTCTTTGATCTATACTAACCAGTCCATCGTGAAATTTTGCTAGGTAGCCGCAAATTAGCGTTTAGCCTGGCTTCTGTAGAGATCTCACATCATATGTTATGTGCTTGAAATTATTTGAATGTATACCTGTAAATAATCAGCACTAGTTTATGTGAGATTCCTTTAGTCTTGCCATCTTTTTTACCATAATTTTATGGCCAGTCATAGTAACCCTTATATCGTCACTGTTCCCCAAGACTGTAGTAACTCCAAAGTGTGAAAAATGATTTTTTATACGTATGTTCAACTGCATTAAAAACCATATCAGGTGATCTTGGTTATAGATTCCTGGCCAAAAAATAATCAAATAAACTGTGAAAAATTCATCATAACTAGACCAGTTGTGTCAAAGGAAAAGTTTCTGGCTTCTCCTGGTAAGTAGCCAAAACCGATTACTGCAGTTTTAGGGAACGGTGACAGTATATAGCAACCTCAGGTTCCCTTTCGGAACAGCGGTCAGTTCAAGTACTCACAGTGGGAAAAAATTTGACCATACAGTATCTGAGATGAGGTGCTTATCACTTGAGATTATCATTCTTGGCATTGCAGAGTTTAATAGGATTATTATAATAATAATGTTGCATAGGACGTATATTTCAACCAGGCTGTAAAATGTAATTGCTTTACAATATTTATTTCATACCTGTGCTCACAGATACAAACAAATAAATTTAATACATGAAGAAAAGCTAAAACATTCATGGATATCCAGAGTGTAAGATGGTTGCTCAGCTGATGTTTGAAAGCTGTAACATTCTCACTCTCTCTCAGTGGGGATAATCAGCGGATCACCTGTGAGTAGTGTGAGTAACAGCTGAAATTATGAATTCATTCCATGGTGGTGCAATTTCCCACATTGATGTTACATTCTCAATGTAAATTGACTTTAATCATACTATATTATGTTGTCTCATCCAGGTCGAGTGGCCCACGTTAGTGTAATACATATCAGACAGAAAATTTGCCAAAGGTGACTTGTAGAAACTACAGCATCTGGTATGTATACCTTGGACATGTCCTTGGCTATTTGTTACTGCCAACGTTGCCAGTTCATAGCAATTGGAGTGGGCAGAAGGAATTTTTGTTTTAGTCCCCATGGAAGTAACAAAGTCTGCAGACACTGATATATTTCCAAATATATGAATGTTAATTCAGTGGTGCTAGACCAGCCTTGTTTAATTAATGTATGTCCCTCATGCCACAGTCTGGTACATGGAAGACACGTATCTGGCCTGGCCAACCCAGCAAGCCTTTTATTTTTCTGAACATCTTTTTTTTTTTGGCTCGTTAGTGCCATCAAATTCGTGCAAGAGATAGATCCAAGTTGATTTTTCTCATTGTTACAGGCCTGTCTTTGCAAAACTTTGTTATCCTAATAACATTTGACATCGAAAACTGAATGCCGCACAGTGGCTCTACAATTTGCATTCTGGCCCTCATTTAAAAAACGGTTGAATAATCCCGTACTAAACAATTCGAGTTTGGGGTTAACGGAGCTACTAAACAGTTTGAGTGAACAAATATTTATTATTTATACATGTATATCAAGTGTACATGTCAGAATGAGATCAAAATTAAAACCATTTAATCATTCACCACCTCAGATGTAATATGACACGTCAGCTGAAATAGAAAGACATTTTACATGCATTTTGATTGAGTTGTTGTCAGGCTGCCAGCTGAAATAGAACAAGGAGAAAATAAGTCTCAGTATAATGATAATCTGCAGCATCTGAACACAGTTGACAGACATACACTTTAGATATTAAGAAAAAAACTATTTCTTTTCCTGTCATTTGGTGACTTATGCAACGATGATTCTGTTGGATTATTACATTTTCCTATTGGCACATTTCTTTTTTATGATATTATCTGATTGCCCTCATGCTCAGGAATGCAATGAATCGAGAGTTACCGTTTGACATAAGTCTGACAGTGACATTTGCCATTACCGTAGAGCAGTGATGTTGTGTAATGATGAAAGTGTAAAAGTTAACATCTTCCCATTATTGGCTTGGTCTGGATATAACTCATAATCCAATTCAACAATTCAGTAAACGCAAACCTTCGATTTGTTCCGAGTTGCATTTTTTAGAGCCTTGATTTCCTAAATTCATCCCCACCTTTTAATAATTGTGAAGCAGTGAAAAATATTGTTTTAGCCTTGAAAAATTTAATACATGAGGATCATCAGATCAGATTGACTATGTCAAAGACTAAAATATTTATTATTTCTTGGTTATTTTTGTTTCTTTTCATATGTTGTGATTTTCATGATTTCAGTATCACATATTCTGTGTGCCATAATCGTTTTTTAGGTCTTATTTTAGGAAGTTCACAGCTCTTGGCATTTACACTTACTTTGTTGTTTTTATTTTTCTTGTTAATGTTTTTGTTGTGGGGATTAGCCTTTTTTTTTTAAATTTTGCTCGGGCAGCAGCCTTGTGAGGCCTGTTCTTCTCGATTTCCAATTGCCAAGGTATCTTTAATGTGCACTATTTGCCCATAGGCCCTCTGAATTTTTTTGTCCTTATCTGAGAAGAGTTGGTGCTCGATCCTACCTAGCATAGGATCAGGGACAGGAAAATATGAGAAAAATTCCACATGCCTGCACTGACTGGGATTTGAACCCAGTACCTTCGGCATGAGAGGCGAGCATCTTGCCTTTTGACCAGCGCGTCAACAGGGACATGTGTACCACAATTGGAGGTTCTTTAACCTTTTATAGTATGTGTTGTTATGTTCCAATAGAGAAGCTTATGAACTTACTGCTCCAGTAAGTCATTGTTTACTTCTGTAGCGCAGCCGAACATGCAATTATTCAACCACCTGTCATTTGATGTAAATTAACAGTCAGATAGGTTTCACAAATTAGCATCATAAATTGAATTCAATATTGATTTTACAGCCAATCCCATATGATATAGAGCATAACTTTGCTTGTACATTTGAACATCATCTGAAATCTAGTAAAAAAAAAATCTCAAAATGATAAAGTTCAAATACAAAAGAATTGAAATTCATACCCCGTGATAAAAAAAGTTTGAGATCCTGATTGTATTAGTGTAAAAATACCCAGTATCGCTATCTAGCATAACCATGATCCATGCAGTGCCCACACATTGTTGCCATAGAGCCACAGTGCTTCTCGAAGAAATCACTGATAAAAATTATGTAATTAAATTTTACAGTGTTGGAACAATTCTGGTGGTGAGATACCTCCTCAACTTTATTGCCATCATAGCACTGCCTTATGCCATCTCCACAGTGCTTTTTGAAACAATCACTGATAGAGTTATGCGATAAAATTTTAGTGTTTAAACAATTCTGGTGGAGAGATACATACTCAGCGTTCGTGGAAATGATAGAATCTCCGTTGCTATGTCATGGCCATATCTTTTTTTTTTTTCATATTGTGTAATAAGTGGAAACTGATAAAGCGGTGCTAGGGCAAAGGCATGCAGATAGACAATATCTTGATTGTGGCAAGCTTTACAACATTGCATGGACCAAATAATGTGGCATTGGCTGTGAGATCTGTAAAAAAGCTTTGCCCCAGGTACATAATTGTTTTTGAGGATCAGTTTCACTCCTGTAATCCAGTGCAGAAAAGTGCTTATGAAATATTTATGTTGCATGGAAATTGCACGTCATTCCCAAATCACTGCATGACTTCTCAACATTTATTGGGGCCTAATACAAGACACAGACCCTAAATAGAACATAGTGCATTTCAAATGGAACAGATATCAATATGAAGGAAAGTTAATGTAGATATTCTTTCCCATGTTCAAATTTCACTAAAGGGTGTAATTGCATGTTAGATTTATATTGGTGTACATTTTTTTTTTTTTACATTTTTGAGTCTGCACTCATTGGTGATGTTTGTTCTTTTTTTCTAAGTTTGCAGAGGATACAATTGTCCATCTTATAATTTGTTTGTTTTCTTTTGTTGTTGTTTTTTCTTTAATTTTTCCAAAGAATGTGATCATGTATATATTGTACTGGTGTATTTTTAATTTTTTTAACGGATTTTTATTTGGCGTCCTTGAAGTTCTACAAGAGATTCCTTTGTGTTTTTAAGTTCCCTGAAGAATTTTTCTAATTTATGTTGGTGTTTTTTAAGTTCTCCAAAGAATTCTTGTTGTTTATGTTGGTGTTTTTATGTCTCAGTTGGAAAGAATTTATTTAATTGCCTATAGTAAGTAGATATTTTTAAGTTAATGTTTTACTCAAAAGCAATACTAAATAAATTGATAGGAAGATGTCTGTCCTACTTATTCTAAGGAGAAGTTGACATGGTATAACATTGTTTCATCAATGATGTACACTGTACAATATTTACTTTGCAATGTGTGGTCTAAGAACTTGGTCATTCCATGCTGTGGGCAATATCTTTTCAATTTTGATGAACCACAGTTGCTCATTCAGTCATAAATTTGATTCACCTACCTCTCTCCCTTCCTGGCAGTGCAGATCTACTATGCAATGGCAAATCACAGTATGAATTTTACATCTCTCTAACATAGAAATGGAACCTATTGTGTGTGACTGATGCACGTATTGCTTTGATTCCGGCATTGTTTGGTCAGGAAAGAATGTGTCCTCAGTTTTTTATGTGCTGTGTCGATACTCTTCTCCTGTTTTAAAAATTTCAAGTTTAGAATAATTCCAGCCTTGTTTGGTCAGGAGAAAATGTGTCCTTAGGTTTTTTGTTTTGTTTTTTATTGTGCTGCATCGATACTTTTTAAAAATATTTTTTATTTCAAATTTATAATAAAGGTGTTTGAAATGGCTTGAATTGGCTTTTGAAATGCACAAGAATCATTTATGGCCAAGGGCATTGGTCCCCAGCTGGATTCTGTCCCTGAACCCTTATGACCACTAAAAAAAGGTTTAGACATTTTTTTTTCCTATCCAAGTTCCTTTTCTTACAGTGTTTGTTGTTGCATAGCAAAAATGCCTGTTGGGCTTCTAATCCTACATGTCTATCTTGTTTTTTTCTTTTTTTTGTACATTCATTCAAACTGCTACTTACACCGCTGAACTGTAATGTCAGTTGTTTTCTACAAGTGACTGAACTAATTTTTTTGTTTTCATTCTGTGACAGAAGTGATGTTTTATTTCATATAGTATTATGCTAATTGATGACAATCAGATTGGTTGCCATCGTAACAGGATGGTGCTTCCGCTCTGTGGGCGGTGTCAATGATTGTTACTATGAGAAGCCATGCTTGGTTGTTTGTGCAATGATGCAAATTGATTACTAGTGTAACAATGCTGTGTGTTTTCACTCACCGAAAGCATGCTGTAGATAAGGTCATTGAGAACTAGATCACTGACCAACAGGGCTGAGCATATTGTGAGACAATCTTAGGAAAATTAACTCTTTGTTAGCCGGATTTACTAGCTGATAACAGAATTTAAAAAAAAACTTTTCCAATTATGTTGAAAACTTGGATTGGAACGGATTTGATACTGAACAGAATGAAACAACACACATTGCAGTGTTTTTTGCATTGTTTCGACAGAATAGGAGAACACAGCAACAACCCGCTGCGAGAGCTGTTTCGGTGAATAAAAAAACTTGGAAATATTCAGTCTGGCAATGAACTGAATCAGATTCTTCATCCATTGCAGACAAGAAATTTGCCTTGGTCGAGCAAAAATTAAAAAAAAAAAGTACAGTGCCTATAATTATTGATATGTGGTGTCTGAGGTTTGTACATACATATTGTTAGGTGACAAATCACCACAGGAATAGTAAACAGAAAGGGTTATGTATTGATATTGATATGTATGTGTTGTTTGATTGTCTGACATGTATTATATGACAAAAATGTTATGAGAATAATAAATGACACAGAATGGACAAGATAATATTGTCTTACCTGTTGTTTGATTGCTTATTGCTTTTCTCTTGTTTTCATGACAAGAAATTTGAAATAAAGAATAGAAAGTTTAGACGTATTTGCTCGACACAAATTAAAAGCACCCAATATTGAGGGTTACGTGGCAAACTATCGTAATTTGACTTTTTAAAAAAAATTGAAACATTTAGCATGATTGTATCCCTTGGCAGCTCACTGGTTGTGGTGTAAGAATTGCTTGTGCTAGTATTACATATATTACACAGTGATGTATCGATGTCCACATCCAAGAGTAACAAACAGTGACCAAAAACTTTGAAAACCTATCTTTCTGACAAAAGGAGAAAAATGTTGATATGCTGCTATATGAGATAGGTGATGATCTGATCACACACAAACATCAGTATCTGCCCCACCAAAACAAAACTAAAAAAATATTTTCCACAGATCTACATTAACAACAACAAAACCTTGTACATGTACCATTAATTCAAAATATTATTAAGAATCCATTCAAAATGAAACTTAAGTTTATTATATAAACCCATTCAGTTGTCCAATGCATAGTGATGTAAATTCTTTTTGGAATGTCATGTGCCTATTATAAGTTTTGCAGAGGACACAATCGTCCATGTTAATTGTTATAAATTATTTTGTTTATTAGGGGTCAACATGGGGTGAGATTGGTGCTCCGCCAGGTGCTGCTGCTCTGGGTGGACATCGTCCCCTTAGAATGACAAGGTTCTGTCTCCACTCTTTGGCTAAACTTAGAACTTTACACATTCCACACTACCTCTGTGGGCCTTCTCCATTGTACATGTATATAAAAAGTATCAAGCAGATTCGGTGTGTAATTTGCGAGTATATATATGTATTACTAAAAAGAAAAAAATTCTTGCCTCTAAAAATTGATCACATGAAACTTCAATCCTCGAGTTCTCAGAAGTTGGCGGAAGGGAGTTCTAACTTCGTCATTCTAAGGGAACGATATAGTAACTGAAGGGTAGCACCTCACACAGTCAACATACAGACTCACTGGTACAGGGCACTGTCTTGTCATTATTAATTAAGCTTACATCTTTAAAATATCCTCAAAATTCCTGCATTTCCATGTTTCAGTACAGCACACATAGCATACAAGACAAAAGTCTGTCAACATCAAATTTATATTTTCAAAATAACTTCAAACTCCCTTCATTTCATATATCCACATAGCACACATGGCCTCACTGGTACAAGGCAAAATGCTGCCATCATCAAATTTATATCTTCAAAATTTCACCAAAAAGCCTGAATTTTGTGCTTCGAAGACAAAAACACAGCCATCCCAGAGCAGCAGCCACTGACACATCCACATTCCAGAAAATATGGATAATCATTTCAGTTCAGATGGTATGAATATCAAATCACCGTCTTGACTCATGAATTGGTAATTTTTAAAAGAGACATTATGATTATCTTTACTATCTATTTTGTTTACATTTACAGATAATAATGTACAGTTTAAGATCCTTTTGATCTGTGTAATTATCTTCTCTTTGTGGAGAAGAAGCACCATTTTGAAGAAAACAATGTCAAAATTGGGCAAAAAGAAAAAGTAGTATGTAGCGAAGCCCCACGTAAGAAATAATACTGAAACGATACAAAGCAAACTAAAGAGAAGACGAGAATTTTTAAATTTTTGGCTATCGCCTTTGTCAAGAAAAAAAAAAAAAAAAGAACAAAGAAGACAATTGGACAATAAAAAATTTCAACATGAAATGTAAAGAATCGAAGTGAAACAGGATATGTGTACTTTGCTTGGTTAGCAGCACAAAAGCACCCCCCCCCCCCCCCCCCACTTGTACATGTATCTGTTTGTTTTTTTCTGTTGTCTTTTTAAGAAAGCAACAGTATAATTCTGTCAATAAATTAACTGCAGTGACTGGAATGACAATAATGTCATTGTGTTGGAAGAAAGACTTCCAAAGAAGTGAATTTAATATGGGAGAGGGACACTACAGATCTTCACAAAAAGGAAACTTCAGCTGTCAAGCAGCTGTTTCGCTCCCCACTGACTTGATGTTTACAGTGCACTAACTGCATCACAAACACTGACATTACATAGATATTAAATGACCACAGTATTCAAACCAGAGGAAAGGCATGTATGTACATAGATTTAATGAACAGAGACAGCAAATTGTTGATGCATTTGATGGATATTTTCTATTTTTGATTATAATATCTGAATTATCAGTATGTCAAGTGCCATTAAAAATGCTTTTAAAACCCTAACATAATTTTGTGTCTAGCCTGTGTACCTTTGATTGCATGTTGTTAGGGTGAAGTAAGATTGGGAGAGGGGCGATGAAAGAAAATTGTGGCCCAAGGCGGCAACTGCCTGAAAAAGGTTGAGAAACTGTGTCGCAGAGTAACTGCACTTAAAAGTTAGAAAGCATTCTTCATATGGAAGTACTTCCAGGGGGACAGTTGTGTTTATGATGAAGATGGAAACTGGAATTTATTGAGCAATTATGGAAATAAGTCGTTCCCTTAGACTGACAAGGTTCTAACTCTCTTCTGTCAACTTTTGAGAAATCAAGGATTGAAGTTTCATGTGATCATAGCTTTTACTACTTTTAGAGCTAAGAATTTTTTTCTTTTTAGTCATACATACAAATTACACACAGAATCTGCTTGATACTTTGACACACAATGGAGAAAGTCTGCATAAGTAATGAGGAACTCAGTTCTGCCAAAAAAGTGGAGATGTGGTATTGATACAATTTAAACATAACACACAAAAATGAATACCACACTGTAACCAAAGATACCGTTACTAGATACAATAAGATGCGATGATGACTGCATTTAGCATGCAAAGATTTCGCAAATGCGCGGAAGACATGAACAATGTTGTATTTTACAAAACCAATATAGGGAAAATACATGTACTGATTTTTGTTCATTGTTTAGTTGTCGGCATTTTTTTGGGGGGAAGAGGGGTAGAGGGATGAATTTTATTTAATTTTGCCCCGGCAATGGCCTGTCCGGCCAGCCCTTTTCAATTTCCAAATGCCAAGGTATATTTAACGGGGCCACAGGCCCTCCAAATTTTTTCGTCCTTATCCGAGAAGACTAGGTACTCCATTATAACTTCTATCGCTGTAGGAAAATTTAAAAAAAATTTTTTTTTTTAGTTGCAGTAACACTGTAACAAATCCTCATCATGAATTTATCATTTCATGTAGTGCGCAATGAGCCCTGTCTTAATGTGCAAGATTTTTGTAGAGGTGAAGAAGGGAGTGTCTCATCTTATTGTATCTAGTAGCTTTGCCATAACACAGGTACATGTAACTATATCACAGTTTATGACACTATTTAATCTCACTGCCATATTTCATGAGCTATATTATTTGGATTTTATGGAATGCACAGTTATCTTCATGCAATATAAGGCCCCTGAGTCAAATGTACAGCTCCAAATGTCATTTGAATTGAAAAAAAAATGGTATCAATTCACAGCAAAGGGATTACAGATAAATAGATAACTATCTGTACTAGCATGAATGGTTGCAGACACCACAAATATTCACTCTGAAAGGCTGTACTGTTATCTTCAGGCAATACAATGCTATGGTATCCAGAGCCAAATGTACAGCTTTGAATATCATTTGAATAGCTAAAATATGGGATCATTTCATAACAGGGAATTACAGATAAATACAAATAAAAACTGTACTGGCAAGAATGATTGGACACTCCACAAATATTCATTCTGAAAGGCAAAAATTCACTGAATGAGATCTTCCTTTCTTTCTTCCAGTCGAAGGTTGTTGCACCAGTTTAAACTTGAACAGTACAGACAGCTAAAAAAATACCTAGTATAATAGCTCTCCATGGTACAGAATTAAAAAATGTCACCGAACCCCAATTCAATCGTATGCATAAATGAATTAATATCACTGTCACATTTCATGAGCTATATTATCTGGATTTTATGGAATGCACTGTTATCTTCAAGCAGTATAAAGCCATAGCACCCTGAGCCACATGTACCAAATGCCATTTGAACAAAAAAAAGTATAAAATGCCATAAATTCACAACTATTACAGATAAATGCATGTAAATAACCATCTATACCAGCAAAAATGATTGGAGACTCCACAGATATTCATTCTGAAAGGCTGTACTCATGGGTGAAAGTTAGCCAACTCAAAATTTCCTGCAAAATTTTTTCTGAATTTTCAGCCAACTCAAAATGTCCTGCAACCACACAAAATCCCGCAGATCAATGCCACAAACACAAGAAATAACAAGAAGCTTTCCCGGACCATTTCCGGCATGAGGCCCGACGGCCCCAATTTCCGGCACTGCGGAAATTTACGGCGAACTTTCACCCATGGCTGTACTGTTATCTTTGGCTAGTATAATGCCATGTTATTTTCTGCCAAATGTACAGATCCACTGAATATGCAAAAGGGATCAATTGACAACAATGAATTACAGATAATAAATAAAAATGTGTACTGGTAAGAATGGTTGGAGACTCCACAAAAATTCAGTCTGAAAATAATTTTTAACTCACTGAGTAAGAGCTCGTTTCTCTGGGGCCTGTCTAAAGGGTGAACCAGTCCAAGGCTGGTGTAGGTGCCAGGCTGGTATCTTGCCCCCCCACTATTATGCATCACACTAAAACACTTATCACTGCCCGTTTGACTGTCGCATGGGCAGTGCCTAGGGTATTTGTGTGATGCATAATAATTGGTTGGCAAAGCCATCAGACTGGCTCCTACACCAGTCATGGTCTGGTTCACCCCTAAGGCTGTTGGCCCTCCCAAATTTTAAAGTTCAATATTATTACAGACAACTAAAAAAATACTTTGTATTTAGAGCTATCCAGGGTACAGAATTAAGAAATGTCACTGAACCCCAATTCAACCATTGTGAATAAATGAATTATATAGGCATGATTTAAAATACAAAAACAAAGGGACTCTTTTCCGAGCGTGAGAAGTTGATAGGCAAATGGTGAGTGAAAATTATTATTTGCATAGCAATTCTCTTCAATTCACAATAAAGTGAGCTAAAAACACATCCATAATATCCAACAAAGCACCAGAGCTCGGCAAGTCACATCTTTGTCCGTGATGGAAAAGGGTTTTAACGCTGAATTTGAAAGTCCAGAAAAAGATCAATTGTCAAGTCAAAGACAAAAACACTACAAAGTGGGCTAAATGTTGCTTTCCCATCACTTATATCGACATCGCTTATATAGGCATTTCTCTTTTATCGACATGATTTACTAAGTACGTATTTTTTCCTCCTTATTTGTTAGTAACCATGTTAATAAAATAATACAGTGCACGCCTGATATATCGACATGCAAGGGTCCAGACATTTTATGTCAATATCAGAGAAAGTCAATATAAGAGACACCTCTTTAAGATAGTGTTCTTTCGTTGCAAAGGTGGGTTACTACAATAATAGCAAGTAATAGTGCTGTATTTTGACTAAGGGGGAGCAACCATGCCAAGATCAAAATATTGATACACTTCAGGAATGGGAACTACTGACAGAAAAATTTCCTGAACTTTGACATATTGCTTCGCTGCCAACCGCAATACACATTCACACATATTCATATATTCGACAACAAAATAATGTTTACTCAGGAAAAAAGATTTTTAAAAATCCGGAAATCAGGAAATTTCCTGAGAATTCCCATCCCCGACACTTATTTCCCTTAGAAAAAATTGATGTTTCGATGCTGAGTATCTTGCATGTTCTCATTTGTTCCGACATCGTTGTTTAGTTTAAGTTTAAGCCTTGAAAAGGAATTGAGTGTTTCATTAGATTTTGCGAAAATATCGACGGCAGGGATTACTACTGATACAAGTGATTCCCAACATTCGTATGAAACACGGGACCAGTTCGCTGCACAAGTCAGACTAGATCTAGAATGCACATGGGTGGATGTGTAAATGTGTCACATATATACAAACACACACAACGCCCCCCTCCCCCTGCTGACCGTAGTCCAAACTAGACACAAGCCTCTTTGTTTCCCTTTCAGTGGAGCCACCTGGTTACATGTGGTTTCATAAGTCTATTGTGCCCACAACTCCTCTCCTTACCTGCCACCCAGTTTGTGACACACAAAGGGCACGTGGCTCGCCCGTTTCTTCTAGTTTGAGCGAGCGGGGAGGAACGAGGCGATTTCTTGTGCACAAAAATAGGGCCTGCACTGCTAAGCGAGTGCAATCGACATGCCGATATAAGAGAAGTCAAAAGGAGAGGATGTTGATATAGAGGAATCTATTTACTAACAAATAAAGAGGAAAAAATACGTACTTAGTAAATCATGTCAATAAAAGAGAAATGTCTATGTAAGCGATGTCAGTATAAGTGGTGTGCACTGTATTTCAACCAAATAAAGTGTACACAACTCATATTACAACTTAATGATGCAAAACAAGTACAGTGCAATCCTAATATCTCGACATCAATGAGAGCGTCTCACTTATGTCAAGTAAAGAGAAAGTCGAAATAGCAGATTAGTGGTGGAAAAGAAAGGGGAGTGTCCCATAAATAACGCAATTATGTCCCTTTTTCTTTTAATTATCGGCATATTGTCACCCGTTCCTCCAATATCATTGTTGTGTGGAGCAGTTGTGTGGCCAAACTTTGCCAATATCAGCGAAATGCTGTAGCTATACAATCAAATGCTCAGTGTTTTACTATTTCTTTTTAACCTCGACCTGTTTCTTCAGAAGAAGTGATGATATCAATACAAATACTGTACGGCAGTTGACCAAGAGATCTAGGTCAAGGCCTAGTGTCAACGAGGCATGAATGTATTGTGGAAAAAAAATTACTCAGTCTGCAGTACTCTGTACTTTTACTGCCGTGCGCTTATGCATGGCACTCCACACTAGCGTACTGAAGCCAAGGGTCATCCTGTGTCCACACACCCCCTTCCTTACCCCTCCCCGCTAGCATCGCAAAAACAAATAAAGAGGTCTTATATGCGGGTAGTTGCCTGGGCATTTTTGGTAGCACAGCACTAGATCTAGTGCACTTGTGCTTTGGTTGGGGAGAAATGTGTCGATATGACAGGAAAAACACGTCGAGTTACTGGGAAATATTTAGTAGCATTAAAGAAGGAACAGGTTGCGACTTAAAAATTGTGTCCAGTTACCCAGAATGTCGACAAAAGCCGTGTCGAGATAAGTGGATTGGACTGTAAATTAGTTAAAAAGTAACGATTAACAAAATAACATTATGGTAAAGTAACTTTCAGTCCACCCTATATTTCTTGGGAAATTCTGAATACTATGTCCACTGAAGTTTTAAAGCCAGCACAATTGGCTCTCCATAATGGATTTGCAAAATGAATTGCCTGTAAATTTAATGCAGAATCATTTTCATTTGGTTATTTGTCCTTATATAATTTTGTGTGCCCTGCAGTGGGCAATCAAGGCACAATCAAGTTTCACTGTTGATCAGTCCACACTGGTTAATCCGCATGTTGTTCCATGGCCTTTGCCATCAGTCGATCTGTCATTGGTGCATTCGGCTTCCATAGTTTACGCTCATTCAGCAGATTTCTTGAAATGAATAAAGAAATTACAATAATATGTAATAAATTAAATATACATGTACTTACAATTTGTTAGTCAAAAAATGTATCGTTGTTACACTTCATAGTGAATCAAAGTCAAAATCTATGGCTCAGTGGAAACTCTCTCTCCCCCAGCCCTAAGACAATATGTGTATTAACATAAAATGACACTGGCCTGTTCAGTGATTTTCCACGTGTCATACAGATGTTTCTAATTGCAGTAGTTTGAGAATGTGAGGAATCCAAATAGCTCGTAAATCGGCTACAGAATCAGAATTTTAGTTTTGACCTCAAGTTTGAGATAAATTGTCAAGCATTACCTGGCAAGTTTATGATGCTCTTTCTTTGGTGATTTTATGGCAGCTTGAATTAGGAACAGATTGACGAGGTCACGCTGAAAAACACAGCGACAAAATGATCACTTCAAACTGCAGTCCCTCCCAGTCAGATATAGAAGAGTTTTGATATTATTGAATAGACAGAATCAGTTTCCTGCCACATTTTTCTATCGTAATCACTAAATGACACAACTCAAAACAAATGTTCCATATCACAAGAATAACCGGGATGTTTACCCCCCATAATTCATATGAGAAGAAAGAAAAAAACAGTTCATACTGATCAGAACACCACCACTGTGAAATCACACCAGTTCTTAGAAGACCCTGTGAAAACCTATAGAAGAGCAAATACGGTACCACTGAATAGGCCTACTCCCTCCTCCTTCCCTCAAACATTTTTTCTTGCTATGAGTTTTGGAGAAGGAGACTTTTACATAGTATATTTTAAGCCTCGTCCCGCATTGAGTGAACTCGTCCATGTAACCACCCAGTGCACAGATAGTCGATGGCCTGTCAGCCGCTCGCTTGTGTGTTGCTGCTTTCGTCAGCGGTCGGGTCAGTCGGATCATTTTGAACATGTGCTACGAACTTTAGTATGCAGATTCAAAAATATGTAGGATAAATTATAAGTGACCTCTATATTATTTGGATAAAGTACTTGTGATTTGACAGAATAAATTTTACTGTTAAATAGGAGGCTCATAATAAAGAATTTTCTGCATTTACATGATGTTTAAAACAGAAGTCTGCGTTTTTTTGTCCAAAAGTTAGCTCGTAGTTTCTGTGAAAAAATTATTTTTCAAGCCACACACTTAGCTCTTTCTCTACGGTACAACACACATTGCGCCGCATGCTTCCCTAGCAGCAGATGGTACAACACAGCCCGGGTTGTGACATTGTAAAATAATGCCTTGTTCACTGTAATGGAAAATTTTAACATCCCATGACGTTGAACCCTAAAATTAGAATTGCTGGTAAAGCATCCTTTGTCCTAACGTGTCCAGCGATACTATATGTGCAATGAGTGTATAGTTTGGAAAGTTCTTGTGTAGTAAGTCAATCTTCGTTTACAAATGTACAGTATGGCATATAACCCGAGAAAGTGCTGCGTCCAGACGTGGAATGCTGGCCCATAGGGAAAGAGTTAACTTGTACTAACTACATTTATCATAACATTGCCTTCTCCCTCCACCACTGCTTTAAGGCTCGACTTCCATTATTTCATTTTCATTTTTTAATAACAGCCTTCTTAGTGACCTTGGCAAGATGTTTGATTTCCAGCTCATAGAGTACATACATGCACTTAAAAGCAGTTTAACCAAAGGAACAGCATATCTTTCCAATTACCACATCAAATAAAGACAACGACCAACAACAAAGCCAGAAACGAGACACCCTTATGCAGCATTCCAATCGAGTATTAGATACATTGGAATTCATAATTACACATAGAACGGCTTCTAAACTACGTAGATGGCCCCCTTCTGACCATATTCCATGTAGATGATAACCAACATGAAAGTCTAAAGTTTCTATTATATTTTCCTCATTTCAAACTTCTGATCGTCAGCACTATAACATGAGTGTGACGAATAGTTACTACATTTCATCGTAATCGACGTATTCTGACAATACCAGTTTGTTAGATTTCTTTTGGATGACAGGATAGATAAACAAGCATGTGAATATTTCAAAAAGCCAAATTCTACATTTCAGACCTGCTATTAAAACTCTGAGCAAAAAAATTAATATTTGGACTCATCTAAATTTCTTTAACTAAATAAACCTTGGCCCTCACCTGGGCATGGCTACCCCCAATTTTGATGACTTTGTATCGCAGTGGATTCACCAAATCCACTGCACTGGCAAAATCACCATCGTTGTAAGCGACAAATGCCTTCAGCAGAGCTTCACCGACCTCAGCCGTCACATTTTTGTTGGTGCCTTGACCTTCTCTGTATGGGAGGAAATTTCTCAGTTATTGTAGAAAAGAAAAAGAGTTCCTTGTTTCATTGTTAATGTAATGTAAATTAATAATTACATTTAACAGTGCTCAAATCCACAAAAAATGATGTGCTCTAAAGCGCTGAACTAAAATTAAAAACAGGATTAACACAAGATCAATTCATTATGTTCCCACTCACACACTACTTGATCTTCTCTCATCCTCAAACTTCCGAGACCAGACAGGGACATCATTCAGCTTCAATGAAAACAGTCCTAAACAATTCAGTCTTGATAAAAAAATTTTCTGTCCATTTACAAGGATGACAGATCTTTATGCAGTGATGCATTATCCCACAGCCAACATTCCTATGTCAATCCAATAAATATCCTCTGTAAAAGCCTGACCTATCACATGGTGCAGAAAAGAATAAGTTACATTGTATCTAAATAAGTTTAACTGCTGTTGTTGCCAAGCCCAAAAGCCCTTCCTTCCTTTAGACTGCCGGAATAATGGATTATCAGGTAGAAAGACAGTAAAAAGTAGTGTATACATGTACAGTGGAACTTGGTTATAATGAGAGATCATATTCCACCAAAAATGTCTTGTTATGCCCGCGGTCTCGATATTCCAGGAAAGAGTACAAAAGGCAAGACAAGGGATTAAAATACCCCACTATGTGTAGGACATGACAACAAGGGAGGTAACCATGGAAAAAAAAAGTGGGTCATTTTAATGGTTACATCCCTTGTTGGCATGTCCTTTACATCAACATGCATAAATCAAACTGGGCCTTGATATCGGTTTTTTTTTTTTGGTCTTGTGAGTCAGATGCAAAACTTGGAGGCAGATGAGTACGTTTGTTTCCGGTGGTTTCCCCTGCTGTACCATTCAAAGTATGGGAATGGGAACCGACTGGCCACATGTTTGTGACACAGGGAGTGTAGGCATATGGTCACGAAGCCTGGTGTAGACAAAAAGCATATGCCGCACAATGATCAATTACGATCAAAGGCTGTGCTACAAGTAATAATTATCGCATATCACAGGTAGTGACCAGAGAGTGCACGTGTCTGACGAGTCATCACTTTGAGCTGGCTGCGTGAAGTGCTGTCACAGCACATGGTCAGTTGGGAGAGAAAGCATACTAGGCCTAAGCGAGAGATGGCCAGGTGGGGCCCCAATTCGCAAGGCGGGCGTGTAGCAACAAACAAAGAACGATGCATGTTGTTATTGTCTGACTGGACTGACTCTCAACACGTTGTTTTGTGGCCACCCCAACCATTTGCCATACACATGCAAAATTAATTCTCTCGCACATATATTGATTGCTGTTATTCAAGTATTTTATTACGTAACTCATATAGTAGAAAAAAACGGGGATTTAAAATGTTCTCGCTATTTGCAAAGGTCTCATTATTAGCAGTGCCATTAAACATGATGGTCCACTGTATAAAGAGTGCAAAACAATGCCGGTTGACTTATTGGCCTCATGGCAGTTTCAGCATGAAACAGTAGGGTCAATATATCGGCCATGCGGAAGACTTCCGCAACTATGATGGGCCAATATATCAGCCCTGTGGCAGCCAGAGGGTTAAACAATGTTTATACCAGAAGGTGAGCCTTTAATATTTCAGCAGTAAGCTCCAAGAAAATTAAGTTGCAGAGAGCTCATTTGTTATTTACAACTTTCCATGCTGCTGTCGCAAAATTACAGTGTTAGTGTCTTTACTGTTCATTGCCATGGTTACAAAACTGTGATCTTTTTAATATGATAAAGAAGGCAATTCTTAGCATTACATACCTTACGAAATCTTGCACCTAAACGTACATCGAGTTTACTTATGTGAATAATGATGAGGGTTATGTCCTGCATTTTCTATAGACTCCTTTTACTTTTGAATTCCTGCATTGGTTTGGCTGATTTTTTTCCAGAATATACAAAGTTCATGATGGTTGTCTTGCCAATTTGAGGGAAAAGTCCCTTGAAATCTTCGGCATGTGAACTGTTCACTCATCTCTCCAATGTGGGGAAAAACATGATGAGATATTTCATTGTGGCCCATGTATAACACATATATCCTGATGTGAGAGGTTTTTGGTGTTACCTGACAAAGTTCTGGATAGAGTCCATCAGCTCTGAAACAGCCGTCTTCTGTCCTGCACGTAGACACGATAACAAAATGTGCATATCGTTGAACGCAAGGACGTGATCATGTAGATGAGATTTACACACTTCATACACGCCATCCCATCGATTGCCAATGTTCACACCTATAGGGTAGAGCAAGTGAGTCACTGTTATTCCAAATATTATAAAACCCACAGAAAAACTGTGGGGTCTCAGCGAGGCTAGTTAAAGCAAAGTCAAAATATGGCTTTGCTACAAACACTTTTTTCTTTTTGCCATATTTTGACTTTGTTATTCCAATGTACGACAGACCTCAAACTAAAACCCCATACACACAACAGCTGTAGGAGAAACTAAGCCTGCAATGAAGGACGAAAGTTCCTGTAAGATGCGGATTAGAAGCAGCTTTTGGAGAAGATATAACTAAGGGCATCCTAGAGTAAATTATCAGGGCTTGAAGTGTAAAATTCTGCAACTGCAGAGAACACAGAAGTAGGTCACATAAACATAGTTATGATAACATTAATAGTAGAAAACAAGATTTTTGGAAAAATCCCAACAGACAAGAAGCAGGTGAACCACTAAAGACAGTGGTAAGCAGCACCAGTAAAGCAAATAATA
Organism: Onchidella celtica; assembly: GCA_963931925.1. Lineage (NCBI taxonomy): Eukaryota > Metazoa > Mollusca > Gastropoda > Systellommatophora > Onchidiidae > Onchidella > Onchidella celtica. The sequence goes on from OZ007579.1 coordinate 32,363,684, forward strand.
GGCCATAAGTAAAACTTGGACCAATCTTAGTAAATGACTAGTAGTGCAAAGAGTATTGCTCAGTTCGCTTTGCCTCCAGCATCAACTAGTTGGATCTCACCGAAACTCAGTGTTGTGACATCATCATCAAACTAGCTGGCTGATCAAAGTTGGCTAGAATGTGCCTTGGCTTGGGGCTAGGTTAAAGACACAAACTTGGGGAATTTTTAGTAAACCTGGGGACAAGCCCATAGGCCTAGTGCATGTCTCACTCACCTTCCATCTGAAGCCTAAAGAGCAGCGAACACACATCAACAATATCCAACATTGCACCAGAGTTACTAGCCCTGCGGGTCACTTCTTTGTCAAAAATAGAAAGAGCTGATTCATAGTCACCCTGAAAGATCATATAAAGCATTATCATGAAACTAAGATTCATGTGGAAAATCTACATTCCTGATTAACTTTCACAAGCAAACTTTGGACTCATCAACTGTATTGTTCTGGACATAGTTCATTTGTTCATCATGAAAGTGTTTGAAACTTGAAAGACATGTGTATTTTGTATGGGATTAATAATAATAATAATAACATTCAAATAATTATAATGATTTATCCTGTCAAATACCAGCTTTAAGTGTTTCACACTCATTTTTCAACTGACATTTCAATTCACCAATACAAAGAGTACACTAAATGTGGGACAACTGTCAGAAGCAGCTGTGGTTGCATTCTATCAAGTAAAAAGGTGTGCTTTCAGATGTTACCTGAGCATTCCTGCATTTTGCATCTTCAATTGTGAAGCAGCTAATCCCAGGTCTTTGGGTCACAAAAAGAAAATGATCATTCACCAAGTGATCTGAGAGATATAGTTAGAATTTTTAATTTTGGTCTATCAGCTGAAGATTGTATCATTCACAACCAAGATCATTGCCCTATAGGTAGAATGGGCATATCCGCCATCTTTAGTGTCCAGACCCACGCATTACCATGGCAAATGTGGCATTGATTTTGATTCATTGGCTGATTTGCACTGCGAGCACAGGAGATGCCGCGAACCAACCGGCGGCGAGCTAAAAGTAGGTCGCTACAGTAGTCAATGGCATGTATGAACATGTTCAATGGGAGACTTTCTGTCAATTCTTTCAGTTTCACTTCCTTTCCCTTGTTGACACAGATGGTAGGGAATCTGACCAGCTTGGATCCGTCCTTTCCACCCCTGTCATAACAATCAACCACAATACAACTAGCAGGCATTTTAACCACTTAGACATACCTCAAAGTTATACTAATCAGTTGATCCACCGGCCATCTTTACTGTCGGAAGAACAAAACAAAAACACTCTGTGACGTCATGCGCATTTGACCTATAATTTATTAACAGTGTCCGACCAGTTTACCAGTGTTCTAACACTTACCAGTTCTATGTAGTAAAGAGCCCAATGCCAAAAGTTATGACAGGCCAACATTCCACAACTCTGAAATTAATTGGGGGGAAAAAATTAAAGAAGCAATATTTTAATGACTATAAGAGTACAGGAGAGAAGATTTTCCTCACAAAATCATGAACCAGGTCACAGTATTACTGTTATCCAATAGTTCCCAAAACTGCTGCAGTCACTGAATCAAAGAGTTTGCCAGCTTGTGAATTAAACAAAGTCTTGTCAAGTTCCTACACCCATGAACAACTACCTTTATCCTTTAATCAAAAATGAGTCATCCAAATTATTTTTACCTTTGACAACAAAACTTGGAACTGTTTTAACATTCAATCTCCTTGACCATGGTCATCTTTTAAGCTCCAGATGGCATTTATCAAAGTCGGTCATTCCGTCATTTTAAGAAACCAAATGAAATGCTGTAGGGTATAGTTCAGAAACTTTAAGAGGAACCATAACATCTATCCCATAAACATAGTGAGGAACTGAACATACATTTTAGTGCAGCATATTCTAGAAACTTGTGAGGAACTGTAGCAGATATTTTAAAAACCTAAAGGGGAAATTCAACCCCCACGTTGCGTGAAGTGTTGAAATACGGCATCGACTTCCCAGGCGTTCACTCTGCACGGGCATATCAATAAGGCAGGGTCAAACTGAAGCGCAGCGCAGAAGCCGTATTTTCATTTATCAGGTTACTGTCCTCTTTGAGACACAACTATCTTCTTATTGCTCACTGTATTTCTTCCAAATCAAAGGGCTGTGATAAAGACATGTTAACCAGTGAACCACTGGTCGGAATCACAAAGACTAAGCTTTCAAAGGCTCTCCCCACACTTTCAAAAGATGTAACATTGACATGCAAACTATTGCTCAACAAATTTGCAATATTATTTCATTTTCTCACAAGCTGACCATCATCTAGAGTTGTCTGTATCTAAGAACCAGTCAGAAACAGCTCTGAAATGACCTTTGCCCTAAATGCCCACATTGGTTCATTAGTATGTGTCAATCTGGATGAAACCATTTGTTTAGAGCTGGGGGGGGGGGGGGGGGGTTGGGCTATTTATCATGCTTTGTTCTCACAAAAATTACAGCTGTCAGTTTGGTTTCATAAGTCAGATCATTGGTTAGTGACTTAGAGACAAAGATTTCACTGGTTAATTCATTATCAAGCGTGATAAGGCATAGCAGCAAATGTTTTCATACTGATCAAATACAAACCAAACCATGTGGACCGTGACAGTGTGGTCATCGCACATCGGCAAGGATCAGTGCGACCCAGACAAGATTCTCTGTGAGGTCACTGGCCGATCAACGGGTTTTAACGGGTAGCGGGGGGGGGGTTGTGGGTTAGGAATCAACAGAGCAATTGTTGCATTTACTAAACAATAGCTACTAACTGTCCAGTGCTGGAGTGTTTTGTCCATCATGTGAATTCCCTCATGTTGTCTTCCTGTCATTTCCATCACATGACACAAGGTGTGAGTGGCCCAGGCATCGCGAGCGTTAATAGACAAGGCCTGGTGATGACAGATGAAGTGTCTTCAAAATATTACCAAAAATGATTGAATCTCCTGCGTTTAAGTCGTAAACATTTCTGAATTCAACACAGTGAGATAAATGTGTAAAAATGTTTATGAAATTTCATTCGCTTGTCTTCACTGACGCATTCTATCAAACTACTATCATTTCAATAATCCGCATTTCTTATCATACCACAAATTTTTGAACTACCTTCATTCAGAAATTTTGCTCTCACATCATAGAAAATTCCTTTGTAGCAAAGACTTCAACAAGGCTACAGAAACCATTTTACTGTAAAGGGTACTGTTGCCGAATGTCGAAATCCAGTGAGGCTCCGATCTCCCCCTCTTTTCTGCACTACAATCCCTAAGCCTCAACCATGAGACATGGTGATCTGAAGCCTTTACTACATAAACTCTTTTATACCTTTCTGGCAGCTGTTTCCGCTTCAGCATACAGATTAGTTTCCTCCAAGCCAAAAGAGTGCATGCCATGAATGTACCTAACATGAAATATAAAAGTTTCAATTTAAACCATAAAATTGAGAGATTTGATTGATTTTGAGTTTGAGTTTTATGGCACGTTGGCACGATAATGGCAAATGAGAGAACTCCACACAATTTTTCATGCATCTACACAAAAATCTGGAAAAAAAAATAAAAAAATAAAAGATTTTCACAATGACATCCAACACTCATTGTCATTTCCAAAACTGATTACAAATATAACCAGCATCTGACACTGTTTCTAAGAACTACAATAATACCCAATCACAACCATGTTAGGATTTGATTTTTTTTGTTACATTCCAGAGGGTAAAGAGCTCATTTTTAGCATGATATACTACCAAAAAAAAAATATGCAAAACTAATGCATCATAAAAATAATTTCTCCTACTGCCGCACCTTTTCTAAAAAAAAAAATGTTTGCAAAATTCATGGCATTTTCCATGTCCGAAACTCCAGTGTTTTTTTCACAGACTTCTTTCACTGCTTTTGTTGCTTTTACTATTGCTACATATCGTTCGTTTCATAGGCAAATGGGGTATCTCTTATTTTCAAAATGTCAGATTTCAAAAAGTGGGCACTGTCTGGCTTTGGTGAGAAGTTTCACTTCCAATCCATCTTTCCAAGCATGGGTGTTTCTATCCGAAAATACTTGTGATCTAGGTATTTGCTAGGAGCCGAAAATCTTTAACATCAATTTCCTCAAAACTACTTTTTTAGGGATAGTCCACTTCTCATTAAAATGAATCATATATATGGACCAGTTAAAATTCCAACTGAAAAATCCTAAAGTGTGAAATGAAAAAAGTAAAATCACAGTTAATTCAAAACTCCGGTATAAATATCAGAAATTACTTAAATAATCCAAGGCAGGAGGAGTAGTTAAGCATACCCGTAGAGTGGCATAGTTGGCTTCCAGTAAGGCAAAATTCTGGCAATGCTGTCACGGATCTGATAGGAATTTCCCAAGTAGAAGTATGAGTCATGGGCAAACTTCATTGCAAGAACATCATGTGGATATTCTGTCAAAATACTTTCCCAGACATGGCATGCATCCTCTGTAAACCTGATATGTGTAATAAAATTTCAAATCAACACCATTAACCTACAGACAGTGCTTCAAAGCTGTTTTGTCTGCTTCGTGATATAGACACTCCCACAAAATGTATTAACCAAATTTTATAGATCATATGAAAATTCAGGAACCTATAGACAGCCAATAGACTTTAAACAGTTTTTCCGAAAATTCCCAAGGCTCATGACCTTAACCTTGCCATAAGTGTGGCACAAAAAAGGGAACAATACTGTAACATTTTGTGCTCTTAGTCAAATTGAACTGACCCATCTGAATTTTACTCAGTCCACTGCTTGCTCCACGGCTTAACACTATCTTTGACGGTCAACCTGCTTTCAGTCTGCTGGGTTCTTCAAAACATTGTGTTTGACAATTTCATAAAGTTCAATGGGCAGGGAATCCCAATCCTTATGTTATAAGTACAGTATATCTGTGCTAAGTGTGTAAAATACAGGATCAAATTGACGAGAAGTGTAGATTTCTATGTTCACACTCATCACAGTGTGGGTCCAAATGTATGCATTTTTCCAGTCATGTTAGACAATTCCATTAACCAAAACTGCCTGAGACTGAATGTCCCATCACTGAAAAATTTCCTGCCAATCCTGCCTTCTACCCCAAAATTAAGGGGGCGTGCGGGTCCTGAAGGTGATTTTTGTTATTACGAGAAATAGACAATTTTAACTATTATAATCGAATTCAGGATGTCTGAATTAGCAGAAAAAAAATGTAAAAAAATTTGTTTGTCATATTGTTGCCATGGAAGCGCCACCATCTTGGACTTTGAGTATCAAACAAGTACCAAATTCAATATAGATAGGCTTCGCCAAATTTTACTGGATTTATTTGAAACTTCTCTTATGTCTTATTCAATCCAATTAAAAACTTTATACAGAAGAGAATTTTGATATCTCTGACAGACCTTTTGTTATAAATTTTTGAAAATGGTATGTAGCGGAATTCCATTTTTTCTTATTTTCTATCACAAAAAAATTCAACCCAAGAAAAAAATGAAAAGTTAAACAAATTTCCTTCTGTATGAATTTTTTGATTTGTTCAAACATGTTGTTAGCCAAATTTTATACCAATAGGCTAATAAATAAAAAACTAGTTCACAAATCACTGATCAAAAGTGCAATTTTCGAGAAAATCGCACTTGAAAGTTTTTTCCAATAAAAATGTTATTGAAACGCGTTACACATGGCTAAATTCATCATTACTGGTGTGCTGGGCCTCAACAATGATTTCCAAACCACCAAAGGCTTATGAAGTTGTGTACGGAGGAGTAGGGGTTTTGATAGCGACACTAAGATGTTATTTAGGACAAATTCTGCGGCCCAATGGCATGATTCTTGTGCCTTTTTCTTGACCCCCCCCCCCCTCACTAAAAGGCATATTTCAGGGTTATAAACATTCAAAATTGACATTTGGTTAGTAAAATAGTGTTCCTAAATGGATAAACTAACCGAAAAGTACAAAATCGTGATATCGATATTTTTAAGCCTAATTTCAATTTCAGGACCCGCGCCCCCCCCCCCCCCCCCTAACAAAATATCACTAGTAAAGCATGCACAGGATGCTTCTTCTGTGATATTTCCAGGACAAGATGCCAAGCCCCTGGATGGCCTATAATTTTGAACTAAATTACAAAATAAATAATATGACGCTTAAACTGACCACCAACTGAATTTTGAGACATATTGGTTTTTACCTAACAAATATTTCCCAGGACTACATCAATTCTCAATAAAGCAATTCATCACCCAAGTTAGCAAAATTGTTCTATCTCCCTTGACTCAACTTTTGAGAAATATTTTTTTCCGAGTTTGACATCCTCTAAATAAAATAACAACAAAAATATAGAAATGTTAACTAGTATTACCTATTTATGGATAAAGTTTAAATTTGAAATGAAAAGGAGATTTACCAGGTGAAAGATACAATATTTCTTCATCTGAGGAATTCAGGAAAGAACCAAAATCAGTCCTGTGTCAGAAAAATCTACTGGTGTTCCCCTTGCACCTTTCAGGGTTTGTCCAGCATGAGACCAATGAGAGTGTGTAAGTACATGAGAGAGAGAAAGAGAGAGAGAGAAACATGTGTATGAGAAATGGGAGAGAGAGAGGAAGAGGGAGAGAGAGGGACAGAGAGAAGGAGGGAAGAGAAAGGGAGGGGAGAGAGACAGATAGAGAGAGTTGTTACTATTTCACTGTAGGGTGCACTTTGTGGAGACAGGTACTATGTAAATGTACTCCGTTTTAATTATTATTGTTATGCCAACTGAAGTCTATTGGCAACATAAACTCAATTTTTGAAAAAGTGGGACATAAAACCCTTACAAGCTGGGGTGATGATTTACAGGATCCCCGGCTAAGCACAGAATGCATGTAGACTACCTAACTCACCCATTTGCCCACTGCTCCAATGCAGTTACATGTTTCTGTTCTCTCACTGTTATCCCATTTCCTGCTGCTTTGACCATCCTATCCACATCCTCTCGCAAGTCTTTGTCCAGTTTTGTGTTCCTCCCTGTTCCTAGGAGTTCCAAGCCATTGGTCACTACCTGTCCCATCACTGTGGGAAAGCAGAAACGTCACAAAGTTATATGTACGTATGTTATATGTATATATGCATATCCTCAGAGGGGTATCGTACCATGGGGGTGAAAAAGACCAAGGCTGGTGTAGGCATCAGACCAGTGGCTCGCTGCCCATAAATTTTGCTCCACACTAACATAATTAAGCACCGCCCACTGCATCCCGCTGGGTCTCGGTGTGGACAGTCCTAATGTGCTAGTATGAAGCAAAATTTATGGTTGTTGAGCCAATGGTCTGGCCCTGTTTCACCACTAAGACGGGTATCATACTAAGCCCGGAGCGGCACAGTCAGCTGCTGGCAGACAAAAAGTGCACACTGTAATATGTATTTTCTCATTAAATCCAGAAAGACCCTATCGTACTAAGCCTGGTCAGATACAGTCAGCTTCTGCCACTATTTCTCGGGTGTACATTTTGCTGGCAAGCAACTGGCTGTAATGTTCCGGGCTTGGTATGATACTCCTCCAGTTCAACTGACAAAAATCCAGGTCTTTCCCTTAAATTATTGTTTCCACATACAACACCTCACCACTTGTGATCCTAAAGGCAAGATGTTGTTGCCACATGTTCTTTACTATAATAATTTTGTAACTTGGAAACTATGTCTCTAAAAAAAAGATACATAAGTATGTATTTTGTCATTAACATACCAAAGTTTGGATCAGCTTCCTTCAGTTTGGTCAGTGTTCCCTCCATACCTCCCAAAGTGTCATCATCATACCACCCGGCATACTGAGAAAAGAAAACAAAAAGTAGAAAAGGAAAAAAAATGAAATTATATAGCCTACATACAGAGTGCATCATACCTCAGCCACCTTTTTGCAGTTCTCCTGACACATGTAGGTAGATCTGGCACAATTGGGCTTAAAGTGACATTTTTATACCTCTTCAAAAAATCGAAGTAATGTATTTCGAAGACAATTTCAAGCAAAATGTTTTGACTGAATAGTGAATGCAGAAAAATGGCTACAGTCTTTTATTTTATAAGCAAATCTTAATTAGGGTGGGGGGGGGGGGGGGGGTGTCTCAGGAATTTTCTTTTCACCTTAGGCCCAATTTTGCCAGATCCACTCACAAATGTCATTCTTTTCCTATTGATTCATAGTTTTTCTGACTGTTCTCAAAGCCAAAGAAACTGCCAAAAATTAAATTTTTTACTTTGGTTTTCAGGAAAAAAAAACGGGACACAAATAACAAGTATATTTGAATATGACTCTTTTGAGATAATCATTTGTACATGACCAAGAGAGAAGAAGTGAGTAAGTTTAGTGGAATATAAGATAAGATACATGTTCAAATCATTTTATTATCTCATGAGGGAAATTCTCTTCCACATAGTGTTCAACAGGACTTATATAGTACATATGGAACGTCGCATGCATCATAATATAAACATACATCATAACTCAGTAAACTCAATAACAAGCATACATGAAGTAAAGTCAAAATTGGGCAAAAAGAAAAGGTCGTATGTTGCAAAACCCCGCGTGAGAAATAAAACCCAAACAATACAAAGCAAACTAAAGAGAAGACAGAATTACAGATTTTTTGACTTTGCTTATAGCCCTGCTGCGACCCCACAGTTTTTCTGTGGTTTTTATGATGCATGAAGTAGCATGGTAAGGAACCTATGTGAAATATGGCACACATCTCTAGTTATACTTATTAAGTCATGCTGAGGAAAAGTCCAGAATATTGCAGTGATGACAAGAAACTAAGATTGTTCAAGGAAGAGGAAACTCTTTGTTTAGAGGATGAAACGCTTGTGGGTTTGAGATGATTATGTCTAGGGCAATGATGTAACCACATGTGATACACATTTAAAGGAGTGTATAGAAAACTACAGATATTAATGCTGCGCCTATGGCTAGCCCTGAAATTGAAATTATACATCCTTTTTCCAAACTTCTGACACCCATCTCTTAGATAGCTTTACCATAATTTCAGCTCAATAGTATAATTCAAGCTCATTAATCTTATAATTAACAAATTATGGCACAATATATATATATAAAAATTATAACTGCACCTCATTTAGATTTGAACAAAATTTTTTTTTCATTATCCCAGGATGGCTTGTCCAATTTTTAACAGAAAATGCTCAGTCGTGCCACCCTTTATGTGGTGCCCAGGGCATGTGACATGCCTGCCGTATCTTAGATATGAAACTGTACACATATCATCATTGCTCTACGCTAATGGCCATAGGTCATTTTTTACACTTTTGAGATATTAATTAGAAAAAACTATTACTTTTCCTGTTATTTGGTGAATTATGCCATCATGATAGATTCTATTGGATTATTACATTTTTCTATGGGGGTATTTCTTTTCTATAGTATTATCTGATAACCCCCATGCTCAGGAATGCAATGAACCATCAGTTGCCTTCTAACATATGTGTGACATATGCCATATGTAGAGCACCGACGACATAATATACATTTGTCATTAAGCTAGTGATTATCAAATTATTGCCATTAATTACCTGTGTTACTATGGCATCATAGAGTTTGCATGCCGTATCACTTCCTGTTGTTAGGGGAAGACCTTGATTTTTCCACTCCTTCACATAAAAAATTTTAAAGAAATATTTTGATCAGCAAATGTAATTTACAAATCTACATAATGTCTTTCACAAGATTCTTAATATGAAAAAGGAAAAAGAATCTGAACCGAACAGTCTAACTAAGAGTATCAATCAGAAAAGTTTTGAAAATCAATAATAATAATAATATATTATATGTTATAAATTAAACGTCATCCATCTATTTCATCTGATAATGGGATATAATAATTACGTCAAAACCATATCTCATGGACCTGACTTTTTACATCAAAATAAAATTGTTCAACTTTTTTCAGTTTAAACCGAAGGATGACTGGGAAAGAAGAAGGAGGAGTTTGTTTATTTTTGCTGAGAAAGTTGAAGCTGACTTTTGTTTCAATTCTGAATTCATCGATATACATTTAAATGCATCTGGCTCTAATGTTCTTGTTGCCGCTGTTTGTTAATTTCCTCATACATTTACTTAAACCTGCTAGGAAGAATTATAATCTTTTAATCTGAATTCATTAAATCACACTTTCATAGATTTAATCAATTTAGTATTAATGAATCTATTTTTTTTTTTAAAAATCATATGCACAAGATAACAAAGTTGTTTGTCAGATGAGAATAGTGATCAGTCCAAGACTTACCGCTGAATTTCTCCATTGCGAATGCATGTCGTCACTTTTCTCAAGAGTTCGACAGCTGTCCGTCCACTCTCCTAATGATATGGTGTCTCACAATGACAACCTGGAATTCAAAATTGGAACATTTTGGATTCGAAGTGCTTATTTGCAAACGTTTGCGAATAAGATCCCAATCTTATTAGGAAATGGGAGGTTTCTTGGTGTCTAATATAAAGAGTTCCCCCAGCCTACCGTGGTCTGTGGTGGCACAATGACTAGTACCTGCGGTTATCAGTCAATCCATCTTGGGTTCAATTCCACGTCCTGGCATTTAAAAAAAAAAATCAGTAGTAAACTGCTCATTATTAGGATTTTTTTCTTTCCTAAGGATGTTGCAAAATTGATGTCGTGGGGAAGCAGGTCATTACTAGATCTAGTGTGCCCCAGATTACTTAGAACTTTTATTTATACCCTGTTCTTTTAAAATTATTCTTGTTCATTTTATTTATGCCTGTTCATTTTATTTATTCCTGGTCCTTGAACAGGACAGTTGCTAAAATGATTCCTAATACTAGTAATGAGCAGTAGATCTATAAGAAAAAAAAGCTCTGGCTTGGGATCGAACTTATACTAGTTATACTTAGTCTCCGACTGATAACCGCAGATATGCTAGTCATTGTGCTATGCAGACCCCTAAAGGCTGGAGGAACTCTTCCAAAGTAGACATCACAAAACCAAGAAACCCCTATCTGCCAATAAGATCCTGATCTTATTGGCAGACGTCTGCAAATAAGCACTTCGTTTCTGAAATGATCCTTTTCAGAAACTTAGATCCAGATCCAGCTATGTAAATCTAGTTGCTCACTAAAGCTACGGCAGCGCAATTGTATAATCAACGAAGCAAATGAAAGCAGTCCCTGACTTACTACCAGATCATAAATGAAATATTATGGTAGTCCAGCTGTTCGATGTGGCAGGGAAATAATTATATATTATATAAGTATTATATATAGATCTAGATTATATAGATAGATAGATAGGAATCCAGTTCTCTCGTGTTGATACTGAAATTCTCTCAAGAATCAGCAAAGCCAGCTCTGCATTTGGCAGGCTTCGAAAGAGAGTATGGGATGTTGCCGGCATTCGCACAGACACTAAGCTGAAAGTGTACAATGCTGTGGTCCTTCCCACCCTACTCTATGGGGCTGAAACCTGGACAGTGTACCAATCGCATGCCAGAAAGCTAAATCACTTTCATCTGGCCTGCCTTAGAAAGATCCTAAGGATCAAATGGCAGGATAAAATTCCAGACACTGAGGTCCTCAATCGTGCCAAGGAATTGAGCATCTTCTGCCACCTGAAAAAAATTCAGCTACGTTGGGCAGGACATGTTGTCAGAATGCCCGACTCCAGACTCCCTAAGCAAATCTTCTTCTCTGAGCTCTCCAATGGAACGAGGAATGTTGGGGCCCCAAAGAGACGTTACAAAGACACTCTCAAGCAATCACTGAAGGCCTTTGCCATTGATGTGAGTGAGTGGGAAAAGCTCTCGCTTGATCGTGCAAATTGGAGGGCGGCCCTTACCAGAGGCAGCAAAGCATGGGAAGCTGACAGAGTCCAGCAGGCTATCAAAAAAAGAGAACGGCGCAAGAAAAGGCCCAGTGGTACTGAACCAACGGAGCACTCTTGTCATTTATGCGGAAGGGTCTGCAGGGCAAAAATAGGACTTATCAGTCACATGAGAAGCCATAAGTCATGAAAGAACAGTCTTTCCGTTCTGTCCTCTGTGTCCTTTAGTTCTCTTTATTGTCCATGTGTTGAAATTCTCAACAATTTCTGTTCTTTATTCCTCTGGTGTTGTTAAGGTCATCATCATACCTGATGGACGAACTATTATTATTGTTATTATTATATAGATCTAGATCTAATACCTGACCATAAAATCCTATTCAAAATTCGGAACGCAGAACCTAAACTACACCTTGTCGCTTCAATCCAGTAAATTTAATCCCATCTTGGAAAGACTTTCCGTTATTTTGATACCTTGCCAGTTACATTCTCGGTGGCCCTATAAACAAAGACTGCATTGCAACCGAAATGCATTATATATTTACACAAACAAACATTTGGAAAGTCGCTCTTAGTCTTACCTGCAAAGGTGTCGCACTAGTCTAGTAGACTGTACCAGTTTGTCGTTCGTTGGCAGTCAGCGTTCCACTTACTGACAACAGTAATGCGAAGCAATAGTTCACTAGCACTAGCAGTAAAAAAAAAAACATCGTTTGGAGGTGTGTCCAGAGAATTCCGCCCGATTACCAGCTTCGGACTCATTGTTCAAGGTCGGCTTAGAGATAAGCGTGAAAAACACCATACAAGTGGAGAGCCAAGGATTGTAGCGATAACGGCAAAGCACATCAAATACCTGCGCGACCTTGTGGAGAAGAATTACCTTGACAAGAGGAGATAAATTTCATGATACCGCATCACGATGGCCCAGGTGTGGTGGACAGGAATCCAGTTCTTGTCAGTGTTAATTTCCTTTTATCTTTTAAGGGCACTGTTAAGTGTTCTTACATGACTACGTGCATTAAACATGCATGTTCAGCTATTTTGGTCGGTGAAGATACATTACAAGTATCAGCTGAAGTACTGTCAGCTGTATCAGCTGAAGTACAACTGTTTTTTAATTTTTTTTAGTACCAGCTCTAGGTGAGTTTGTTTGACAATGAAGACATGGGCAAGGAGTGACGATGTCCAGCGTTGCCGATAAAAATTGTCAAAAATCCCAAGATGAGGTAAAAAAAAATCCCAAGATTGTTTTTTTTTTTTTCCCAACCCGAAACATACTTACATTTAAAATGTAGTTTCACAATACCGCATAATGAAGATTATCTGGCAGGTCATGCTGTGTAGAAGATCATCGACACAGCTATCTAAAACTGCCCCTAAATGTACCTTTTAAGTCACAATTTGAAACATTGTGAGGGGTTGAGCAATTTAGTTACGTCATTTTAGGGACCGTTCACATAATATGCCATCACATAAGGGAGGAGAGGGGGTCTCTTGAACGATAACAAGTGATGACATGGGGGAGGGGGGGGGGGGTGTTGAGTCCAAAGATGATGTCATCAATGTGGTTTGGTAAAACTGAAAAAGAAGAACAAATATATAGATCAAATTCATATTTTTATTATAATATCTGCCAATAAAATAACTAATGAATTAATCAACCAATACCTTGAATGACCAATATTACTACTCAATATTTGTTAAACTGCTAAACTTACCGGTAGTGGATATAGGTAGTGGAAAGATCTTGTCAGTTTGCCAACAGGCAGCTTCTCTGTATGCTCTTTGTGAGTTCAGATGGTATTAAATGGTTGAATCGGCCTGTCAGGGACACCTTGTAAAGGGGGGGATAGCCATTTGATAACATGTGATGATAAGGGAGGGGGGGGGGGGGGTCAAAATTAGTCAATTTTTGATGACATAATATGTGAACGGTCCCTTAGAGGAGTATTGTCGGTGTTTGGGATAAAAGGTTTCGAGACTTCTTTCGGTGTTTTCTTTTGATCTTTCTTCTAAAATAGATAAATAATTTTAAAAAATAAGCTTACAAAAGCCCCAAAAATCCCAAGATCTCTTTTTAAAAAAAATGCCAAGATTGTCACGAGCGAGTGAGCGGGGGTCAATGAGTGCGGGGAAGGGAATTGAAGCGTGCATGTTGTGAGTGAAGTTGAGGCGTAGTAGAGGCAAAATCTGAATAGTCATATCACTGCAAGTTAAGAAGTCCAAGGGGACAGACGTGAGAGAGCAGTCGGGAGATTGTGTGTTTTCCAGTGATGACTGGTAGGTTGAACTATGATTTATAATGATGATGATTGATGTACTATATTCTCCTATGACCATGATATAAATAAGTTATATGTGAGGAATGTGAAAGTCATTGATTACTGTGTATAGAGATGTGCGCAATGACTTTCAATGAGCGATAGATGTAAGTTCGGATCATGGATTCGTAGCGAGTCTGAGTGCTGTGTGGTACGGTGGAGGTGTGTTACCGTAAGAGGTGTGGTGAGTGAAAGGTAGACTATTGTGTGTACGCTTGATGGTTCGTAATGAGTGGTGAAGTGGATAGTAATTGTATGGTGTTATAGAAATGTAATGTTATTCTTATAGGTGCCGGGGTCGGGCAGAGAAGCCACCCGCGGTTAGCGGACTTGTGCCGGGGTTGGGCCGAAGGCTACCCACAGGCCTGCCTGGGTGAAGCTGTCGCGCAGGACAGCGGGAGCACATGAGTCGTGGCAGCCTGGCCACAGACAGGGACGTTGTTATTGTCCTTGTTGCTATTAATATGTTAATGTGCTATTGAGATACTAATGTGCTATTGAAATATTAATGTGCTATTAAGACCTCGAGGGGAGATTGAGATACGGAGATTAGGTTGAGCAGGAGCCAATAAGAGAGGCCAGCAAGTAGTATACATATGGATGTGAGGCTGAGGCCAGAGCATAGTTAGAAAGTAACTATCGGGTTGTGGACCCGGAGAAGAATGAATGTTAGGAATACTGACCATTGAATGGTATTTGAATTGAGTTAATGTAATGTATGTAACTGCACAGATATCTTATCTTATTATATAATAAATGTGTGAGTCTGTTTGGTTGTTCTGTTAAGTGTTATACTTGTTCGTTCGTGATTGTTGTCCTGTCATAATTATTACATCTCCCCGTCTGGGATTTGTGACAAAGATCCCAAGTTGGCCCCGAATCCCAAGATCTTGGCAAAAATCCCAAGGACCGGCAAGGCTGATGATGTCATATGGGCAGATGTGTTCGTGAAAAAAAAAGGGGGGGGGGGTGGGTTGGAGGGGGAGGGTTGGATGCGATAATAATTATACGTGTGTAACTATAAGATTCCCAATCGTGTCGGGCCTCCCAAACGTGGCGGATTGCACACCTAGTGCACACCAGTTCTTATGGCTGGTGTGCAATCTGACATGTTTGTGAGCACTGCTCGATCTTTCAATGCAGACTCTGTCTCCTAGTCCTAAATACAGCCTCCCCAGATTGGCGGACGTGCTTCTCTTCCGAAAAACAAGTCAGGACTCGCGGATAAGTGGACGTACTGATTTAAATTTCTATAAATATTTCATATTCTACAATTTTTTTTTGTTTGATTGTTTTTGTCACAAATCCCAGACTGGGAGATGTAATAGTTTATGACAGACAACAATCACGAACAAACAAGTTTAACACTTAACAGAACAATCCATCAGACTCACACATTTATTAAACATAAGTATACAGATAATAGCGCAATTACATACATTATATTATTGCAATTAACTGCCGTACAACGGCCTTATTCTCACACACACTCTCCCTCGGATCCACAACCCGGTAGTTACTCCTAAAGGCACTTCGGCCTCAGCCTCTCCCCTCAGGGTCTTAATAGCACATTAATAATTCACTGGCACCGCCGTCTCTCAATATCACCTTCCTATTGTCATACACCTTAGCATTCCCCTAGCACCTCAGCAGGGCAATAACACATTATCATTTCAATAGACATTATCATTTCACGAGTACATTATTAGTTCACTAGCCCCTCAACATGGCAATAGTACATTATCACATTCACGCTCATATCTACGTCCCTGTCCGTGGCCTGACTGCCACGACTTTATGTGCCTCTACTGTCCTGCACTGACAGCCTCACTTCTGGCCTATGTGTGGCCTCCGGCCCTATGCTGGCCTATCCCCTGTGCTCATCGAGGTGGCTCTGCGGCCCGTCCTCGACACCTACAAGAATAACATTACATTGGTATAATACCCTACCATTTCTATTCACTCCACCTCTCCTTACAACCCATGAAGCGTACACACACTAGTTCACCTTTCACTCACCACACTTCTTACGGTAACACACCTCCATCGGAGTACACACTACTCACTCGCGCTACAAATCCATGAACTCACTTTCATCTATCGCTCATGGCGCACATGGCTATATCCAATATCAAGGACTTCCACATTCCTCACATATACTTATTTACATCATGGTAATAGACGAATATAATATAATACATCAATCATAATTATCAATCAACGTTCTACGTACCAGTCATCACTGGAAAAACTCTCACTGGTCTCTCGACTGCTCCCCTCATGTCCGCCCGATGGGCTCTTATCCACAGGTCCGTTCCGTAGGACCTTCTAACTTGCAGTGATAGTAATACAGCGCTTTCGCCTCATTCAGACCCCCCACCACTCACAACAGCACGCTTAACTTACTTGTCTACGTGCGTTAATTTTACTCTCCTCCTTTCCCGTTTTTCCCTACCTGTCTGCCGTGAGCCCTTCTTACTCTACACCCGCTCTGTAGCAATCCCCTTAATTGCACTCACTCCACTCGTGACATCATCCCCCACCCCAAAAAAATTAATGCAATTAATTTCAAATCGCATCAAGATGACTGTCAACGAGTGAGCGTGAGCAATACCTACACTAAAAAATTGACCTAGCAGTTCCCCTAGTATATAAAATACCGAAATCAGGGGAAAATATGGGGATCAATATGGCCTGCAATATGTATCACATCATCAATAGCTAACTAAACACAATATCTAATACAGAATCAAAAACCAATCAACCTATCAACCATTCTTCATATCATATTTATAATGTCAATATTTTAAAGTCGACTCATTCACACAGATCCTGTCAATGTTCCTGTCCTCCGATGTATAAGCTCCTGAACTCTTCCCCTAGACTCGACTAAGGTCGTCGGCGATATGATTGCTGGTTCCTGGAATTGGTTGAATAACGAAGGTATACGGCTGCAAAGCCAATGCCCATCTAGACAAGCGTGGGCTGGACGAACGATTCTTTGACAAAAACGTTAGCGGCTTGTGGTCTGTCTGGATACAAAATTCTCGTCCCATGAGATAACGTCCTAATTTCTGGACGGACCACACAATGGCAAGACACTCACGCTCTATCACAGAATACTTTCTTTCTCTCTGCAATAACTTCCTACTGACATAACATACAGGATGGAGACATTCGTTCTTCTCCTGTAGAAGACAAGCGCCGACACCAGAGTCCGACGCATCCGTTCTGAGGATAAAATTAGATCGAAAATCGGGTAATATCAGAATGGGTGACGATGATAATGCTGTCACCAAATTATCAAATGCTGTCTGACATTCAGACGTCCACTGGACCTTATCGGGTTGTCCCTTCTTAGTAAGGTCAGTAAGAGAAGATGACAAGGAGGAAAAATTTGGAATGAACACTCTGTAATAATTTAAAATTCCCACTAAGCTTCTGACTTGTTTCTTTGTTTTTGGGATTTGCAATCCTACTAGTTTGTCAATTTTTGTCACCTCAGGTCTCTGAACACCTCTACCCACAATATGTCCTAAGAATATTATCTCTGGACATGCCAAATCCATCTTTGCGGGTTTAGCCGTTAACTCAAAATGACGTAATCGTTGAAAAATTACTGTTAGTGTCTGAATATGATCAGACCATGTCGACGTATGACATGCTATATCGTCAAAGAATGACACGACATTAGGTATGTCCTTCAACACTAGTCTCATTAATCGTGCAAACGTCGCTGGCGCGTTTACCAACCCAAATGGCATGACCTTAAATTGGAATAATCCAATGGGCGTTTGGAACGCCGTGTATTGTTTAGACTCCTCAGTAAGAGGGATTTCCCAATAACCTTTCGTTAAATCTATCTTGGAAAACCACGTGGACCCGGCCAATGAAGCTATTAATTCCTCCTGAAACGGAATAGGCTCCCTATCGCCTACCGTAATAGTGTTCAATCTTCGAAAATCAATACAGAACCGCACCGATCCATCAAGTTTTTTCACGAGGACGATGGGTGATGAATACGGCGATGTTGATGGTTCTATCACATCTAACTTCAACATTGACTCAACTTCCTTTAAGACTCTATCTCTCGAAGAAAAAGGCAACGGATAAGGTCTAAGAAATACTGGCTTATCCGAAGTTAACTTTATTTGGTGCTGGATCACCGTAGTGCGACCCGGCAAATCCGTAACAACATCCGGGAATGACGCTAACAGGGTCTTAAGTTCCCCACTCCTTGAACTCGTAAGGTCAGGGTTAATTTTTACGTCCCTGTAACCTTGTGTCGGAGTTAACTCCGGCAATTGAATTTGTAACTCTTCCTGCGCCTCGGTGTCGCTTACGTCACAGTCCAACTGGTCTACGACCCCCGTACAAGCAATAGAGAAGACAGTCTCCTCTGGTCTTGTCTGTGCACACAGATACTGTGGTCTCTCATAAAATCTCTGTAGCATATTAACATGGAAAACCTTACTCGTTCCATCAATGTGGATAGCGTAATCTACCTTTGAAACAACTCGCTCAATAACATAAGGGCCTTTCCATGTCATCAATAACTTATTATGGTCCGTAGGTAACAACAATAGGACCTTGTCTCCTGGCTTAAAAATTCTCAGTTTGGAACCTCTATCTTTATAGTCTTTTGCTCTTTTCGAAGCGATACTAGAAGCTTCTTCTGCCATAGTGCGCGCTGAAGATAATCTTTCTCTTAAATCAACAAGGTACTGAAACACCGAAATCTGATCATCGTCTCCCGATGATGGCGACGTCATCATGTCCCGAAGAACATCAGTTGGACCCCTAGGACTACGACCATACATCATTTCGAACGGCGAGAATCCCGTTGACTCCTGCCGTACCTCTCTGTACGCGAATAACACTGCAGGGATATATCTATCCCAATCTTTAGGGCGATCAGCAGCTACCTTACGCAGCATCGACTTTAACGTCGAGTTCAATCTCTCGCACATGCCATTAGCCTGCGGATGATAAGGGGTGGTAGTGATGGGTTGTATGCTGAATAAGCGGAACAATTCCTTCATCATCTCCGACGTAAATTGCGCGCCCCTATCAGACAGAATTTGCTCTGGTATTCCTACCCTAGCGAAAATTGCAAACAACGCTTCCGCGACTGCCTCAGACGTTATGGTCCGCAGAGGAACCGCCTCTGGCCATCTCGTAGCATTACATATGACCGTTAAGAAAAATCGATTCCCCCTATCGGTCGCTGGGTGAATGGGGCCAACAAGGTCTATCGAGACCTTTTTAAACGGTTCCGAGACCGTGGGGATATTCTGAAGAGGAGCCTGGGGTGTACGCCCCTTATGCGTCGTCTTTTGGCACGCACTGCACGTCTTACAATAGACTTGTACATCTTTGTGGATCGATGGCCAGTAAAAAATTTTAAGAACCCTTTCTTTGGTTCTAGCTATCCCCATATGACCCGCTAATGGGACATCATGTGCCAAATGCAATACTGTTGCGATCAGCAACGCTGGCACAACGACCTGCTTTAAAATGGAGGTCACCGTTACATACTTACGGAACAGAATGCCCGCCTGAACAACAAAGGAAGACGAGCCGTTCTTATATTTCCTCGTTTTCTCGGTTCGCGCTTCCCCAAAACATGGGTTTAATGATGGGTCCTCCCTTTGTAATCTCGCCAAGCGCTCTGGCGTGATATCTAGGTTGACCGCTGGCGTCGCCAAAGGTCTAATCTTATCTTTATCAGCTACCCGTCGACGTGTTTCGACCGCGGCGCAAAAGTCAATACCTTTTGACTGCGACCATGCTTGCACGTTCTCATCGGAAGGGGAACTACCCGTGATACATTCCCAATGATGAGCTGGGCGCCTGGAAAACAACCAACGACTGCTTCGACTTCCCCGCTAAGGAAAGGTGTATCTATCACTATTCTTGCCATGGGTAATTTCTCAATGGCCCCCGAAAATTGGATGCACGGGACAGTCTCACCTGTAAGCTGTGAATCCCGAATGCAGTCCCTATGCACTCCCACAACGGTAGATCCTGTATCTCGTAAAACCGAGACCGGTTCGTCCCCAACAAACCCCGGATAAACCCTAAGACCACCTCCTGTATGACATGAATTTATAACGGGGATCTTTCTCCCACAAGGTAAAACACCGGAAGATAATAACTTCTCACAACTGGGACACTTAGAATACTGTCCGCCTCCGTTGTCCGATGCAACACACGCTGCCGCATGGTGAAATTTATTAGGGGAACATGGACTGGAGCCACTGTCCATGTTCGCCGCTATCCTACCTGCAGGGCAATTCACGCTGATGTGATCTGCTCTTCCGCAGTTCCAACACTTCGCGGCCCTACACTCGCGTGAAAAGTGACCCACGCGTCCGCAAGTCCAACACTCCGCTCCCTGTGCTGCACTAGGCCTGGGTCCCCGTGACCCATCGCGACCGGAACTAAAGTCCCTATGCCGTCGGTCATCGGCAAAGGTCACAAATCGCCCCCGGCCATTACCGCGACCTAGCCCTCCTGCTCGGTCAAACTTACCGGATCCATATGCAGGTGATTGGTGATAGCCCCTACGCTGCCCCTGGGCTTGCCCACTATAGGCACCACGCTGACGCGACCTGTCCTTAAGTCCTGCCGGCGACCCTTCGACAACGGCGACGTACCCAACATCTTGGACGTACGCCCTGGCGACTGGTTTGGACGGATGTGCCGTACGGTATGCTTCCGCCAACTTAGACGCCTCCTGCACCGTCGCGGGTTCGTTTTCTTTCAGGAAGGCCACCAGATCTTTATGGCACGACGCGTACAGCTGGTCACGGATCATTAGGTCTTTCAGTTTAGCAAAATCCGCGCCCACATGCGCCAAGTCTACCCAGTTCGCGAAATATTCCGTTAGTCTCGCGACGAAGGCAGCAAAGTCCTCCCTGGTATCCGCACGTGCTCGCCTAAACTGCTCCCGGAAATATTCCTCGGTACGCGCAAATCGGCGAAGCAGCAAAGCCTTCAGCTTATCGTAATCTTGCACGTCTTCGCGCTGTAGCTCTTTAAAGTAGGTTAACGCTCGCCCCTGCAATAGAGACGCCAGGTACGTGGCCCATAATTCCTTATTTTCCCCCCATTGCAATTGTGCGTTCAGTTCGAACCTGTAAAGGAAGGCGTCTATGTCGTCCTTCCGGTCGTCGAATGTAGGGAGCTTAATCCTAACGCCACCTTTATTGTGTACCTGCCGCTCAACCGTTGCAGCGCGCCTTTCGCTACTCCTCTGTTAATGCTGATTCGGTGGCCCTCAGATTTTATACAACGCTTAGTATAGGCTGTCGTCGTGTCCCCGGCACAGAAAATAAAAAAATAATTAATAACTCGAGGACGTTTGTATTAGTTTCTAGGTTGCGACACATTGGCGTTCGGTCTATTTTTTCGGTAACTAAGATTGGTTCCGGTGTAACAGGCCAAAATATACCCCCCGCCCAGAATATACCCGGGGTTAAACTGGCCTAGCCCAGAATATACCCCGGGGTATATTCTGGGCTAGGCCAGTTTATACCCCGGGGTTACTTTGGGCTAGGCCAGATTATACCCCCCCCCAGTCCAGATTATACCCCCTACTTTTAAAAAAAAAACAAGTCAAGACCACAGTTTATTTCAGCCTGTTCTTCATCACTGTCATCAGATACCATATTAATACAAACATGAACACATTCTTGACACCAATAAGTCATAATGCAATTTAGAGAAAATAATAATAACAGTTTATTTCAGCCTTAGTTTACTTTGGTGTACATACATACATTCTCGACTCCTGTAAATCATGATACATTTTAGAAGGAACCACAGACTAATAAATTAAACAGACTGGATGATCCCATTGTGTGACGTCACAAAACAGCGAAAGGTCATGAACCATTCGCCACATTAGATTTACGGTTGCGACCGACGCTTCAGCACAGTTACAATGCAGCGGTCGTTAAAAGTCCAGACGGTCATAATTTATAACAATAAAAAAAAGGCAGCTGTAGACAATAAAATGAAAGGATAGGCAAGACAATGCATTATCAATACATGTACAACCAATCTTGACAAATAAAAAGAAATTTCTAATGCAGATAGAACTAAAATCGGAATTTCCCGAGCGGCGGCCACGTTGGTTATGCGGCCGCATCTCATTAACTTCCGTAAAAAACGACACAGCCCGAAGCTTGTGTTTCCAGTCTGGTTATTTATTAGTCTGTGGAAGGAACAAACATGCATTAAAATGCATTGATTTACAAAGGAGTTGAGTATCCATTCAAACTGACATGATTAGACTTCAGCATTAATTTCACTCGTGTGTGTTGATGATATTATTATTATTATTATTATTATTTTGATAGTTGGTTGGCCATGAGTTAAACATGCATTGCATTTTTTTGGTACAATGATGTAGAAAGAAAAGGCCAGAAAAGAACACACAGAAAAAAATAAAAACATAATGATAATCCAACTGACAGAGGCACTAAAACTAAATAGGCACTAAATATTTGCGGCTGATGAACTCCACCTGTCCAGATCCACTTGAAACGTTACAGACTGCTAACCAGTAATAATGATAACAATAAGAACACGAAATCATGTTATTTACTCTTGAAAATATAGAGAAATATCAATATCAGAATCATCATCATCATCTTGGAAATTGCAAAGATATGAGAGGGAGTGTAAAAATGCAGCGTATGCCTACAAATCATTCTAGAATTTATAAGCAGCAATGTATGTGTATCAACTATATATAAAAAACGTGTTAAATCTTTTCAAATATTCAAGTAAAACTGGACAGAAAGCTTTAGTGAAATAGCCTTGACAGTTGTGTAGGCCGACAGAGTAAGTCCACTGAGACAAAAGTAGTGCATTGTAAAAGGTAATTAGATCTATAGCATGTTGAGGCAAAATTCAATGGATCATGTTACATTAACAGTATTTCTTGTTAGTGAGTATCATTCTTTGATAGGTTATTTGTAGAAAGATATACATTTCATGTACATTATGGTTTAAGACACTGGATTAGTTTGCCAGGCTTTTGAAAGATTGAACCTATGTATTATAGATCTAGTGAATAGTATGTCACTCGCGAGTGAAATAATAATAATAATAAAAAAAAGACCGTGTCCGTCTTTACCTTCCTAAGCTTAACACGTCCCTTGCCAAGGGATTTAACAACTGTGTATTTGTACACAAAAAAATATTTAAAATGACTTCATTTTTATGAGTCCGTTAATTATTTCATCCATTGGGACAAAGTGTATGTCAGTGCCAAACAAACAGTACCGTGCAAATTTTACTCAATGGCAACCAACTACAAAAACAACTACAACATGCCAACGAACGTGAGTGAAACTAATCCAGTGCCTTAAACCATGAGCTACATAAAATGTATACATTTCTACAAATTTACGCTATCAAAGAATTTACTAACAAGACATGTTCATGCAACATGATCCATCGAATTTTTGCCATAACATACTGTAATTACTTTCTTCAATGCACTATTGTCTCAGTGGATTTAATCTGTCATTTTACATGACTACCAAAGCTACTTCGCTAAAGCTTTCAGTCCAGTTCTACTTAAATAGTTGAAAAGATTTAACACATTTTTTTTTACATGTACTTGGTACATACACACATATATTATTGCTGCTTATAGATTCTAGAATGATGTGTAGGTCATTTTTATATTCCCTATTATCTTTGTATTATTCCAAGATGATGGTGATTCTGATATTGATTATATTCTCTTTATTTTCAAGAGTAAATAAGATGATTTGGTGTTCTTATTGTTATTATTGTATATTACTGGTTAGCTTTCTGTAACGTTTCAAGTGGATCTGGACAGGTTAAATTCATTATGTGAAACAATTTTAGTATGTATTTAGTTTTGTGTGAAGTATTTAATGTCTGCTGGATGATGGAATTGCACCATCTGCCAGTTCAGTTGTTAAAATGTTGTTGTTGTTTTTTTCTCTGTGTATTCTTTCCTGGCCTTTCTCTCTGCATCAGTGTAACTTTGTATGTAGATCTAATGGTTCCGACATATCAAGCACATTTCTGATTTTCAAAAATTAAAATAAGATTCAGATAACTTTACACTTATGAGTCTTATAATTAGTTCATACCTTGCCACTAAGTATATGTTAGTGGTGCCAAACAAAAAAATTACAATACATGTTTAACTCATGGACAACTAATTATAAAAAAAACCAAAACAATAATAATACCAACGGACACAAGTAAAATTAGTGTTAAAGTTTAATCATACATGTATCAGTTTCAATGGATTTTCAATCCTTTTGTATATCAATGCTTTTTAAGCAAGTTTATTTCCTTTTAAATGTATCATAATTTACAAGAGTCAAAAATGTATGCTTCAATATGATATCTGATGACAGTGAAAATGGACAATTCAAATTAAAGTTGAAATAAACTGCGGTCTTGACTTGTTTTTAAAAAAAAGTAGGGGGTATAATCTGGACTGGGGGGGGGGGGGTATAGTCTGGCCTAGCCCAAAGTAAACCCCGGGGTATAAACTGGCCTAGCCCAGAATATACCCCGGGGGATATTCTGGGCTAGGCCAGTTTAACCCCGGGTATAGTCTGGCGGGGGTATAATCTGGCCTGCTACACCCGGGTTTACTATTAGGCTAGGAAGTTGAAGGAAGGCTGGGGGCCTCAAATCAAGGGTGAGGGGTGAGGGGGGGGCTCGCCGCCTCAGGCCAATCTGCATAATATTTTGTGACATGGCGTAGCTTTTTCTTTCAAAGTTATGATGCACTGTATTTTCAGAAAAAAATCGTTTGTAATTTTCCGAGCTCTCCATTATTTTTAGAAAGCCCGCTGGTTTATCGGGGAAGGGGTGGGGGTGGGGAAGGGGAACGAGGTTCAGTCAGGGTAAAGGTGTGAATGACTGGGTCTCGGCAGGCTTCACAATGGGCAAAGGCATCATTTATTGGGGAACAGTGGTGGTTGACCGGTCAGTGGCGAACCTGATTGGCTCTTCAAGTTTAAAGCGTTTATATGCCTACCCTGGTTTTTCACACCCTAAAATCATTTTCATGACATTTTTGTCTAAACTATGTCTTTACGAAAAACCTTGTTGCTGTTGTTGTTGTTGTTGTTGTTGTTGTTGTTATTGTTGTTGTTGTTGTTTTCTACAGCGACTCAGTTACAACTAATCAGAGACCACTGGGATCCCCAAAGCCATTCTCTTCAGAAAAATATCTCGGATGTATTATATTTATTTACTGATGATCTCCTTTGGACAGTCAGTCGTGGAAAGAACTGCCGCTAAAGAATTTTCGTATTCACAATATCGAATGAATTCAAGAATATTCCATCAATACAAATATTAATAATGTATAAATATATGTTTATTATCTATATTTACTTGACTAGTAGTATTTTTGTCAATGCCTTGATATTCAGTATCTAGTTTGACCATTGGAAATATTGTTTGAAGACAAAGGGTAATGAAACAACAAGAAAATGGTGGAAGTGCACCTGATGATTTAGATTACACTCTCTTCAAGAGGTAAGTTTAGGATAATAACGTTTATTCCTATAAGAGTACTACATGCACTTGAAATCAAATTTAGGAAGAAGGGCTGCTGCGTACAGTTATGTTGCGCAAATGTTTTCCTTTCTTACTAATCTGACCGGATCCATGCAAGGTGTTGTACTGCAGATGGAAGCATGCCCGGGAGGTGTTGACCTGGCACTTATTGGTGAAATTTGCACTTTCACTTGTACATGAGACAAAGCCATCGGGCTACAGAAAAGCACTCTCTATCTCATAATACGGACCTATATCAAATTATATACAAGGAAAACATTCAAACAGCATTCCCTAATGCGGAAGCAAACTTGCGGCTGTTTCTTAATTTGGTGGTCACTAATTGCTCGGGGATGGGGTCTTTTTATGACTCAAAAGAATTAAAAATCAATATGAATTGAAGGCCACAACGTGTCGAGAGAGGTTGTCTGCACTGAGCATTCTGTGCATTGAGAGTGAGAACTTCGACAGATAAATTTTGATGAACTTTTTGTGAATTTTTTAATGAAATTTTTGGATGGTTTTGCTATAAGGCTAGAATTTTTAGTGTATTTTTAATCATACATGTATCAGTTTCAATGGATTTTCAATCCTTTTGTATATCAATGCTTTTTAAGCATGTTTATTTCCTTTTAAATGTATCATAATTTACAAGAGTCAAAAATGTATGCTTCAATATGATATCTGATGACAGTGAAAATGGACAATTCAAATTAAAGTTGAAATAAACTGCGGTCTTGACTTGTTTTTAAAAAAAAGTAGGGGGTATAATCTGGACTGGGGGGGGGGGGGTATAGTCTGGCCTAGCCCAAAGTAAACCCCGGGGTATAAACTGGCCTAGCCCAGAATATACCCCGGGGGATATTCTGGGCTAGGCCAGTTTAACCCCGGGTATAGTCTGGCGGGGGTATAATCTGGCCTGCTACACCGGTATAGACTGTATCCCACCATAGATATACACTAGTGAAGTATCACACTCACAAAACAACTTCCGGTTAGGGCTGGTTTGAAAGATGAGATTGAGTTCTAAGACTATCATGTATAAAACTTTGTGTGTTCTCAATGTGCCTAGACTGGGAAAAAGAAAGGGTCTGGAATTGGGAGATTGACGCTGCAGGGCCAAAAGTACAGGTTTGTGTTTTCAATATTATTCCTAGGAAAATATCATAATATTTCTTTTCCATTAACACATGACGTTATCACTTCCTGCGATGTGCAAAAAAACTAATCCGTGCTCAAATCATAGCCATTTGACGGATGCTGGACATCAACGCGCAAAGGGAGAGCAGTAAAATGTAAATCTAAAAACAAACAAATAAACAAAAATAAAATAAAGCTAAAGGAACAGGCAAAATGAAGCAGGTCCTTAATAATCACCCAGAACTGAAACTAATAAATCGATTTATCCCGGGCAGTGCCGGGAACTCAGCTAGTACCGTATATTGAACCATGTAAATGATTTCTTTTAAACAGTGTGAACTGAACAGCTCATCTCTCTCTCTCTCTCTCTCATATGTATATTATATATGAGTTATTTCCAGTGTCGTAATGTATTTTTGGGAAAACGTAGCTGATTCAATTTTCTTCTAGACTGAGATTACTGAGAATGAAATTAACCAGTAATCCATTATTAATCTTTGTCAGTTCATGAAATATAATATGAGTATGAAGTCTGGTGCCAGAGCTTGTAAAAATGTTCATTTAATTTCTTAGTTTGAAGTATTTTCGTTTCTGTCCAGTAGATTGTGGAAGTAAGCTATGGTGCAAAAATTTGTAAAGATATTGAAGTAAGTTCCGAGCTTGACATTATCTGTATATCTATTCTAGGCCATTAGATTATATTATCATGGGTGAGGACTGGTGCAAGAATTTGTAAAAATGTTGATCTAATTTCTTAATTTCATATTCATTCTTAGCCAATATATTTTATGGGTGAGGTCTGGTGCCAGGATTCAGTTATTACACATAAGTTAGTTTTTCTATGGGTGGCTTTGAAGAATAAATCTTTGTTCCATTGAAGTGAATTTACAATTTATCACAAAACAAACAAAAATTGACAAAAACATAATAATGTAGGTTCAAATGAAATGTGTAGGAATGAGAGATAATTGTTCTATGAAGGTTTTACTGTTTGTAAAACATGTCCATTTGTTTCAAATCGTTACTGAATGTTTCCATGGCACTTAACTTGGATTTTTGGTTAACATTTTCAGTCTATAAGTACACAGCACTGCAGCCATGCAATGCTAAATTTTAAACAATATTAGACATTTGAAGTATGGCATTTTCAGTCACTTAATCCATTTCCGGGAATTTAAACATTTGCCAGCCAGTTTCGAATCATCTTTTTTGTGCCGTCTGTAAACATTTCAGAGCGGGAGTTAGGGGACGTTCAAATATAATCTTACACCTTTTTTGTGACTTTTTGACCCCCTCCCCCCCTTACACTTTTCTTACATTTGCTTCTCCCCCCCCCCCCCCCCGAATCCCGTAATATTACAATAATACATGTAACAATTAATGAATTATACATTGCACACGTACTCTTTCTTACAAATGAGGGAAAAATGAGACTCATGTCAAAGTCAATGTCAAAATTGCCTTAAATTAGTTATCATCAACAAAGGGGTTTTTCCATATAAATGTCAAAGATATTTCTAAAAACAGGGGCATCTGCTGAGCTATCTTGAAAATCCGGGTCTTGTTCATGCTCTTTCTCCTCTTCCTCTTATGTTGTCTAATTTTTTATTCCTTTTTATGTTCTCACCTCACAAAAGTGTAGTATTACATTGGTTCAAGACTCCCCCCCCCTTTTCTTACACTTTTCTTACAGGAGCCAAACACCCCCTCTCCCCCCCCCCCCCCTCCGAGGCGTAAGATTATATTTGAACATCCCCTTAGATGGAGAGAAATACACAGTAACAAAATGTCTAGGTGAAAATGTGCCATAAAGAATGTTTACATGGCTGTGCTATAGAATAATATGTGCTTTATATTTTACTAGCTGAGGTCCCCGGCCCTGCCCGGGATATTTCGGTTTGAATATTAGTTTCAGTTCTGGGTGGTTTTTATGGACCTGCTTCTTCTTGCCTGTTCCTATTTGTTTAATTTATTTTTGTTTGTTTGTTTTTAATTAAGTCTTACTGCTCTACCTTTGTGAGTTGACACCCTGCGCGTCCCGTACAATAGCATGATTTGCGCACGGGTTAGTGTTTGATAGTGAACACATCGCAGGAAGTGATAACGAAACCTTAAAATGGCGAACCATGACTCGAAATAGATCTAAATGATGCCGAAACAATGAAAAATGAAACGTAGAAACCTGAATATTTCATAATTTCTAATATAGCCCATGTTAATTTCGCATTGATAATATGCTGTTATGCAAAGTTTGAAGCCTGAGTGTGATGCGGTTCCTGAGCCTTAGGTGACCAAAGTTTCGAGTTACCAAAATATCTTACTACACTCGGCCCTGTCTGAGCTGTAAAAATGACGAATCGGAAAACCTCGAACGGCCCATTTTGTTTTCTATTTTTCTAAATTTCTAAGGTTGTTGCATCATTAAAATGAATTGATACAAACCTTGCTCAGTCTTTGAACTACTTTCAGTAATTTTTTCATGGCTCTACGTTCAGTAGTTTTTTCAGCTATAGAGCACAACCGTCAAATTTTACCCAATTATATATATACTAGCTGAGGTCCCCGGCCCTGCCCGGGATATTTCGGTTTTAATATTAGTTTCAGTTCTGGGTGGTTTTTACGGACCTGCTTCATCTTGCCTGTTCCTATTTGTTTAATTTATTTTTGTTTGTTTGTTTTTAATTAAGTCTTACTGCTCTACCTTTGTGAGTTGACACCCTGCGCGTCCCGTACAATAGCATGATTTGCGCACGGGTTAGTGTTTGATAGTGAACACATCGCAGGAAGTGATAACGAAACCTTAAAATGGCGAACCATGACTCGAAATAGATCTAAATGATGCCGAAACAATGAAAAATGAAACGTAGAAGCCTGAATATTTCATAATTTCTAATATAGCCCATGTTAATTTCGCATTGATAATATGCTGTTGTGCAAAGTTTGAAGCCTGAGTGTGATGCGGTTCCTGAGCCTTAGGTGACCAAAGTTTCGAGTTACCAAAATATCTTACTACACTCGGCCCTGTCTGAGCTGTAAAAATGACGAATCGGAAAACCTCGAACGGCCCATTTTGTTTTCAATTTTTCTAAATTTTTAAGGTTGTTGCATCATTAAAATGAATTGATACAAACCTTGCTCAGTCTTTGAACTACTTTCAGTAATTTTTTCATGGCTCTACGTTCAGTAGTTTTTTCAGCTATAGAGCACAACCGTCCAATTTTACCCAATTATATTATATATTATATATATAGATAATACAAGATTGACCTACCGGGCATTGCCCGGAATAAACAATGATGTGCTCCTTCTCTCTCTCTCTCTCTCATATATATATATACGACCCTTTTCGTCTTTGCAGCATTTTCTGACTTCAAGACAGATGCCGAGAGCAGCTCCTCTCATGACTAATCCGTCCGATATTCGATTTACATCTTCGGTCACAGAGTGAGCACATATACTCGCCTTCGTTTGTGACTTCATTTGTCTTTTCCTTCCTTTTCTGTCTTTTTTCTTCCCTAATTTCTCTTTGATTTTTTTCAAATTTGGCAGCACCTTTCCTGACGGCTCCCTTCCAGGTCGTTCGATCTTCTGCCACATTTTCCCATGATTTTTCATCGATCCCAAAATCTTTCAGTGTGGTCCTGCAGATATCTTTGAAACGTAGTTTTGGTCTACCTCTTTGACGTTTTCCCTCTTTTAGCTCACCATACA
Source organism: Onchidella celtica (assembly GCA_963931925.1). NCBI lineage: Eukaryota > Metazoa > Mollusca > Gastropoda > Systellommatophora > Onchidiidae > Onchidella > Onchidella celtica. The sequence goes on from OZ007579.1 coordinate 32,394,299, forward strand.
GTATCTGCTTTGGGATTCTACTATCATCCATTCTTTTGACATGTCCTATCCACCTGAGTCGTCTTGTTCTCAGTGTTGCTTGAATTGAGGTGAGCTTTGCTCGTTTGAGAACTTCGTTGTTGGTGATTTTGTCCTGCCATCTGATGACCATGATTTTCCGCAGGCAGCGAAGATGGAAGCTGTTTAATCTTTTTTCGTGTCTTGTATAGGTGGTCCACGTTTCGCAGTTATACAACAAGGTACTGATGACACAAACTTGATAAATAAGAATTTTGGTCTTGAGTGTCAGCTTTTTGTTGTTCCAAGCTCTCTGAGATAACCTGCCAAAAGTTGTAGCTGCTTTCCCAATTCTGGCGTTTAGTTCTTCATCCAGGGATAGTGATGCTGTTACTGTGGAGCCAAGATAGGTAAACTTTTCAACTGAGTTGATCTTGTTGCCGTTCAATGAAATGTCGGGAAGAGATAGTGTACCTTGTCCGATTACCTCTGTCTTTTTAACACTAATTGTCAAGGAAAAGAGGTCGCATGCATTTGACAATAAGTCCATCATATTTTGCAGTTGTTCGTTGTTTTGGGCTACTACTGCAGCATCGTCTGCAAAGAGGAGTTCACGCAGCATGATTTCTCGAGTCTTTGTTTTTGCTTTTAACCTGGCCAAGTTCAACAGAGACCCATCTGATCTTGTTCGGATGAAAATACCATCTGTGGAGTCTTGAAAAGCGAACTGTAGGAGTGCTGCAAAGTAAATTCCAAATAGAGTTGGTGCCAGTACACATCCTTGTTTTACTCCGGTCTTCACTGCAAATTTACCTGAGATGTTTCCGTCAAACTGGACGCATGCACTCATGTCGTCATGAAAGGAGCTTTAATAGCTGTGGTGGACATCCAATGGACTTCAGTACAATGTAAAGCGATGGTCTGCTTACGGTGTCGAAGGCTTTTGTCAGATCTATGAAAGCCATGTACAGTGGTTTTCCTTGTTCTCTGCATTTTTCCTGTAGTTGACGGACTGTAAATATCATATCTGCAGTTGATCGTTCTGCTCTGAATCCGCATTGGGATTCTGGTAAGATTCTTTCAGCGAGCCTGTGTAATCGTTTGAGTATGATTTTGGCGAACGCTTTCCCTGTAATACTCATCAATGATATGCCGCGGTAATTGTTACAATCCCCTTTGTCTCCTTTATTCTTGTAAAGAGTTACAATTTTTGCATTTTTCATATCGGATGGAATTGTTCCAGTTTTCTAGCACACGATTAGTAGGTGGTATAGGTGTGGTAATAGTGTTTCAAGGTTTTCTTTGAGGACTTCAGCTGGAATGTTATCCTCTCCACAAGCTTTTCCATTTTTCATATCCTGGATGGCTTCAGAGAGTTCTTTCATTGTTGGTTCCACATCCAGATCCGTCATTTCAGGTAGCTTTGGGGCTGCTTCTTCTAAGCCTTGATTTGCTGGCTTTTCGTTTGCATATAGTTTGGAATAATGTTCGACCCATCTCTCCAGTTGTTCCTTCTTGTCGGTAAGTTCTTGGCCGTTTTCTGTCTTGATGGGGGCACTTTTTGAAATGGTTGGTCCTAGTGCAACTTTAATCTTTTCATACATGTTTCTGGAGTCTCCTGCATCAGAGGCCGATTGAATTTCAGAGCATAAGTTGGTCCAGTACTCATTGGCGCATTTTCTTGTTTCACTTTGAACCTTTGCCTTGATGTGTTTGAATTTGTCTTTGTTGCTTTGCGAGCGATCTTTCTTGTATTCAAGTATCATTTTCCTCTTTTCTTCTAACAGGGGAAGAAGTGTGGTGGAGTTTTCTTCAACCCAATCATGTCTGAAAGATGGCTTTGCACCATAAGCTGTTGAGGCACTGTTATATATGTTAGTCTTAATTGTGTTCCATGTTTCATCCACGCTTGGTGATTCCATATCATTTACCGGGATGTTACTAAATTCTCTTGAGAAAGCGTCCTTACAGTCTTCTTGTTTTGCTTTTGTAATGTTTAATTTGGGTTGTCGTTTCGTGATGCTCCTAAATATTCTCATTGGCTTTGTTTGCATTTTGCTGATCACAAGGGCGTGGTCTGTATCGCAGACAGCGCTGTGGAAGCTCCTTGTTGATTTAACCGTGTTCAAATCTTTCCTTCTGGTGATAATCAAGTCCAATTGATGCCAATGTTCTGATCTTGGGTGTTGCCACGTAACTTTCTTTGAGTCATTCAATTTGAAGAAGGTGTTGGTAATGCACAAGTCATTTTGTGGACAGAATTCCAGGAGACGCTGTCCATTTTCGTTAATTTTGCCTATGCCGTGGCGTCCTAGGCAAACAGGCCAAGTCTGATGGTCCGCGCCAACTCTTGCGTTGAAGTCTCCTAAGAGAACTACTGATTCGTTTTTCGGAATGGTGGCATACATTTCGTTTAGCATGTTGTAGAACTGGTCCTTATCGTCTGCTGATGACATAAGCGTTGGTGCGTAAACACAGATTATGTTGGCGTGACCAGTTTTTGTGCGTAATCTTAGGGAAATGAGTCTTTCAGACTTTCCAGTGGGTGTGTTGATGGAACTGAGCAGGCGATTGTTGATGGCAAAGCCAACACCATGATGACGAGGTTGGTTCGAGTCAAGTCCTTTCCAAAAAAATGTGTAGTGTTGCTCTTTGAGTGTACCAGTATCTCCCAGTCTGGTTTCTTGTAAAGCTGCGATGTCCACTTTCAGCCTAAGCAATTCTTTGTCTATTATTGCAGTTTTTCTTAATGAGTCGTTCTTTGTCATATCGATGTTTTGGTCAAGTCCAGGGCACATGGTCCTAACGTTCCAAGTGCTAATTTTTATTTGGTTTTTTCGTTTTGAGCGAGGTACATCATTTACATCAACTTTTCGATTTTTGATCTATCCCCATGTACCCAATGAGGCAGGTAGATGTAGCGGGTCGGCACCCAACTGGCTGAGGGCTGCTCAGCTTAAGGCGGGCGGTAGCTGACCAGTGTAACTAAATAGTCACTCCCACCGATAGAAGAGGCCCCTGGCGCCTTCCCCTTCGCCAATTTGGGAAGACTTAAAACCTGTAACTGCCCCTCCCCTTGTTGTTTTCATGGCATTACCCATGACAGAGTGACATCTCCGTGTTGACATAGAGCTGTGAGAGCTTTTTGGGCATGGGTTTTGTACACTGTATTTGCCCAGGTTGGCAGTGTTCTCCCTCTGTATGCTGCATTAGCCTGGGCAAAAAGTATGGAACCTGTGCCTAGCCCATTTTGCACAGACCCCCTCTCTTCTCCACAGATTTAATCCAAGGGAAAGGCATAGCCAATACGTTTGGAATCGCATAGAGCTGCAGGGGATGCCAGAGGATCGATTGGAACAGACCTCCCCACCAACTGCCTTGGGGTCCCTCCCACCGGATTTTGTTTGGGTTTACTCCCTAGCCTTTAACTCTCCCGAGTCACACACAAGGCAGTGCGGTTTTTTTTATCAGGGTTTTCTCCCCCAGCTTTTGACACTCCCGAGTCACACACAAGGCAGTGCGGACAGTACCAGGTAGTATTGCACACTGTCATGCAATAGCAGCTATGCCGACCTGACCAATATAAAAGTAATAAACTACAGTCTTGCTTCAGAACTCATGCGCACCAGAACACTACGCACCAAACTGAACGCTTGATACGGTTACTTTTTATGACATGCACGGTACATATTACGAAACAAACATGCAAAAATACAGATGTTACATAGCAATTAACATTGTTATTTTTTTTTTAATGCATGCTTGAAATAAACAACTTTTTATTATATCCATCATCTTCCTTATCTCAATTGCCACCTTCCTGCCAAATTTCAGGCCTGAAGAGTGTATAGTTTAGTCTGAGAACTCTCATCCTCTTTGCTTGTGGGGTTGAACGACCTAAGGTCGCTCGACGTTTTGGGGGCATGTTTGAAAGTTAACTGTTTAAAATATGTCACATGTTTTGTAACGTTTTAGGTGCACTTCGATTCTATTATTATTTTGTAGAGTCAGTAGAGAAGACGAATCAAGAATCAAGGCAAGGCCTGGCCTAGCCTCTAGTCGAAGTGAACATCGATCGCCTAGCCTAAACCTATTATTGTCTGTCAGTAAGCGGACGTCGATCGCTGCTATTTTAAACAAAACTATATTTGTCATGATTCAGATGTTATTAAAACTCACGCAGAGAGTGAGTTGTTGTTGTTTACCAGGGCCATGAGAAATTGGCTGGTGGCCTTGAACGGTCCTCGCCAAATTATAGTTGGTGAGTAAATAAATGTAAAGTTAAACTGTTAGATTCACGCTTGTGGGTTTTAATGTTCGTGATTAATAAGTAATGGAGTAGGGGTGAAACAAGGTGGGGACAGTTGACATTGTTAAGTATGACTAGACAAGTTTTTGCACGTTAACTGGCTGGTAGAATAGTGCAGACGTATTACTACAGTTAAAATGGTGGGAGGTTTCGACCTATGAGATAGCTGAACTAATTGGGCCAGCGGACTAGCACGCTGGGTAGTTAGATAGTATATAACATCGTGTAACGTTCAGATTTAGTGAATACAGACGAGAGAAGCATCGTTTCGTGAAGTATCTCCGGTTGGCCAGTACCTGAACTGTGTGGTCTGAAGACTAAGAAGTCCTTGCTAACGGACTGACTGAGCTCTAGAAAGAAAGGTCTGAGTGGGCTGACCTTTGAAAGCCCACGCTGCGCTATTTTGATGTTCGCGCCTCTCAGTAGGCGTGAGCAATGGTAATATATCTTAATTATTCAAGTATAATAGAGATCGGAGATAGAGAGAGAACTACAGCCTCATAGGAAGACTAAGGAAACCCCAGCTGGCACTCGACCACGAGTGTCCTGTATGATAGATCTATTGCCATAGTATGATTGGAATAATATAGCACATCGTTGATGAATTGAATAGTGATTGTGCATAAAATATAGTCTTTTGGCAACTGCTTAAATTACCTACAAGCCGAAGAGTGCTTCTGTAGGCTTTGAACGTACTGGGCTCTCCTAACATTTAAGCCCATATGATTTATGGAGAGTTTGCCTGGCGACTGGCCAGTGGCGACTCAACTGTCACTTTAAATTGATATCCAGTTTCGTATAATATACCTATTTACTATTGATTGCAGTACCTCCATAGTTACATGAATATCATTGGTTAAGTTATTAATTAGAGTTTTTGGTTTGACATATATACGCTCTAGTTATTTAGTACTTTTCTTGTGTGGTTGTGTCCGAGTGTGAGTTAGCTGCCTCTCGTGCAGTCGTAACATCCCCAAGACCCTAACTCTGCTCGTGACAATATTGACTTTTGCATAAAGACGTAGGATTTTTTGTAACTGTGGGTCAACACGCCTAGGCAAGAAGCACAAACGTTACTAAAATCTCAAGATTGAGCACATGGTGAACCCCGACCGCTTTGTTTACGTTTGACGGACATGAGGTGGTGCCCAGATTTTTAACTTTAGGCCAAACCATGCTCATTTTTTTGCGGATTGGTGGCAGGCATTTTGATGTTTGATTTAGACCGACTGAAAGTCTGTGCTTATTATGCCTAACATAAATCTTTTATTATTTTTAGTCAGATTAAATGTCTAAAAGCCTGTGTACAGGCTTAAGTGAATGACTGCGATTTACAACATGCAAAGGTCTGTGAAATGCTGCTGCTAACTTTGGCAACTTTGCTAGATTTATAAAAATCGCGAAACGATATGGCGGAACGAAAAATATCGGGCGGTGAAAAAGAATGAAAACACGCTAGGAGAAATTAAATGAACTATATTTAGTTTTATTTTTAGAAATTCGTTGCAATATTTAATCTGCAGTCAGATATCGTAAAAACCTAGTAATACTCGTTCTGTCTGAGCACAGAAAATTTCACGATTTTACATCCAGCCGTTTTTATACCTATAGAGCACAAAGTTTCAAAGTCTTCACTTATTTATATAGACTAGTTGAGGTCCCGGCCCTGCCGGGGATAAATCGGTTTGAATATTGGTTTCAGTTCTGGGTGGTTATTATGGACCTGCTTCATCTGGCCTGTTCCTATTTGTTTATTTTATTTTTGTTTGTTTGTTTTTAAATAAGTCTTACTGCTCTGCCTTTGTGAGTTGACACCCTGCGCATCCCGTACAACTGCATGATTTGCGCACGGGTTAGTTTGTTTGATAGTGAACACATCGCAGGTAATGATAACGAAATCTTAAAATGGCGAACCATGACTCGAAATAGATCTGAATGATGGCGAAACAATAAATTTCCAATAAAAAAAAACTACAGCGATTTGAGACTTGTATGCCTACCGATAGTACGTTTTTTAGGGGGCATGCTGCATCAGTGCATGCTAGATCTAGCTCTCACAGACACTACTGTGATTATGAATCAAAGATGTTAAAATAGTATTAACCTAGATTACCTAGTCGCCCTGCGAGAACCAGCTCGAGGCGTCCCGGGCGTGGAGAGCGAAAACAATGGCGGGTTGAGGTCAAGCTGTCCAAGCGGCGGCCTGGCAACGCTACTGTTTACCATAGGAAACACAAACCGTTTGCCTCGAATTTGATAGTAGGCCTACGATGTAGTACATAGTAAGCCTAGCGTGTTGTTTTACGTTGTCCAGAAAAGTAGATCTTGAGTGCTACAACAATCAGGAAAATGTCAGAGATTCTAGAATAAGAGAACATTGTAGGCCTACAATTGTTTTTAATACATGTATAAGGAGGTCTAGAAGAAGAAACTCAGAAGCTTGGACCGATAGACTCGCAAATTCTTACTTCAACGTGTGTGTTAGAGAGAGAGAGAGAGAGAGAGAGAGGGAGAGAGAGAGAGAGAGAGAGAGGGAGAGAGGGGTATTATAAGACGTACCACCATAACAGCTACAAAATTGTAGGGGGACAAGGTGGTCTAGAGGCAAGGTGCTCGCCTCTCATGCCAAGGGTCCCGGGTTCTAAACCCGGGCAGTGCAGGCATGTTGGAAATTGGATTTTTCTCATATTTTCAAGTCCCTGGTCCTATTGGGGGGTAGGATCGAGTACCTAGTCTTCTCGGATAAGGACGAAAAAATTCGGAGGGCTCGTGTGCACGTTGCGCATGTTAAAGATACCTTGGCAGTTGGAAATCGTAAAGAGCAGGCCGAAAGGCCGCTGCCCGGGCAAAATTGAAATTAATAGATTAAAATTTGTCCATATCATCTCCCCCCCCCCCCCCCCCGCCAGAACAAGAAATAATAAAACAAGTAAAGTGAGGTGTAAATGCCAAGGGCAGCGAACCTCCTAAAATAAAGACCTCAAATCAGCTACAATATCAGAAAAAATGAAAGTAATCGACAACCTCACCCCCCCACCCCTCTAATAGAATAAACAGACGGATATCAAGATCCAGCAGAAGCTCAAGTGCATGGGCAGACACTCACTAGTAGCATGTGAGTGTGTGAGGGGGGGGGGGATAAGGCGCAAGCATGATAATGGCTACATAAAATCATAATTTGCTACGTCAACAGCAGCCTCCAACCACCTGTGACAGACACCCCCCTACCCCCTCCCCCCAAAAAAAGACAGACAGAGAGAGAGAGAGGGGGGAGAGAGAGAGAGAGAGAGAGGGAGAGAGAGAGAGAGAGAAAGAGAGAGAGAGAGAGAGAAGATAGGGGAGACAGACATGTAGAGGAGAGGGAGAGAGACGAAAAAAGCAACCACAGGGACAAGACACAGAGAGAGAGAGAGAGAAAAAGTAAACCAGGGTAACCGGAAGAGTTGTTTCTGACCTCAATGGCCGAAAGCGTTGAGGTACGGTCACGTGACCTCACCAGGGAATCTAGGTTAATACTATTTTAAGATCTTTGTTATGAATCGAATTCCGGGGCCGGAAGTGGAAAAGCGATTAACAAAGAAAGAGGTCATAGGTTAACGAACGTACAATTCGGATCAAACGCTCTCGCAAATTTACTGTTCCATTCTTATCGCATTATTGGAATAACTCACGAATCCCATAAGCTTTTTTATGCCTATGTACATAGGAACACTGGTCAGTATCGTACAATTGTGTGTGCCAAATTTCAGTTCAATACGTGCAGTAGTTTTTGAGTCCATAGGGAACAAAGGGGTTTTCTTACATTTTTTTTGTATAGATTTTTTGTATAGATATGTAATGTGTGTGCAATATAATGTTGTTACGTTTCAGTTACGCCGCAATATATATTTTTGAATGCAGACCTGTCAGTATGAAGTCCAAATCTCTTCTGTTGCTGTGCAGTGGAATTTAACTTCTTTTTTTTTTTTTTTTTACTTTCCTTCACTGTCCAGGAATAGAAAATTTTGTGTTGATATGAAACAGGAGAAAAATCAGGAGGATGGTTTTCATGTAGAATTTAGAATATGTTGTGAACTAAATCTTGTGTAGTGCAAATGTGTAGGTGAAAGATAGATTTTGCAGTGGTATGTGACTGTGGCAAGTACCAATGATTTTGTATATATGCATTATTTATAATACATGTATAATTATGCTCTTGGTGACGCTCCTTTTTACTCTGGGTGGATGGATGGATGGGAGGATGGACGGACGGACAGTGGATGGATGGATGGACGGACGGACGGACTGGCAGAAGGATGGATGGATAGATAGATGGGCGGACGGACGGACGAGCAGACGCATGGATGCATGAGTGGATGGATGAATATACAGATACATTTTTTTTTTCTTTTACTCCAAAAGCGTACGACCATTTAGAGGATTGTTCAGTTCACACACAATATTGTTGTTGAAATACTGAACTTCAGATTCTGCAGTTCAGAAAATTTATATAATGTACATTTGTTTTCATGGAGTGTCCAGCTCAAACTTAACCAGCAGAGACTATTGTGATATCTGCAATACATGTTTATAATCTTACACCTGTCCTGTATGCATTTTGATTTTCAGCCATTATTCTCTATTATCTTTACTGTAGTATCCTTATTGAATGTTTAGCAGGTTCTCAACTTGTTCAAGGGCGGACCCGCAACATGAAACTCGAGTACTTTTTTCTGTTACTGTGGAGTGAAATTTGTACACATCAGTATTTGGGGGAATATATGTTTGTTTTCACTTTTCACTCTCAGTAATAGCAACTGTATTTTGGGGTTCATGTGAACGGGGGGAACTTCCTTCAATGTGATACATGATTATCTTGGCATGTTGGTCAGTATTAACATGAGAGGTCGTGGCTTATGTTCTGTGCGTGTGTGTGTGTACATTTTTGTGTGGTGTACATAATACAGTGTTTAAGTGAGAATACTTTAGGTGTGTGTGTATGGTGTATGTATGTGCTTAGGTACAAATAATTGTAGAATAAGAGTGTATGTGAGAATACGTATAGGTATGTATGTCAAGAACAGATTTGATTCATAAATGTTTCCACTGAGTAAATTTTTGTGAGAGGGCAGTGAGTAATTTTTACAAACGTAATTATTGTGCGAGCCAGCATAACTTGGTCTCGTAAACAATTTGTTTTGAACAGTTTTTTTCCTAATAGATAGACAGAAGGTGTGGGGAAGGATAGACGGACAGCGTAGGTGTGCATGACTGAGCACTTTTTATATCTCGTGTTTTGAACTAGGTTTAGTAGAGAGGGAAGGGGTGAGTAGGAATTAAATGTTATTGAGACGTCTGTTGACGTACAGAAAATCCGTGATCCAGAGTAAAAGCTCGGGGTTTTGAACATGTTAAGAATTTATTACTATAAAATTACATTTTATTGTCTTGAGTGATTCGACCTTTGATGTCGACCCAAGGTCGTTGCGTAGGGCTGTTACTTAAAATAACTCGGTTCGGCAGCTGAGCTAGAGGTGGTTGCACCAATCAAATGTATGAATCTGGACGGAAGGTCGAGACATAGCTTTAGTATTTAAACCCGTGCAGAGCTTAGATAGATGCCACATGTAGACAATCCATTTACGAGGTGGACGGCGACAGTCCTCAGCCAGATGAGAGACATAGAGACGCAGTTGAGCAGTCCATTGTGAGGAGCCTGATTTAAAGCTCCAGAGCCTAAGCTACTTGGTTTGATATAAACCCACAGCGTTTACATCCAGCGCTCTCACTCCCAGTGAGGGCCTCATGGTGAGAGTCCATACTAATTTGTAATGATGAAAGTGAACCGTTCTACTTACTTTTGAAGACAGTTTCAGAGCTACCGCCAGACAACGCATGGTTGTACAAGCATTCTCCATGGCGTGTCTAGAGGAAATGTCCATATCATAACATGTCTCATTGAATTAATAGAATTTAAACTGTTATATCCGTCGCCACGTGCGCGGATTCTATTTGGCATATAACTCATATGACCTGCAAGTAGTTAGATTGAATACGTTAGTCTTTATAGAAAGCTGTAGTTTCATTAGTTAGATTCAGTTGCCTTTGAATTGATATTTATATTTATAATTATATTTGTTACATTAATTCCTGTAATTAAACTGCCCTACAGTTCTGCTAAAAATCAAAGCAATTGATTTATTTAGTTTTTAGAGTGCAAGTATATTTTTTGTGTGTTCGTCGATTGTGGGAGCGGACCTCGAAAGAGTGTCAGTCGAAATATCCCCATCTAACCCACATCGCGACAATGTATGCGTATGTGTATGTATTTAAGTATAAGTAATTGTATATAAGTGTGTGGGTGAGAATACTTATAGGTATGCATGCCCGTGTGTGTGTGTAAGTGTACGTGATTGTCTATAAGCGTGTAGGTGAGAATACTTATAGGTAGCATGTGTGTGTGTGTGTATAGGTGCACGTAATTGTATATATAATGTGTCTAGGTGAGAAAACTTATAGGTATGCATGCGTGTGTGTGTAGGCGTACATAATTTTATATATAAGTGTGTAAGTGAGATACTTTTAGGCAAATATATGTGTGTCTATGTATGTGTGTAAGTGTACATAAAGGTATATAATAAGTGTATAATTGGGAATAATTATTGTTATGAATGTTTGTATGTATGGATAAGTGTGTATGTAATATGTATAGGAGTCTAATATGTGTGTGTGTGTTCAGTTAAATGTGTGTAAAGATGTGTGGATGTTTAGTTTGAGGAGTTTGGGGGGGGGGGGCATGATTGAGAAGGAAGTAGCCAGTCTTTATCCGGAAAGGAAGTGTATATCCGCACAACATGTTGTATGGATATGGACAGTGCATATCCGTACAACATGTTTACCAAAAACGCGACTGATGAAGGTTTGCTGAAACAAAACTTGGTATGGTGTTCACAAATTTAAAGTGACAACACATGGAATAGTCAGATGGACCTGGGGGCGTAACGGACTAGTCAGTTTGTATCAATGGGCGGTAGTCAGATTGACTAATCAGGCGAAAAGGGGCTGGGGTAGCCATTGGTGATCGACGTACACTCAAGTATATTATTAGCACAGATCACGCAATCTCCGTAGCAGAAGTCGGATAGGTTTGCTACTAAGCCGATTCATATTTTTAAAAACTATGCAAATTAACAAGGTCAGTAATATTCCGGTGTGTGTTCTACGTCATCGAATTGTGTGCGTTGTACGGATATGCACTGTCCATACGGGTATATGCGCTTCCATTTAGAAATGGGGAAGGAGCGTAGTATCTCATCATCTATAGGTCATACTTGAAACGCAATTCATGACGTTAGAGAATGCTTGGTTTGAGAGACTGTGACACAGTTTTGCTCTACGTCAACGTGAGTGGCCTTTGTTTCACACCATTCCTGTTATATAATAGTAATATTTTATCTCCCTGTTTCGTCCATTGTCAGTTGCTAGATCTAACGCTGTAAATAAAGGTGTTTATCATTTACTGTTATTGTTTTGTTAGTTTATTATTGAGTGACAGTATGATTCGAAGTTAGTTTGTCACGAGAAATATTGCATGAGAAGATCTAACATAGATCTAGTGTACATTTATTTATGACAGTCAGTGTAAAAAAAAAAAAAACACCTACAAACAAACAAACAATTTTTGAATAATAATACTAATAGCTATAGTTCAAATATTTTAGCTGCTTTTCTTTTATTAATTTTTGCTTTTTACTCGGAAACATAATTATGGTTATGAACACTGTCCGAATTCCAAAGTATCATCTTAGGATTGATAGACTTCGGTATTGGCACTGGGAGCCTTAATTATCAAGGAACATCATTTGAACCCTACCGTTTGCGTGAAAGTTGAGAAACACATTGAAATTATTGTTCGTAGCCTAAATAAAATAAATCTCACGATGCCACCCATAAAGTGCGTAACGCTGGATTTGACCCCTCTCTCGCTCCATGTATTTTTCTTTTCATACGGTTGGCTACCCTCCCCTACCCTCTTTGTAGGACTTTGTAGGAGCGTACATGATAACGCCTTGGTGTTTTAGAACTGTAAGCTAATGCCATTTTGCCTAGACGGTTTGACTATTTCGTTACAAAAATTGCCTATATTAGATGTTTGTGCTCCTATCCGCCCCCCCCCCCCTCTCCCCTTTTTTTTTCAGCCTCTGTTGGAGTCTCGTTCTTTATTTCATCTTATCCCCCATTTCATCATTGTCATCACCAACATTATCAACATCGTTATCATCATTATCATCATCATCATCATGATCACCATCGTCATCGTCATTATTATCATCATCCTCATCATTTCTATCATCATCACCATCATTATCGCCACCATTATCCTCACCACCGTTGTCTTCATCATGTAATGTGACTCATCAGCCACCTGCGCAGCCACAGTCAACTTCCCCCCCCCCTTTTCCCCTGATGACTAGATGGTCATAACCAAGTTCAGCTGACGAACAACAACAACTAGTATAAGTGTATCTTTCTATACCATCACGCCAACTACCATCTTCAGCTGATAGAGTAAAACTAAAAGTTTTAACCATCTTTCAGATCTGTCGGTGAACGATCATGTACACGTATTTCTTTTTGCGGCCCAAAAACCTGGAATTCGCCACTTCAAAACCTGAGAGATGTATGTGCAAAACACTGGAATATTCATGAAACATCTGAAAACACAATGTTTTAATTGATGGAGTGCAATTATGGCCTCTTCTGACTATTGTCCCATTTGTATATGTTCTTTATATTGATTAATAGAATGTGAGTTGAAGAATGACAGTAAAGCGCCTGGATTTTGTGGCTGACGGGATGAACCGCTAGATACGTGTTCGTTATCATTATTATATTATTATTAAGGTGTTGTGTAAAAACAACAACAACAACAGCTTATTGTGCTGTGATGTCTACGTTAATTAAAGAAATAAAGAAAAAAGATAGTGACTGGAGTATTTCATGGTTCAGGTTTTGGCCCCCTCTTGCTCCACGGAGGTGGTGAATAAGACATTTTAGCATCTGCAGTGACATTGTTATATCGTGAACTATGGTTCTCTGGTGGCATTTTGCCCGAGGCTATCTGTCCCCACCTCTCCGCCCCCACCCCCGACACGGCTATATAGCGACGACTTGCCAGATTGGCTTATTAGTTGTGATGTGTGAATTTCGAATGTGAGGAGGACCAGAGGCCTGAACTTACGTAGTGAGGAAGGGGAAAGAGAGAGAAAGGAAAAGAAAGAAAGAAAGGGGGAGAAAGACAGAGAGGGAAAGTGGAGAAACGGAGAGAAAGAAAGGGAGAGAGAGAGAGAAGAAAGACAGAGAGGTAAAGAGAGAGAGAAAAAAGGGAAAGCAGGTTTATCAAAGTGAACACAAAGCCAACACAGCAATTATTCCAATCAAATGAACCTTTCTACTCTCCAACAGAATGACTGAATACTCTCCAGATTCCAGCGCAAGCAGTTTATTCAACATTTGCAGGTGTGTTTAGCAGTTAGTTTCAAATGATTATTGATTCTGTACAGATTCCATGTCAACAAATTTATTAAAGATATAGAATGATGTAGGTCTATAAATCAGTTGTTTTCAAATGAATACTGGATTCATAGATTCCATGTCAGCGAATGTATTCAACATCATAGAAAGAGGTATAAATCAGCTGGTTTCAAATGAATACTAGATTTTTACTGATTCCACAACAACAAATTTATTGAACAATTACACAGAAGTATAAATCAGTTGTTTATAAATGAATACTCCCCAGTTTCCATGACAACAAATCTTTTCATCATTTGATGATCTATGAATCAGTTTTTCTTTTCATTGCAATTCTTACTAAATTTAATGATCGCTTGTGTATATTGTATTGCCCCACAATAAAGGTAGGTATATATATATACACACACACACATGCACACTCACATAAACACTAACCCACACCTGCTACACACAGGCACTCTCCCTTTCTCTCTCTCTTTCTCTGTCTCTCTCACACATACATGCACACACACTCCACAGGCACATACGCTCTCTCGCATACATAATAATATGTACCTACAGACACACCATATATGTACTCTCTCTCTCTCACACACACAAACACACACATACACACACCACACAAAACCTCTCTTCAGTGACATGTTGAGAAATCAATTCAATGAACTAATAATAGGCGAACAGCGAGTGTGTTGATAGCTGCCCAACATTCTTTCGGCATGCCAGTTATCCTGTACTAGATGGCCTACCGGGCATTGCCCGGAATAAACAATCATGTGCTCCATCACCCCCCCCTTCCTTTCCCCCTCTCTCTCATATAATAAAAGTAATAAACTACAGTCTTGCTTCAGAACTCATGCGCACCAGAACACTACGCACCAAACTGAACGCTTGATACGGTTACTTTTTATGACATGCACGGTACTATATATATTACGAAACAAACATGCACAAATACAAATGTTACATAGCAATAAACATTGTTATTTTTTTAAAAATACATGCTTGAAGTAAACATCTTTTAATTATAGCCATCATCTTCCTTATCTCAATTGCCACCTTCCTGCCAAATTTAAGGCCTGAAGAGTGTATAGTTTGGTCAGTTAGTCATGCCAAAGGTTGCAAGTTACTGAAATATATAATAGATATACACATAGAATTTGACAGTAACAGTCAATGTCTGTCCTTAAAGTTGAAAGTATTTTTTTCTTAGCTTGTGAACATGTTTGTGAGGCAAAACTGCCATAATAATAATTAGAAAACAAATCACTGTAAATACAGTAAATCATTTCTACCATACATGCAATCCGCCTCAGTGGCGTCTCCTGATGACGTACGCTATCATCTTTGCACTTGTCGGTATTCACGCTTGTAGAATTTGTGCGTACAAGTGCATACCTTAGATGTGTATACATACATGGGGCGTGTGTAGATAAGTGGTTTTGGAGACAGAATGGTATCCATATGGGTGTTAGTTATGAGTGTAACGATGATCAAAATGTGTCATCAAATTTCCAGTGTCTGGATAAATGAAGTTTCATCTATCTTATCTTGCAGTACCAAATGTCACGAGTGGAGTGAGTGCAATTAAGGGGATTGCTACAGAGCGGGTGTAGAGTAAAAATAACTCATGCAGACAAGTGGGAAAAGCGTGCGTGTATGAGTGGTGTGGAAGTCTGAAGGAGGCGAAAGCGCTGTATAACTATCACTGCAAGTTAGAAGGCCCGACGGAGCGGACCTGTGAATAAGAGCCCAGCGGGCGGACATAAGTGAAAGCAGTCGGGAGACGGATGAGTGTTGTTCCAGTAATGACTGGGGTCGGGGAAGGGCCGCAGAGCCACCTCGATGAGCACAGGGGATAGGCCAGCATAGGGCCGGAGGCCACACATAGGCCAGAAGTGAGGCTGTCAGTGTAGGACAGTAGAGGCACATAAGTCGTGGCAGTCAGGCCACGGACAGGGACGTAGATATGAGAGTGAATGAGATACTATATTGTTGCCATGTTGATAGGCTAGTGAACTGATACTATGTTGTTGCCATGTTGATAGGCTAGTGAACTGATACTATGGTGTTGCCATGTTGATGGCTATGGAAATAATAACGTGTTATTGCCCTGCTGAGGTGCTAGGGGAGTGTTAAGGTGTATGACAATAGGAAGGGGATATTGAGAGACTGCGGTGCCAGTAAATTATTAATGTACTATTAAGACCCTGAGGGGAGAGGCTGAGGCCGAAGTGCCTTTAGGAGTAACTACCGGATTGTGGATCCGAGGGAGAGTGTGTGTGAGAATAAGGCCGTTGTACGGCAGTCATTTCAATAATATAATGTATGTAATTGCGCTCTTATATGTATAATTATGTTTAATAAATGTGTGAGTCTGATGGGTTGTTCTGTTAAGTGTTAAACTTGTTTGTTCGTGATTGTTGTCCTGTCATACTTATTACATCTCCCAGTCTGGGATTTGTGACACTGGGGGCTCGTCCTGTTTACCTGTGGTCATTTTGACATTGTGTATTCGTTATATCTAGTTGTTTTTCTGTTGTGCTAGGAATTCGTGCTGTTGTCCTTGTTCGTGGTATGAATGGAAATTTCATGATGGTATGATTTATGTATGTTTATGAATTATAATATGTATTGATGCATGTATTGCTATGAATAGGTATTAATGTGTACTTAAATTTCTGCAGAGTGTGTGTGCGTGCAGCCTGAGGAGACAAGTAGCCAGAGCTCCGATTAGGTCGAGGACTTAAACTCAAAATTTGAAAGTTAAGTGAAACTGAAATTTTGTGCCCTGGATTGTGGGCTGTTCCTTTAATCTGTCTTTTTCCGCTGTTTTTCTGTTTTTGTCGTAATTGATTGTACGGGCGGTGGCGCGGGGTTGCTGTGTTGAACTTAGTTTATCCTTTTAAAAAGGTGTGGTAAACTTTGGAACTTCGTTCATCACAGTGAACAGTTCTGTAGGGACCTGTAATATTGTTTAGTTGTAGCGTCGATATCTTCTCTGTTCCGCAGGAAGACGTATTCTCTTGTCCCTCTTTCTACCTATCTATAGATACGTTCTTTTTTTTCAGACTCTGTTCTTGTTCGTACCTTGTAGTGTAATTGGCGTGGTTAGGTTGCATTCTTTTTTCCATTATATTTTCTTTTTTAGGTCTTTGTCCTAGTCTGGTTCGTTGTCCTTGACGTACTTGTGGTCCTTCTACTGTATTTCTTCATTCTTGTCGTTTCTAATTTCTTTTATAATTAATAGTGCTATACATTTTATAGATATAGAATTAGTTGTGCTGTAAAGGTAAGTTTCTGAATTGTATTTGGGACAACTGGGTATTGTTATATCTGGTGTGATCTCAGGTCTCTGGTCGTATCGTTAGTGATCATACCGACAGGTTGGTCGTCTTATAATAGATACCATAACCATAAATCTGTGAAATGGCGGAACTCCAACAACTAATGAAGTTGGGTAAGGAACTTGGCCTGGAGGGAGAAGAGCTACGCGGCTGGATTAAAGAACAGCAGGCAGAATTGCGCGATGAGCGTGCTAAGGATAGAGAGCAGGAAAAAAAGGCTCAGGAGCAGGAAAGGGAGTTAAAGTTAAAGGAGATAGAAGCCCAAGAGCGGGAGATAGAGGCTAGGGATAAGCAACAGGAGAGAGAGGCGCGAATAAGAATCGCCGAGTTGGAAATCAAAAAGAATGCGCCAACAGAAACAGTTGAGCGGCAGGTACACAATAAAGGTGGCGTTAGGATTAAGCTCCCTACGTTCGACGACCGGAAGGACGACATAGACGCCTTCCTTTACAGGTTCGAACTGAACGCACAATTGCAATGGGGGGAAAATAAGGAATTATGGGCCACGTACCTGGCGTCGCTATTGCAGGGGCGAGCGTTAACATACTTTAAAGAGCTACAGCGCGAAGACGTACAAGATTACGATAAGCTGAAGGCTTTGCTGCTTCGCCGATTTGCGCGTACCGAGGAATACTTCCGGGAGCAGTTTAGGCGAGCACGTGCAGATACCAGGGAGGACTTTGTTGCCTTCGTCGCGAGACTAACTGAGTATTTCGCGAACTGGGTAGACTTGGCGCATGTGGGCACGGATTTCGCTAAACTGAAAGACCTAATGATCCGTGACCAGCTGTACGCGTCGTGCCACAAAGATCTGGTGGCTTTCCTGAAAGAGAACGAACCCGCGACGGTGCAGGAGGCGTCTAAGTTGGCGGAGGCATACCGTACGGCGCATCCGTCCAAACCAGTCGCCAGGGCATACGTCCAAGATGCTGGGTACGTCGCCGTTGTCGAGGGGTCGCCGGCAGGACTTGGGGACAGGTCGCGTCAGCGTGGTGCCTATAGCGGGCAGGCCCAGGGGCAGCGTAGGGGCTATCACCAATCACCGGCGTATGGATCCGGTAAGTTTGACCGAGCAGGAGGGCTAGGTCGCGGTAATGGCCGGGGGCGAGTTGTGACCTTTGCCGATGACCGACGGCATAGGGACTCTAGTTCCGGTCGCGAGGGGTCACGGGGACCCAGGCCTAGAGCAGCACAGGGAGCGGAGTGTTGGACTTGCGGACGCGTGGGTCACTTTTCACGCGAGTGTAGGGCCGCGAAGTGTTGGAACTGCGGAAGAGCAGATCACATCAGCGTGAACTGCCCTGCAGGTAGGATAGCGGCGAACGTGGACAGTAGCTCCAGTCCATGTTCCCCAAATAAATTTCATCATGCGGCTGCGTGTGTTACATCGGACAACGGAGGCGGACAGTATTCTAAGTGTCCCAGTTGTGAGAAGTTATTATCTTCCGGTGTTTTACCTTGTGGGAGAAAGATCCCCGTTATAAATTCATGTCATACAGGAGGTGGTCTTAGGGTTTATCCGGGGTTTGTTGGGGACGAACCGGTCTCGGTTTTACGAGATACAGGATCTACCGTTGTGGGAGTGCATAGAGACTGCATTCGGGATTCACAGCTTACAGGTGAGACTGTCCCGTGCATCCAATTTTCGGGGGCCATTGAGAAATTACCCATGGCAAAAATAATGATAGATACACCTTTCCTTAGCGGGGAAGTCGAAGCAGTCGTTGGTTGTTTTCCAGGCGCCCAGCTCATCATTGGGAATGTATCACGGGTAGTTTCCCCTTCCGATGAGAACGTGCAAGCATGGTCGCAATCAAAAGGTATTGACTTTTGCGCCGCGGTCGAAACACGCCGACGGGTAGCCGATAAAGACAAGATTAGACCTTTGGCTACGCCAGCGGTCAACCTAGACATCACGCCAGAGCGCTTGGCGAGATTACAAAGGGAGGACCCATCATTAAACCCATGTTTTGGGGAAGCGCGAACCGAGAAAACGAGGAGATATAAGAACGGGTCATCTTCTTTTTTTGTCCAGGGGGGCATTCTGTTCCGTATGTACGTCACAGTGGCTTCCGTTCAAAAGCAGGTCGTCGTGCCACGGTCGTTAATTGCTACAGTATTGCGTCTGGCCCATGATGTTCCATTAGCGGGTCATATGGGAAGTGCTAGGACCAAGGAGAGAGTTCTGAAAGATTTTTATTGGCCTTCAGTATACAGAGATGTACGTTTATATTGTAAGACGTGCAGTGCGTGCCAAAAGACGACGCATAAGGGTCGTTCACCCCAGGCTCCTCGTCAAAAGATCCCCACGGTTTCGGAACCGTTTAAAAAGGTTTCAGTACCTTGGTGATTTAAGAGAAAGACTATCTTCAGCGCGCACTATAGCACAAGAAGCTTCTGGTATCGCTTCGAAAAGAGCAAAAGACTATAAAGATAGAGGGTCCAAACTGAGAATTTTTAAGCCAGGAGACAAGGTTCTGCTGTTGTTACCTACGGACCATAATAAGTTATTGATGACATGGAAAGGCCCTTATGTTATTGAGCGAGTTGTTTCAAAGGTAGATTACGCTATCCACATTGATGGATCAGTAAAGGTTTTCCACGTTGATATGCTGCAGAGGTTTCATGAGAGACCAGAGTATCTGTATTCTCATACTGGAGTTGAAGGACATACCTAATGTCGTGTCATTCTTTGATGATATAGCATGCCATACGTCGACATGGTCTGATCATATTCAGACACTAACAGTAATTTTTCAACGATTACGACAGTTTGGGCTAACTGCTAAACCCGCAAAGATGGATTTGGCATGTCCAGAGATAATATTCTTAGGACATATCGTGGGTAGAGGTGTTCAGAGACCTGAAGTAACAAAAATTGACAAGTTGGTAGGGTTGCAAATCCCTAAAACAAAGAAACAAGTCAGAAGCTTAGTGGGAATTTTAAATTATTACAGAAAGTTCATTCCAAATTTTTCCTCCTTGTCATCTTCTCTTACTGACCTTACTAAGAAGGGACAACCCGATAAGGTCCAGTGGACGTCTGAATGTCAGACATCATTTGATAATTTGGTGACAGCATTATCATCGTCACCCATTCTGATATTACCCGATTTTCGATCTAATTTTATCCTCAGAACGGATGCGTCGGACTCTGGTGTCGGCGCTTGTCTTCTACAGGAGAAGAACGAATGTCTCCATCCTGTATGTTATGTCAGTAGGAAGTTATTGCAGAGAGAAAGAAAGTATTCTGTGATAGAGCGTGAGTGTCTTGCCATTGTCTGGTCCGTCCAGAAACTAGGACGTTATCTCATGGGACGAGAAGTTTGTATCCAGACAGACCACAAGCCACTGACATTTTTGTCGAAGAATCGTTCGTCCAGCCCACGCTTGTCTAGATGGGCATTGGCTTTGCAGCCGTATACCTTCGTTATTCAACCAATTCCAGGAACCAGCAATCATATCGCCGACTACCTTAGTCGAGCCTAGGGCAAGATTTCAGGAGCTTATACATCGGAGGACAGGAACATTGACAGGATCTGTGTGAATAAGTCGACTTTAAAATATTGACATTATAAATATGATATGAAGAATGGTTGATAGGTTGAATGGTTTTTGATTCTGTATTAAGTATGGGGGTTAGTTGGCTATTCATGATGTGACACATATATGCATATTTCAGGCCATATTGATCCCCATATTTTCCCCTGATTTCGGTATTTTATATACTAGGGGAACTGCTAGGTCAGTTTTTTTAGTGTAGGTATTGCTCACGCTCACTCGTTGACAGTCATCTTGATGCGATTTGAAATTAATTGCATTAATTTTTTTGGGGTGGGGGATGATGTCACGAGTGGAGTGAGTGCAATTAAGGGGATTGCTACAGAGCGGGTGTAGAGTAAAAATAACTCATGCAGACAAGTGGGAAAAGCGTGCGTGTATGAGTGGTGTGGAAGTCTGAAGGAGGCGAAAGCGCTGTATAACTATCACTGCAAGTTAGAAGGCCCGACGGAGCGGACCTGTGAATAAGAGCCCAGCGGGCGGACATAAGTGAAAGCAGTCGGGAGACGGATGAGTGTTGTTCCAGTAATGACTGGGGTCGGGGAAGGGCCGCAGAGCCACCTCGATGAGCACAGGGGATAGGCCAGCATAGGGCCGGAGGCCACACATAGGCCAGAAGTGAGGCTGTCAGTGTAGGACAGTAGAGGCACATAAGTCGTGGCAGTCAGGCCACGGACAGGGACGTAGATATGAGAGTGAATGAGATACTATATTGTTGCCATGTTGATAGGCTAGTGAACTGATACTATGTTGTTGCCATGTTGATAGGCTAGTGAACTGATACTATGGTGTTGCCATGTTGATGGCTATGGAAATAATAACGTGTTATTGCCCTGCTGAGGTGCTAGGGGAGTGTTAAGGTGTATGACAATAGGAAGGGGATATTGAGAGACTGCGGTGCCAGTAAATTATTAATGTACTATTAAGACCCTGAGGGGAGAGGCTGAGGCCGAAGTGCCTTTAGGAGTAACTACCGGATTGTGGATCCGAGGGAGAGTGTGTGTGAGAATAAGGCCGTTGTACGGCAGTCATTTCAATAATATAATGTATGTAATTGCGCTCTTATATGTATAATTATGTTTAATAAATGTGTGAGTCTGATGGGTTGTTCTGTTAAGTGTTAAACTTGTTTGTTCGTGATTGTTGTCCTGTCATACTTATTACATCTCCCAGTCTGGGATTTGTGACACCAAATAACACGATAATATACAATCAATTATGAAAGAAATTCCAAAACAAAGCAAGCAAATTTTAGGTCAGCAGGCACTCCTTTGCCAAAAATAAAAAGCAAACAAACAAAAAAAAAATTTGAAGAAAAAGAAAAATAGGAAAAACACCACCTATATGCTTGTTCTATTATATCTACTAGTAACTGCCCCATTCTTCCAATGGTCAAAAACAAAGCTCACCACTCCAGACCGAAAGGAATCAGCACAAAGACATTGATGTTGAGGCACTTTGGGTCATCCACATAAAATCGGCGATCAGTAGATAGATAGGATAGTATTACAGTAGTGCACAGCAGTGCGCACCGAGAATTTTTCATGGGCTCATGTGTTCGTAAAAAATGATCTAAATATTTACACGCAGTTTTCTTGGTATGAATGAATGGCCCTCACCTCATCTGTATAACACTATACTCGGTATCAAAGTTTTCTTGGCGTGGCTGGATCGTGAACTCTAGTTTACATTTCCGGTAAGAGGCGGAAATGACGAAATTGACGGAAGTACATTATCACGTCGTATTCGCAATCATGAATTGATAACTGATAATTATAACTGAATTTCTGGAAAAAGTAAAGAGTTTCGGGAAAAAATGAGCACGACACGTACAGGCTTGATACATTTTACATACATGTGCCAAGTTTCATTTCTCTACGTTGCTTAGTAAAAAAGCCTTTGCGGGAACAAAGTTGGGCCCAAGCTCCATTATTATATGATGATATATAATAATGCATGTACTGTTGCTTGTCCTTCGGTAGCAAGGATGAGTACGGCTTCCATTTCTTTAACGTGCGGCCGCGTGTGTCTGTGTGTGTGTGGAGATTGCAGATCCCGCTGATCCTTGGTTTGAATTGTCTTACATTGAGAGAACAGAAACGCTGGACATTGATTGAACTGGGAGTTGATACTTTTTTTTTTCTTTGTGCTCGTCACTGCACCACGCTAATAGTATAAGTCATTTTTGACACTTTTGAGATATTAAGAAAAAAACCTGTTTCTTTTCTTGTCATTTGGTGACTTATGCCATCACCATTCTATTGGATTATTACATTTTCCTATTGGAGTATTTCTTTTTCACTGACTTTATCTGATGGTCCTCATGCTCAGGTATACAATGAACCGCCTTTTGGAATAAGTCTGACATATATATGCCATTATCGTAGAGTAGTGACGTGCTTTTTCTTCTTACTTTAATTTTCCGATCCAGCAGTCTTCTGGGCTTGTGCCCTTCGACTTGTTGCCATGACATAAATTTTGTAAGTTTGGTTGAGTTGGTTTGTTCCACAGTATAGAGTGTTTTCAAAGACTGGGTTGGTTGGTAGCAGTATAGTTCTTAAATCACAAAGTGATGGGCAGTCAAAAAGGAGGTGCGATACAGTTTCGTAGGGGTGGGGGCACAGTGAGCACAGGGGTTCCATCTGGGGGTCAATTCTGTTTAAGTGGGCGTTAAGAGCTATATGTTGTGTGCGTAGGCTTTTTCTTCAAGCTGTGCAATTTCCATCCGCTGCTCCTCATAATTATACCGACAGTCATGTCTTGATCTGGGATCGCCAGGCTGAACAATCCTGTGTAGCTGCTCTCCAGGTGTCAGCATTTTTCAGAGTGTCCCTACATCGTTTCCACTTCTTATTCAAGTGTTTGAGTTAATTTTTGGAGGAAGCATGTCGACACGATAACGATCACATTATCCAAGGAAAAAGCAAGACGAAAGACAAACTTCCCTCAGTTTACGTTCTGTGGCTCCCAGCTGGAGCCATTCCGCTTTAACTGTGTAATATCGAAGGCAACAAGTCTAGGGAACATGTATGGATTTGTGTTTTACCTACTGCAATCGGTGCCGGGATTCGAAAATAAAACTTTCACGAAACAGATAAAGTTTACATTAATCAATAATCTGACAGTTGAGCTCTCTATCAAATTACTTCAAAACATCAATGAAAGTTTACGCCTTGATATCATTAGCTAATTTGTCCCACCAAACACTCATATTACCAAATCCATTCAGTGACGGCATATCGTACTCTAGATAGGTGTTGTTCATGATGTTATAAGCGAGGTCTTTTCCCAGTTTACTCTTGGGAATTTTCACCATCAACACAAAGATCAGAACTGATCGTCCAGTCTGCAGTCCTTCCATTTTGGCCATCTCGATTTCATAACCACACCAGTAACTGTCCATCAGGGCTCCTGTCAGAAGGACCACAGTTTTCTTGCTTGAGCAAACTGCGTTGACGATGTTGGAGGTGATAAATTCACCAACCCTGAAGTCACGCCTATTGAGGAAAATCTTCAGACCACGATTGCTCAGCTCTGTATCCAAGGTTCTTTCAGCAAACTCAGAATCTTCCTCTGCATAACAAATGAAAGCGTCATATTCAAAGGCGTTTCCATTTTGAGTGGAGGAAGATTTCTTGTAACGTAAATAGGCGGCATAGTACATGTATCTAATGTTCCAGCGGAATCGATAAACTATGGCACCAATGATAATGCAAAGCATAGCTATAGTGGCAGATCCCATCAGGAAGAAAAGAACTGCATTCGACGTACATTTTCTTTTCAAATCAGTCAGAACTTCTTCATAATCATCTTTGATCAGCTGACGGCCTGAACCAGTAGTGGCACAGAAATAATTTTTTAGTGGTTTTGGGAATACTCTTGTTGTGGTCATCCATTTGAGAAATTGCATATTGGAACATTCACAACTGATTCGGGTATAGTTCATTCTCACGGAGACAGAACTCCCATTGTCTATAAGATTGTCCAAGTACATCCGAGTGTAAAGTGGTAGGGTAGGCACTTCTGTTCGACTCAAATCTAAAGTCTGAAGAGAACGCACGCCCCGCAGATCCACATCAAATGATGTCAGAGCATTTCGTGCTAAATAAAGATACGTCAAGCTACTCAAATTTGTGAAGATTCCCGACGGCAAAGTTGTTATGGCGTTGAATGACAGATTCAGAGATTTCAGACTAGTCAAAGCAGAAAATACTTGTCGACTTTTTTTATTAGACAGAAAGTTCCTCAAAAAATTGGAGTCCAGTCTAAGTTCCTCTAGGGATGCCAACGTATTGAAAAAATTTTGAGAGATTTCATAAGTGTTGCATGAGGAAAGATTCAACACTTTCAGTGAAGGAAGACCTGTAATAGGTCCAATTAGCTGCGGGAAACGATTTCCTTGCAGGGACAAGTAGGTGAGTGAGTTGTTTACATCTACTTTGAGATCTGACATCACATAACCGAGATTAGCATTGTTCATCTCAACAGTAGTTAAGTTTGGGGGCAGGCGGAGTACGAAAGCTTCTTTCTTCGGTAAAAATGTGGTACAGTTGCTGTAAGCGGGGCCTGGAAATGTTTGCTGAAAAGGATACACTCTAGGGAATTGATAATCATTGTCGAATCCATTCAGGTACAGAGTTGTTAAATGCTTCAGTTTGTGAAGACTTCTTAAATAGCCCCCTATTGTGAAGCGATTGCCGTTGAGTTCTAAGATTGTCAAATTTGGTGACAGATGATCTATTACATTTTCGTCCAATCCCTCCAGATTGTTTCCACTTGCAGAGAAACGGAGCAAATTCTTTGGGGACTGTTTAAAAGTAGATGCATCGAGACATTGACCTAAGGAATATCGATTGACTATTGATGATATGAAAAGCTCTGTCAGATTTTTTAGCTGGTTCAGGTCAGAGAAAATCTTATTCAAATGTTGAGTTCCTATCTGTATATTTTCATTAATGTTCAGCCTCCTAAGACGTCTCAGGGGGAGAAAGGCACCCCTTTCTATACGATTGCCATCAATGTTGCAATGAATCATGACTAACCTTTCAATATTATTTACATTCTGAAACGAGTCCTTGTATAACTTATCAAGAAGACAAAATTGTTCCCCCTGGCCTCTTAAAACTAAGTAAGTCAATTTAGTGAGACTTTTGAAGCCATCGCCGAATGTTTTAGGTTTCCTCTTCATGGGCAAGCCATCTATGAGAAGTTTCTGTAGATTGGTGAGACACGAAAGTGCCTTGTCTGGATATTGCAGGCCTTTTTGGCGAAAGATCTTTTATTATTGTAAGAAAGATCAAGCTGGGTCAAAGCTCTCAAAGGGCAAAACACATCATCTGGATACAGTGATCGTTTCAGTATCAGACGATTACCATGCAGATTCAGACACTGCAATTGTGAAAGATTGTGAAAAGTATTATTGCTCAAGCTGTCTATTTCATTCATAGATAAGTGCAGGGGGCGCAACATGAAATACCTGGCAAATATGTT
>OZ007579.1:32425518-32540518 GCA_963931925.1 Onchidella celtica
CAAAACAACTACTGAAATCTTTAAACCCTCGTGCTTCTACATTTTATGCACGAATTTCTGAACGCGACTAAGCGTCTTAAACTATCTATCCTTATTCGCCCCTTCTCTTCCCTTCCAAGTGTTCATCAAAATCACGGGGTCGAGAACGGCTCTGTCACTCCTAGCTATACATTTATTCTATCTCGCCCCACTTTCTTTCCATCTCTAAAACAAAAGTGTTTCAAACAAACTGTTCACGAGAACAGCTCAAGGACAAATTACGCTGGTTAGAATTAACAAGTCGTGAAAATTTACTCACTGAACTCGTGACCTAGCACGGCATTTATGGACTTAATCTGTTCTTGACACACGAGGGCACAACGTACAAAAGACAGGCAGAGGACAGAACCAGCGGAGGGCTGCAGTGGATGAACAACGCACAGAAAAAAAGGAAGGAGTGAAATGACTCAACCACAGAGCTAAGTAAAATTAATGTCCTGCCGGTTTTGTCCATCACTAAGATTTTCAGATATGCAGATTAATGGCCTCTTGAATATTTGCCAGTAAAAATATGAATGACGCTTATTGCAAGGCGTATTTTTTTGTATTTTTTTCCCGAATGGTGGTATTTTTTCAAATTATTTATTGGACATAATATTGGATTTAAATCAGTCAGTTTAAAAGACAATCCAGCTATCCCAGATAAGCACTTCTGAGAAAAACTGAGGTCAAAGATTTTTGGCCTTTGGCCTTTGTGGTTATTTTCTGGTGGACATACCCATTCTTGTAAAAAATGGTATTGGAAACAAAACTTTTCACGACAGTCGGACAACGCCCAGATTTGACTTATGGTTACATGTTCAAAATTGAAATGTCAAGAAACGCGGAATAGCCCAATTGTATTTAAAACGAAGTAATTCACCTATTGGAAAACTTTGTGTCCAATACACACTCAAAACAAAAGTACATGTATCACTTTTTAAAAATTCATGTGTATGGTAGAAACATTATTCCGAATAAAGAATTTAGGATTTGGAATTGTGTTGTACCACTATGACAAAAAATTAACGAGACTCATCTCACTGTGTGAGCACTTTGAAGGCATTAAAATGTATGCGTGTTTGGACTCTAGGAAACATTCATTGATTGTCATAATAATTTGTGGACGTCTTACTTCAGCCGTTTTCATTTGACATGTGATTTTGTTAGTTTTATTATGTTGCCATGACGACGTCTTGTGAATGGAAGGGTCCTTATTCCCCACGACCAAAGAAGCCCTCAAGAAATGCATCAGCATCGAATTCTTTGACAGGCCAGATGTCATTATGAAAAAATATTATGTGCCACAGGGTCAAAATGTAAACCAGAAATATTATTCGATGAGAAATATTATATATATATATATACGTTCAATCATTTTTGAGAAATCAGACCAGTTTCCTGAATTTCTGATCAAAGTAATATTTAAGTGAGCTTGCCAGCTCTAAATAAGAAATAATACAAATTGACAGTTAAAAAATGGGTTGCCATTATCAAGAAATAATATGCATGCAGAGAAAAAAAATCTTACCTGAGTGGAGAACTTCAAACTTGGAGCTATGCCTGTCTTCTAATCTTCCTTAGACGTCCGACCCCAACAAATAACTTTATACGAAGAGAGAGGATGTTCTCACTCATGCGCGGATATGATGTCACACGACAGAGCAGGATCTTGTTTCTAGATTTTACTCATTGGCCTCGACACAGCAGAAAGGCCATTGAAAGTTACCTGAACAACTCACCAAACAAACTGCTGGCTGTTGACTGACTCAGCGGCTTCTTGACTCACTCAGCTTTCCTGTTCCATTAATTAAATTTGCAAATGAGCTCCATGTTGTCGTTTCATACGGTTGGCTACGTTCCTCCACCCTTTTTGCAGGACTTTGCAGGAGCGTACACGATAACGCCTTAATGTTTTAGAACTGTAAATTAATGTCATTTTGCGTAGACGGTTTGACTATTACACTACACAAATGGCCTGTACTACATGTTTGTGCTGTTTTTCATCGTCTGTCCCCCCCCCCCCTCATTTTTTTTTCTCAGCCTCTTTTGGAGTCTCGTTCTTTACTTTATCTTCTCCCCCATTTCATCATCATCATCACCATCATCATCACCACTATTATCTTTATCATGCTATGTGACTCATCAGCCACCTGCGCACCCCCCCCCCTTTTGCCCTGATGACTAGATGGTCATAACCAAGTTCAGCTGACGAACAACAACTATAAGTGTATCTTTCTATACCATCACGCCAACTACCATCTTCAGCTGATATAGTAAAACTAAAAGTTCTAACTATCTTTCAGATCTGTCGGTGAACTATCATTTATTTCCTTTTTTGGCCCCAAAAACCTGGAATTCGCCACTTCAAAACATGAGAGATGTATATGCAAAACACTGGAATATCATTGAATTGAAACATCTGAAAACACAAAGTTTTAATTGATGGAAAGCAACCATAGCCTCTTCTGACTGCTATCCCATTTGTAGTATGTTCTTTGTAATGGTGAATGGAATGTGATTTGACGGCTGCATACGTGTTCATTATCATTATTATTATTATTTAGGATTATTATTGTTAAGGTGTTGTGTCCAAAACCACAACAACAACAACAACTTATTGTGCTGTGATGTCTATGTTAAGTAAAGAAATAAAGGAAAAAAATTGTGGCTGGAGTATTTCATGCTTCAGTTTTGGCCCTCGCTTGCTCCACGATGGTAGTGAATAAGATATTTTAGCATCTGCTGTCACATTGTTATGTCGTAGACCATAGTTCATTTGTGGCATTTTGCCCGAGGCTGCCCTCCCGACACGGATGTAGTGCGACGTCTTGCCAGATTGACTTATTTAGCATTAGTTGTGATGTGTGAATTTCAAAAGAGAGGATGACCAGAGGCAGGGAGAGAGGGGACGGAGAGAGAGAGAGAGAAAGAGAGAGAGAGAGAGAGAGAAAAGGAGAGAAAGATAAAGGAAAAGAAAGAGAGAAAGGGAGAGAGAGACTGAGAGAAAAAGTGGAGAAACGGAGATAGATAGAGGGAGAGAGAGAAACCGAAGAAAGACAGAGAGACAAAAAGAGAGGGAAAGAGGGAAAGCAGGTTTATCAAAGTGAACACAAAGCCAACACAGCAATTATTCCAATCAAATGAACCTTTCTACCCTCAAACAGTATGATTGAACACTCTCCACATTCCAGCGCAAGCAGTTTATTCAACATTTACAGATTTTTTTAGCAATTAGTTTCAAATGAATATTGATTCTATACAGATTCCATGTCAAGATATAGAATGATGTAGGCCTATAAATCAGTTGTTTTCAAATGAATACTGGATTCATAGATTCCATGTCAGTGAATTAATTCAACATTATAGAAAAATGTATAAATCAGCTGGTTTCAAATGAATACTGGATCCATACAGATTCCACAACAACGGATTTATTCAACGGATTTATTCAACGGATTTACACAGACGTGCAAATCAATCGTTTTTAATCCCCAATTTCCATGACAACAAATATTTTCATCATTTGATGATTTATGAATCAGTTTTTGTTTTCATTGCAATTCTTACTAAATTTAATGATCGCTTGTGTATATTATATTACCACACAGGTATATACAGGACAGGTATATACATACACACACACATATGCACACACACATACACACAAAATTCGGAGGGCCCATGTGCACGTTGCGCACCTTGGCAGTTGGAAATCGAAAAGAGCAGGTCGAACAGGCCGCTGCCCTGGCAAAATTAAATAAAATTCATCCCTACAACTCCCCCCCCCCCCCGCCCTCCTCCCTCATCCCCCCCCCCAAAAAAAAAACCCACCGACCGGTGCTGCCCTGTAGCGACGACGTTCCTACTCCAATTAAAACCGGGCTGCAATGGCACAAAGGCAAACTTCCCAAATGGGATTAAGGAGTTATACAAATACAAATACAAATACAAATACAAAGACCCACACCTACAACACACAGGCGCCCTTCCTTTCTCTCTCTTTCTCTCTCTCTCTCTCTCTCTCTCTCTCTCTCTCTCTCTCGCTCTCTCTCTTTCTGTCTCTCTCACATATATACATACGCACACATCACAGGCACTCTCTCATGCACGCACACACACACACATTCACCATAAAGGCATTCCTCGCACACATATGTACATGTACATGCACAGAAATACCATTTAGGCATTATCTCACACACACCCAACACACCAACACACACACATAAAACTCTACAGTGACATGTAGAGAAATCAGCACTAGATCTAGATACAGCACAAATGGATAATAATAATAATAATAATGTATAGCATTTATATAGCGCATATCCATTTAAAATGCTCTATGCGCTTTACAGAAACAACATGTCAACCACAGAGCAGAATGGAGCTGCCTGCGAAGCGCTCAACACACTGCACTGCTTCTTTCTCTCTCCCTGTCTCGCTCACTCTCTCTCTCTATCTCAGAGCAAATTGTAACGCAGCCTGTTAGGCGCAGTTCACAACTCACAACAGTTCACAACTCACAGCAGTTCACAACTCACAGCAGTTCACAACACACAACTCAAATAATATTTGAATATTTATTAATGTCAATAATATTTAATCATGAATAATAAATTTTGTTGTTGCTGGTGGGGGGGAGATGATATGGATAAATTTTAATCTATTAATTTCAATTTTCAATTTTGCCCGGGCAGCGGCCTTTCGGCCTGCTCTTTACGATTTCCAACTGCCAAGGTATCTTTAACGTGCGCAACGTGCACACGGGCCCTCCGAATTTTTTCGTCCTTATCCGAGAAGACTAGGTACTCGATCCTACCCCCCAATAGGACCAGGGACTTGAAAATATGAGAAAAATCCAATTTCCAACATGCCTGCACTGCCCGGGTTTTGAACCCGGGACCCTTGGCATGAGAGGCGAGCACCTTGCCTCTAGACCACCTTGTCCCCGTAATAGGAAAAACCTTACTCAATGAACAAATATGCACTGCGAATAGCGAGTGTGTTGATAGCTGCCCAACATTCTTTCAGCATGCCAGTTATCCTGTGTACACAGAATTTGATAGTAACAGTCAATGTCTGTCCTTAAAGTTAACAGTATACTTTTTTTTTATTGTGAACAAATTTGTTTGGCAAAATGTCATAACAATAATTAGAAAAAATCGCAGTATATATGTACATGTATACAGAAAATCATTTCTATCATTATGCAATCCTCATCAGAGGCGTCTCCTGATGAAGTACGCTATCTTTGTACTTGTACGTAGCCACTCGTGTAGAATTAGTGCCTACTAGATGAGCTACCGGGCATTGCCCAGAATAAACAATCATGTGAATCCCCCCCCCCCCTCTATCAAAAAGTATCATGTAATAAAAGTAATAAACTACAGTCTTGCTTCAGAACCCATGCGCACCAGAACACTACGCACCAAACTGAGCGCTTGATATGGTTACTTTTTATGACATGCACAGTACTATATAATAATGCGAAACAAACATGCAAAAATTACAGATGTTACATAGCAAAAAACATTGTTTTTTTTTTTTTAAATACATGCTTGAAGTTTAAAACAACTTTTAATTATAACCATCATCTTCCTTATCTCAATTGCCACCTTCCTGCCAAATTTAAGGCCTGAAGAGTGTATAATTTGGTCAGTTAGTCGTGCCATGCAGTGACATGTAGAGTTACTGCAAGTTACTGAAATATAATAATAGATAAATGCTTACCTTAAATGTGTATACATACATGGGGCGTGTGTAGATAAGTGGTTATGGAGATAGATAAGTATCCATATATGGGTTTAGTTATGAGTGTAACTGTGAGATTTGACATCACATAATTGAGATCAGCATTGTTCATCTTAACTGTACTTAATTTTGGGGGAAGGAGGAGTACAAAAACTTTTTCTTGCGGTAAAAATGTTTTCTGGAAAGGATATACTATAGGGAATCCATAATTGTTGTCGAATCCATTTAAGTACAGAGTTCTTAAATGCTTCAGTTTGTGAAAATGTCTCAGATATGCCCCCTGTTGTGAAGCGATTGCCGCTGAGATCTAAGATTGTCAAATTTGGTGACAGATGATCGATGACATTTTCGTATATTGCCTCCAGATTGTTTTTACCGGCAGAGAAATGGAGCAACGTTTTTGGGAAATATTCTATAGTAGATGCGTCCAGACATTGGCTTAACGAATATCGATTGACTATTGATGCTATATAAAGCTCAGTCAGATTTTCTAGCTGGTTTAGGTCATAGAAAATCTTATTCAAATTTTCTATTCCTATCTGCATATTTCCGAATAATTATGTTCAGACTCCTAAGACGTCTCAGAGGGTGAAATGCACCCCTTTCTATACGACTGCCCTTAATGTTGCAATGAATCATAACTAATCTTTCAATGTTCTTTTCATTCTCAAATGAGTCCATGTATAATCTATCAAGAAAACAAAAATCTGTGCGCCGGCCTCTTAAAATTAAATGAGTCAGTTTAGTAAGATTTCGGAACCCAGCACCAAATTAATGTTCTTGGTATTCTCTTTATGTACAAGCCGTCTAAGACAAGTGTCTGTAGATTGCTGAGACACGAAAGTGCCTTGCCTGGATACTTCAGGTGGTTTCGATGAAGGACCAGTTTATTGTTGAAAGAAAGATCAAGCTGGGTCAACGCTCTCAAAGGGCAAAACAGGTCATCTGGATACTGTGAAGAGTTCAGTATCAGACTATTACCATACAGACTTAGGCATTGCAATTTTGAAAGATTGTGAAAAGCATTATTGCTCAAGCTGTCTATTTTATTCTGGGATAAATCTAGAATGCGCAACATGAAATATTTGGCAAATGTGTCGTCAGACAAATGAGTGATAGAGTTGTTCGTTAAATTTAAGACATGTATGTCCGTTGGAAGATGCTGAGGAATATGATCGAGACCTAAAGAGGTGCAGTCGGCGTAACCGCCACTCACTGTGCAATTCTCATACTGATATCGAGACAGTGTCTCAGGCTCGTCCTTTTTTGAGGTAGTAGGTGTCTGTCTCTCTATGTTCAGGCAGAACTGGCTATTCTGTGATGAACTTCCTGTGTCATATTCATCAAAACTGCCAGTTTCTTCGTCATAGACCTGACCTGATGGAAAATCAGATGCCTGGACTAAGACATCCTCCGATCCCGAGCACTTTATGGTAGAAGTCATCGTTAGAACGTATAACGCCTAGAATATACCCCGGCGGACGTCAAGATCTTTTAAAATATGCCAAGTACACCTTTACGTCTTTCATTGCGAATATGATATTTAGTGGAATTTAAGGCTTTGCGGTTACACAAGGCCTTTCCTTGGAGGCTTTTCTTCCTTTATTAAATGATTACATCTCAGTTATCTATTTCTGTGGCTGTAATTGTAATGCACCTGAGTTCAAAGTTCTAACAAAAGGACCTACACATTTTCAACTGATAAATAAACCATAAGGTAAAAATTGTGTACAAAGATGAGGGGAAATATTACACTGGTTCAAAAGTACTGATAGAGAGGTGATAGATCGATGCAGAGAGGATAAATATTTAAGTAATTTTTCTCGAAAACTTTTAAAACAAATCTCTCATTTTTGCGCGGAAAGGTGTCGAAGTCTTGATGAACGTTTCTTCTACTGAAACAAGGAAAAAATGCTCTTCTTTGTTCGTGGTGCTAAGCTATGTAGCTGTATTTCACATTATTTTTTTTCATACACTAGAGAGGATGTAACAGCAGTGAAAATTAATGAAAATGATGTGTCATTTACAGATATCAACATAACATTTACACCTTATCCATTGTTTTAACTATGTATTATAAATACTATTTGCTAACCAAATTTCTCAAGGGCTTTGAGTTCGAGTTTTCTGGTATCTTACTTTCAACATTAGACTGATGGTAACGTGGAGAGCTTTGCAGCTTGTGTGGATTGTAATCATTTACAAACAAGCGTCAGAAACAGAACCGACAATCATTTAAGTCTGTTGCTTTATTCTTTGGGTTTGTTTCCCCTGACGTCACCCGGCTTGAGCTCCTACTAAATTAATTTTGAGGTTAATTTCGTCTTTTGTTAGACTTTCCAACGGATTCCAAGGCTATAATAAGAATAACTATGTTTTGCTCTCCTGAGAGTTCAATTCTTCAATGTTTGGACGACAGTCAATCTATGCAAATGTGCATGCTCACCCGCCGTGCTAAAATAATAATTTAAAAAAAAAGTCCTTGGAAATGTGCATGCTCAGCCCCCGTGTATGAGGCCGGAGGGGGGGGGAGGATATATACCTTGCGGTCAATATGACAATTTTAGGTGTAGTAAAATGATCCAACCACAGAGCTGGGTGTATTGTCCATTTTGTCTTTCACTCCGATTTTCAGATATGCGGACAAGTGGTCCTTTGCAAACATGCCAGTAAAAAGTGTGATTCACTACCAGTGCAAAGTAGTTGTGTTGTTTTTTATTAACGAATGGTTCGTATTTCGTCCTAATATCTATAATTGGACAGAATAGTTTTATAATGTAAATGAGGTCGTTTAAAAGACAATCAAGCTATCCCAGATAAGCAAACTGACGCCAAAAAGTTTTGGCCCTTGGCCCTTGTCCAGTTGTCGTCATTTTCTAGTGGACAGGATTATCCA
Organism: Onchidella celtica; assembly: GCA_963931925.1. NCBI lineage: Eukaryota > Metazoa > Mollusca > Gastropoda > Systellommatophora > Onchidiidae > Onchidella > Onchidella celtica. The sequence continues at coordinate 32,434,190 of OZ007579.1, forward strand.
TTCTTGTAACTATGGATTGGAAATGAAAGATAGGACAACGTCCAAATTTGACTAAGTGGTCGTCTTCACAGCATCCGCTCCGCTATTTTTTAGGGAAAATGATGGTAATAATAATACACAGCATTTATATAGCGCTCCATCCCGTTAACAGCCAGGCTCAAGGCTCTTTGCAACACTTATATCATATAATCACGCACACAATACACAGGCATACTCGGGTGAAAATATAAAAAATGGACATTGTAAAAAGATAACTCTTCAGCTGATGTTTAGAAGGCATAACATGTTCAGTCTCTCTCAATGACAGAGGCCGAGAATTACAAATCTGAGGCCCTTGAAAAGAAAAAGATTTTCACCCGTGGTTTTAAGACATCTTAGGAATTTTAAAATGTTTAGTGCCAGCAGATGGTCTAAGATGCCACGATGGTACATGGTGAGTCAAAAGATCAGTTAAATAAGTTGGTGCGTTTTTGTACATACATTTGTGACACAAATTACCCAGCTTATACATTATTCGTTTTTCTGCCGGTAGTCAGTGCAAGCTCTGCAGTAGAGCCTAGAGCTGATGCACGATCTATTTTCTTCTTCTTAAAATGGCATATGAAAAACTCTCTTTGCCTCTATATGGCGCCGAGGAGCGGAGCGGAACGGATGCTGTGGACAGAGGCAAAGAGTTTACTTTCTCCTACCTCATTTCCCGTAAAAACAGCGGAGCGGGTGCTGGGGGCAAGATCACTAAAACGGTGAAATTTGAAGTATCAAAAAAAAATTTAAAAAAATAAAATATATTTATATATTTATATATCTGAAGTTGTTCCGATTCTGCCATTAAAACTGTGTCATCTGCATATCTAAGGTTGTAAGGTTGTTAAGATTTTCTCCATTTACTTTAAGGCCAGGGGTGTCTTCTATGTTCCTGAGGATCATCTCGCTGTATAGATTGAAAAGATCAAGTGACATCACACATCCCTGTCTCACTCCTCTTTTAATTTCTTTGAATTCACTATGTTTTCCTTCGATTCTTACTGCTGCGCTTCGATCCCAGTAAAGATTCCGGAAAACCCTCAGGTCTTTGCAGTCGACGTCTAGTTTTTCCAAAATGTTAAATAGTTCATGTTTTACTTTGTCAATTCCTTAGAATAGTCAATAAAGCAGAGATATAGGTCTTTTTGCACTTCTATGCATCTTTCCATGATCATGGATAATGTATGTGTAAAGATGGCATTTCTGGTACCTTTATCGGATGGCATTTCTGGTACCTTTATCGGGTACAAATCAAACTGCGTTTTGGATAGTTCTGGTCTGGAGCTCTTCCGTACCCGAAGCATCAATACACTGAGCAATATTTTAGTAAAATGACTATCAAACTGATTGTTCTGTGTAACTCGCGTTCTGTGGCCCCTGGTGTTTTAGGTAATGCTATAAAAACTAATTTACATAGGTTTTCTGGGATTTTGCCGCTATTATAATTATATATTGTATTTAGAAGTTTTGTTGTCACATCTGTTCCTAGGTCCTCTAGAGCTACGATTACTTCTATTTGCTATGTTATCTGGTCCTGTAGCTTTTCTCTGTTTCATTTTTTTTTCTTTTGCTGTTTCTTCTTCCCTTGGGATCGTTGGACCTTCGGGATCGTTGGACCTTCTATGTTTTTCTTGATTTCAGGTTTTTCTCCTCTGTTATCCTTAAAAAGATCTTCAGCATAATTATTCTGACCATCTGTTGAAAACATCATCTTTGTCCAGAAGTATTGTTCCTTTTTTCGACTTGATACAACTTGTACTCGTGCATCTGCCTTTGTTTCCGCTAAATTCTTCAATTTTGGAGTGCATGTATTTGCCGTTTCTGTCTTGGTTTTGCTCTGTTTCTTTCCATTGTTCCTTAATCCAATTTTCCTTTGCTTCATTATATTTCTTTTTAATCTGATGGTTTAGATCTTTGTATTCTTTCTTGTTTTTTGATTTTCGTCTTTGTTCCATTAAATCTAGAATTTCTTTATTCATCAATTTCTTGTGTTCTTTTTTTTGGGGGGGGGGGGGTGGGTTATTGTCCTCTGTAATATTAATAAGTGAGTCCTTCATTAATATTTTTATCCCATAGTTCTTCCACTTCAGTGATGTCTTCAAGAGCCTCATATTTGTTTTTCACTTTAACAGAACATTTTTCTTTTAACTTTTGGTCTGATTTTATTCGTTCCATTTGAAATTTTGGATGATTAGTTGGTTTCTTCAGTTTCTTTAGTTTAACTTGGAATCTGCACATGACTGGGACATGGTCGGTGTCAAAATCTGCTCCGGGCATTGATTTTGATGTCTTTACAGGTTTCTAAATCTTTTCTGTACTAGTATGAAGTCAGTTTTGTTTTCATTTTTATCTCCGGGGCTCACCCATGTCCACTGCAGCCTACAATGGTTTTGAAACCAGGTGTTGGTGATTATGAAGTCATTCATTTGGCACCACTTGATTAGTCTACTTCTTCGTTCATTTTCTTCTATTCCCCAAGGTCCAACACAAGAAGGTTAACAGAATAACAACTACAACTTATCACTTTTTTTTTTATAAGCAAAGTCAGGACAGCTAGATCTGACCTGTAAATTTTTATTGTTGTAGAATGTTCGTTACAAACGAGGAAACATATTAACAAAACGGAACATAATTAGATCTATTATCTTCGCCAGGCCTTCTGCTAATATCGAAGAGTTGTGGGGATTTTGGTTATTGCGGAACGGAGCTATGAGGAGTAGATCTATACGCTCAAACTTTTACCGTCTCCGTTGGGTCCAGCGAATTTAATCCGCAGTTTTGCTTCATCAAGGGTGTACATCTGATATAGTCTGGTTAGAAAGAAGCATATCGAGGCTATCGAATGATTCAGTACAACCATATAACACAAGAGCAGTGTCCGATGGTGTACGTGACTTGGCGCACTAATCACTGGCAGTACAAGTAGCCATGCTATGATGTTCGTAGACAAGCAGAAAGCCACATAGCTGCTCTCGTTGTAACGGTTGGGCAACTTCCGTGTTTTGAATGAAAAATAAGAACACAACATGAGTAGGACGAGATGGACAGTCAAGAACAGTGTTATTCTCAGCATGGGGAACCAGCAATAGACCTCCACGTAATCATCTTCCGTTTTAGAGCTGCATAAGCGGAATGAGCATTGTACTCCGGAAATTCTGTCAAACAGTGTCGAAAGTACAACCTGAAAAGAAAAAATGAAAACAACATATCGTCGAATAATTACCATATTGTTGGATGTGCATTTTTACCTTTTCAAGAAAATGAGGATCGGATTTTGGTCGGCAAAAGGGCTAAAACGCATTTTTTTTTTAAATGTGACACAAACACAGTTCTCAAAGTTTTTAACCGATTGGAATGACACTTGCACGTCATGAAATTAGGAGTGAGAGAACCACTTTCACGACAAAACCTCACAATCTGCAAAATGTTGCATACAACCATATGGTAAATATCCCTCGTCATAAAAGATAAGTAAATAATTAATATGATCAGTATCCACTTATGAGTGAATGAAATAGTGACAGTGGCCGCCTTGATCAGGATTCTTAATGAAGATACCAAATGTATTTCGCTTTCATGCGATTGTCCGAAATTATACGACTCGACTGTGGTGCGTAGGATAGCAAAAGCTCATTGAACACATTGTTGGTCCAAAGACAACTTTGAATATCACATCTGTGTATCTTCCGAGACAACGTGCCAGCTAGTACATGTATTAATTAATAATAATAATAGTAATAATGATAACAATAATAATAATGAAGCAGGTTGCGCTCACAGGCCGCTCAGCATAATTACGTTATAGGCCCCTTTCGCAACCAGCAACAATAAGGCAACATCTAACATTTGTAATTTGTATTTGTATACTTCTCTAATCCCATTTGGGAAATTTTGCCTTTGTGACATCGCAGCCCAGTAAAAACTGGTGCAGACATGTCGTCGCCACAGTGCAGCGCCGGTCGGCGGGTTTTGGTGGGTTTTTTGGGGGGGTGGGGGCCGGGGGGGGGATGAGGGAGGAATGAGCGAGGGTTAGGGTTAGAATCACTTATTAAAGAAAATTCTTCGGCCCCTGCGTTTTTCGTCCTCAACCGAGTGGACTAGGTGTTCGAGCCTCCCTAACATGGGGCCAGAGACCGGAATTTTGCCCCCAAATTCCAAGACGCCTGCACCGACCCGGGGATCGAACCTGGCACCTTCGGCATGAGAGGCGAGCGCCTTGCCTCTAGACCACCTTGTCCCGCTACCGACATTCTCTTGACTGAAGAAACGCTTTGTGGTGGCCCACCACAGCATACCACCGAGGAAATACATAATGTGTCACCTCTGAAGTAAAAAAGAATGTTGTTACAAGTGCGTACGCCCCCCAACTTTTTTGCGTTAGGGGTACGTATTCTAGAGCCTTTTGTGAGCCTTTTTTAAGCCTCCAGAGCTAAACAGCTCCGCCCGAAATCCTCCGGAAATACTCCTAACAACAGCCTGAAGTAATTATTCTTTCAGATATACCTTTTTGTTTGTAATTCACGAAATATCATAAAAACCACAGAAAAACTGTTGTGTCGCAGCAGGGCTATAAACAAAGACAAAATTGGGCAAAAAGAAAAGGTATATTGCAAGGCCCCGCGTGAGAAATAAAACCCAAACTTAAAGTTTGCTTTGTATTGTTTGGGTTTTATTTCTCACGCGGGGCTTTGCAACATACAACCTTTTCTTTTTGCCCAATTTTGGCTTTTTGTTTGTAGGAGGCAGGGTTAGGGATTCGATAAGAATTAAGATTTAGGGTTGAGGACAAGAACGGGATTAGGGATAGGTACGTATATGTATGCGCCCCTAACGCAAAACGCATGGGGACCACAGCTAGATTTCCATGTGTATGTTATGCGTAATGCGCAACACGTAATGCGCAATGCGTAATGCATTTTGCCCTTTTCCATGTGTGGGTGTATATATATGTTCGTGATCCGTCAGTTTGTCCTTTTTGAAGATCATTATCATCGTTATCATCACCACCACTGTCATTGTCGTTGAAATTATGCTGTCACCTTTGCCACTGTATCCCTAATCTGCTCATTTCAAGTATTTGGGAAGAACAATGGAATGCACAGATAAAGTGTAAAAGATAGAAAGCGAAGTAGATTTACAGAGAGAGAGAGAGAGAGAGAAAGAGAGAGAGAGAGAAAGAGAGAAAGAGAGAGAGAGAGAAAGAGAGAGAGAAAGAGAGAGAGAGAGAAAGAGAGAGAGAGAGAAAGAGAGAGAGAGAGAGAGAGAGAAAGAGAGAGAGAAAGAGAGAGAGAGAGAGAAAGAGAGAGAGAAAGAGAGAGAGAGAGAGAGAGAGAGAGAGAGAGAGAAGAGAGAGAGAGAAAGAGAGAGAGAGTGAGAGAAAGAGAGAGAGAGAGAAAGAGAGAAAGAGAGAGAGAGAAAGAGAGAGAGAGAGAAAGAGAGAGAGAGAGAGAAAGAGAGAGAGAGAGAGAAAGAGAGAGAGAGAGAGAAAGAGAGAGAGAGAGAAAGAGAGAGAGAGAGAGAGAGAGAAAGAGAGAGAGTTCGAGTTCATCTTTGTGCTTTAATTGACATTTGTATTTTATATTCTATTTATCTTTTATCCGTTGCGGGGTGAAACCCCACCCTTTTTTGTTTGAAAATGAAGAAAGGTGAATCTTAAATGTAGAAATTTGTACCTTTCTTTCCCTCCCATTGCAGAATGTCAGCAATGCTGTTCCATATTGTTTGTAATCTTGAGAGCATCTTTATAGTCCTTCCTCGACGGATCAAAAATAGCAGGATTTTGCCTCACAAGATCAATTAATTGATCAAGAACATTATCTGGGACGAAATTTCGTGGCATTTTGCGACAGCTTGTCGACAACACACGTGCAGAAACACGTATTTTTGGGAAATCTGGGGCGGGAATTTCTAGCTTCGAGTGTCCGTATAGCTGCGTCATGCGTATTCGAACGCTGGCACGATCGTTCGAATACGCACAACGTATCACGCATCACGCACACATGGATACACTTTAGTTAAATTTCCATGTAAACATTGTTTACGCATTACGCATCTTATTCAGTACGTGATTGTATAATGTCTCTCTTTAAACTATGCAATGCTTTTATCCAAAACATGCACTGTTGCAGTTACGAGGACTGCACGCCGGCGGTGCACTTTTGCTGGTAGTGGTACTGTAAAGAACCTCTGTGTTCAGTATTTGGTGTCGGACAAGTTTGTTTTTTTTTTCGTATAATTTTATGAAGAAAAGATATTACTTTCAAGCCCTACGAATGCCAAAAGTAATCTGCTCTTAAGACAAATTAAAACAGGAGGTTATGCAAAATTAGACCGTGATTGATCGATGCGATATTAATGAAATTGATAAACCGTATAATGTTGAACGGACTATAGACGTTATAGCTACTCACCTCTGCTAAAGTGAAGGCAACCATCGCCACAAATTGCGACCGCGCACTAATGAACTTTAATCGTGATGCTTTTCTGTGTCGACTGAAAATCCTGTACAGCCGTATGGCTTTCAACAGAGTAGCCGCATACAGCGTGTTGAAGCTGAAGGACAAGAGTGAGAATGCACAAAAACATCTGGTCGTCGATGGTGTGTGCAGTAGGATCACCACCGCAATGTAGCCAGTTAGTACGGAGATCATTTGTAACAAACTCAGCTCCAGGCTCGAAGCTTTTATTGCAGTGTGACTTTTGTTTGACAGAAACGCTACCAAAATAGCTTTAGTGAGCGTGATGCCAGCCGCAGTCAAGACTGTCAAGCCTGCGACCAATGGGTTAGACTTAGAGATATTGAGAAAGAACTTTCGAGGAAGTGGTTTACACGTGGTCAGTCCAGTGGCAGGATCGGGGATTTCAAACTTCAGACACGGCGAGCAGTGTGTGTTGTATTCAGTTGTGATTTCATTCTTTCCACATGGAATGCAGACCCAACAACAGGACACAACACGTTTAATCTCACCAGGTTGACACGGTTCACTACAAGCTGATTCGGGGACCACATTATCGAAAGCTTCCCACATATCATTACTTATCTGAAAAAACATATCACTTCTTATGTCATAAACTGCAACAGATTTGGAGGAAAGCTCACCTGCATCGTTTTTAACAACTTGTATGAGGTTATATTTGCTTGGTACCGAGCCTGTTTGGTCAAACTCGATGTTACCGGTAACGCCATGGAAGTCGGTAAACCTAATGAAGTCTATCAGCTCGCGTTTGTGCTGACAAAGGCATTCTTTAACTCTGGCTCCCGTGGCATTTGAACACTTATACCGTATCAAATTATTCAGAGCATGAGCATATGCATACACGGCGTCATAGTAGAGGGGTAAAACTAATGATGGCTTTACAGAGAGTAAAATCTCGGTGATATTGCAGGGTCTGTCTCCGCAGCTGGGAGTTTCGGCCAGCATTCCGTGGATCCAGGGATTCTTCGTGGTATTAGCTTCTATTGTTTTCAGGTACTCTTGAAACCCCGGGATCTGTATGTCTGACAATGAGAAGACAAAAATCCCAGGAGGAACGAACCTGCTCCTGTATTCTGGCCAAAAAATGTCCGCCCATCCGTCACTGCCAATCCAGACAAGTTTTCTCTCCGCTCCAAGAGCTACAGCAGCGTCTAAAAGACACCCTGACACGACAAAACGTCCGAATACAACAACGACACGTGCTGAGTGCTCATTTAACAAGGTGTCCACCATATTCACACAATATCGTAACTCTCTAGCAAGTGGTATTGAGATGGCAGCATCAATACAAACACCCATTTCATTCGCCGTTGACTGTAAATTTTTGTAGGCTGATTCTCCGTAGGTGCCTCGGGTATACAGAATAGAAATTTGTTCCCACCCTTGTGAATAAATGAATTTCATCATTGCCCTTGTTTGGTAAGTATCAGGTGGTACCACCCTAAAAAGGTTCGGATATCGTGTCTGCGAAAGATAAAGAACAAAGAGCATTCAGTAACTATCGTAACTATTGTTATTTTGTAAAGTCAAAAACTGGCAAAAAGAAAAAGTCGTATGTAGCAAGGCCTCGAGTAAGAAATAATACACAAACGATCAAATCAAAGGCAAAGAAAAAGGGATGACAGAAAATACCGATATTTCTATTAAAACCTTTCTCATTTCGAGCCTCCACATAATTATTGGCGGACATTCTTCTCTGCGGTAATACAAGTCAAGACTCGCAGGCAAGTCGACGTATTGATTCAATATTTTGTAAATATTTCATATTCTACATTTTTTTTTATTGTTCGATTGTTTCCCTGTTCAATTTTCCATTTTTCTCTGGGTTTTTTTTTTCTTCCGTGAGATAGGTTTTAACCGAAATATCGGCATTTTCTGTCTTCCCCTTTTCTTTGCGTTTTGTTGTATCGTCTGGGTGCTATTAAGTCCATCATGCAGTGAGTCATGGGCTGGTGATGCCTGGCGGCGCCCATCCCTGGTAGGGGCGCTGCATGACAGAGAGCCTCGTCAGGTGCCTCCACTTTTCGCGGTTGTTTGCAAGCGCCTGAGTTTCTTACGTGAGGCTTTGCTACATACGACTTTTTCTTTTTGCCAACTTTTGGCTTTGTTTAAAGTCTTGCAGCGATCCCACAGTTTTTCTGTGGTTTTTATAATAGTTTGTTATTTTGTAGCAGTCGTGATGAAACTGCATAAACATTCAAGGATTTCTTTGAGTTCAAACATGTTTGCAGCATAGTCAAAAATAATATCCAAACGATACAATGAGACGAAAAGAAAAGGGGGAGGCAGAAAATGCCAATATTTCGTCGGCAAACGCCTTCTTCAAAAACAACTATAGGGAACAATTTGAAAAGTTGAACAGATAAAACAGTCAAACAAATGTTGGATGAACTACGAGTGGCTAATGTGGTTACTGCGTGGGTTCAATAGTAACTCCCTTAAGGATACACAGGATTAACAAACACAGGGTTCTGCTGGCAATCTTATTTATTCAAAAAGCCTAACAAAGGTATCACTACCAAAAAGGCATAGGAAAAACCCTACCAAGAAAAAGAAGCCCAACCAGCCATAAGCCAAAGTCTCTCTGCTACTGGCGCAACTGGACTAGGCCATGTTTTGGGCGAGGCGCGCCACGGCAGGCCGCCGCCGATCTATTGTACTGCAAGGTCCACTTGTGCTTCCTATTGTTGCGGCGTCTTTGATGGAGTCTATGATGTATGTATAGCATTTATATAGCGCATATCCATTTAAAATGCTCTATGCGCTTTACAGAAACAACATGTCAACCACAGAGCAGAATGGAGCTGCCTGCGAAGCGCTCAACATACTGCACTGCTTCTTTCTCTCTCCCTGTCTCGCTCACTCTCTCTCTCTATCTCAGAGCAAATTGTAACGCAGCTTGTTAGGCGCAGTTCACAACTCACAACAGTTCACAACAGTTCACACAACACACAACTCAAATAATATTTGAATATTTAATAATGAATAATAAATTCTGGCCACTCGAACTGGCATCATCTTTATGAGCCAGCGCGGACGTCCGAGAGGGCTATTACGTAGTCCAGTGTTAGACAAGTGAAAGGCTCGGACATTGAGTCCAGCCGAACAACATAACCGGTTAGGGTCCTAACACAATCGAATTTACAGTACGGTTAAAAGGGTGCACACAAAAGTCAATTAGGTATCCCAGTAAATTGCAGAAATTACTCTAACGTCCCCCTCCAGCAATAATTGAATAAATTTGACCCAGGTTGGAATTATCGGGGATAACATGCGTCTAACTCGTGGTTTACTTTAAATCCGAGATCCTCTTATTAATTATTTCAATAGGACCCGTGCATCAAAGTACAACGAAATTAGTACCATTATAAAGTAGAAACTTGCTGCTAAAATTCTAACTGACTACTTATACCAGAAACCCGGTAATAGTTTTAATATAAATTTTCAAAGTGTCAGGACTAACAACATTTGCCAGATTTGTGTGGGATATTTCAGTCCATTAATACGACGTATCTCCGTTGATAACAAACGTTATCATAAATACCTATATTGTACCGATAGGGTATTGTCTACTCTCAAAAATGAATTCGGGTTCCCGTCTTTCTGTCGGTGGATAACAACGAAGGAGCGAGTTGTAAGAACTTAAAGCCATGATATAAGAGTTGGAAGCCTGGTGGTCAACATTTCCAACTGACCAATCAAAATGCGCGCTTTTCACCGTGATGTGAATAACGGGTCCCGCGCTACTATTACAAGGGAAATAATCCAATTAATGGTACTCGGTCAAGTGTCCATAAACTACTATTAGTGGCCGTCCCTCACTCACGCACTAGAGTTACCATGAGAGCACATTAAAAATAGAAAGTCGTTCATCCTCTCACACAAACAAAAAATTAGAGTATGAAATATACGAAATATGAATAGATCATTAAATAAATGCGTCCACTCATCTGCGAGTCCTGATTTGTATAGGTAGAACGCGCATATCCGCCATCTTGGCTGTCCGCACCCACGCTTCACCATGGCGATGGTGGCATTGATTTTGATTCGTTAGCTGATTTGCACTGCGAGCACTTAAAGCGTCGCGAACCAATCGGAGGCGAGCTGAAAATAGTTCGCTGTAGTAAAGAATGGCACGTGTTTACATGCACAGGGGAGACCTCGTTCGGTCAATTCTTTCACGTCCTTTCCTTTGTTTACACGGATGCGGGGAATCTGACCAGCTTGGATCCATCCTTTCCACCCCTGTCATAACAATCAGCTACAATGCAACCAGCAGGCATTTTAACCGCTTAGACATATCTCGAAGTTACACTCATCAGCTGATCCACCGGCCATCTTGTTTGGCGGAAGAATAAAACAAACCCACTCTGTGACGACATGCGCATTCTACCGATTGCCGTGAAGAAGTAGGCCTACCTCTGCCAATGTGTGCAGGCTCGAAGTCTTTCTGTTCCCCCCTTCCCCCCCCTTTTTTTGTTTGTTTGTTTTGTTTTGCGTTTCATTGTATTGTTTGGGTATTATTTCTTACTCGAGGCTTTGCTACGTACAACTTTATCTTTTTGCCAGTTTTTGTCTTTGCTTCCAGGCTTGCTGCGAACCCACAGTTTTTCTGTGGTTTTAATTTTATGTGTGCAGGATGAAACTGACCGAAAACAAAAGATTTTGGAATTTAAAACTTCTGAGTTTAAAAATGATTGTAATGTTTCGAAAAAAAAAATGATGTCACTCAGTTTTATTCTGCTTCCTAATCTGCTTGACACCGACAGCATTCCTTGTTTGAATGACTCAAAATGTTGATATTTCTTATCATGTTTTGAGGAGACTGGCTGCACTCACATATGGCAGATGTTCCCATTTTAAACTTGGTGAACGTATGGTGGTGGAGCCTATTGTGACCAGTTCTTAGTCTGAACACAATCATATTCAGTTAAAAATGCTTTGTTGATAGTTGGCAGTTGCATGCCACACATTCGGGGGGATTCCCCCCCCCCCCACTCCCCGAGTAAAAACCGATGTGTGAGGTGGGTGTGACCCAGACGAAGTCTACTAAGGACACTTTTGAAACATCCTTTCGATTTCGTTGAGAGCCATGAGCCCAACTGTCCAAGCTGATTTTGGACAAAGTGAAGTTTATTTGATGTTTGTTCATCCCATCTTTCCCGTCACCTCGATTTAATGAAGTTATTAATGGCTGGTTTACTTTAAGGAAGTGTATATCTGTACAACACGTTGTATGGATATGGACAGTGCATAAACGTACAACATGTTTACCAAAAAGCGCGACTGGTGAAGGTTTACTGAAACAAAACGTGGTATGGTGTTCACGAATTTAAAGTGACAACACATGGAATAGTCAGATGGACCTGGGGGCGTGAGGGTCTAGCCAGTTTGTATCAATGGGCGGTAGTCAGATTGACTAATCAGGCGAAAAGGGGCTGGGGTAGCCACTGGTGATCGACGTACACTCAAGTATATTATTAGCGCAGATCAGGCAATCTCCGAGCAGCTGAAGTCGTATTGTTTTGCTCTTAAGCCGACTCATATTTTTAAAAAACTATGCAAATTAACAAGGTAATTCCGGTGTGTGTTCTACGTCATCGAATTGTGTGCGTTGTACGGATATGTACTGTCCATATCCGCACAACATGTACGGATATGCGCTTCCTTACTTTAAAGTCGCCGGTGTTTGGCACTGTTTATAAACAAAGATACCAGACACAATAAACTGAGACATTTCCTTCTTCACGCCTCTACAAAAATCGCACTGATCGGGGGCGGGGCCCTTGGCACACTTGATGAAAAGAATGCTTGATATAATGATAAATTAATGTTGCGGATTTGTTACAGTGCTACTGCCACTAAGAAAAAAAAATTGCCAGAGTTTTCCTTCCGCGTCTGAAATTATAAATGTATTTACAAAATAATTCAGTTCAATTAAGGCATACAGAGATAGTGATCAAAATTCAATATTTTCCCTATATTGGCTTTGCAAAATACTGCATTGTTCGTGACTTCAGCGCATTCGCTGCTAAGTGGCGATGCTAAATCTGTGCACATTAAACTCGCTAGCTGTCTCAACTTATTGTATCCAGTATGTTTGAAATAAATAACAAAACTGACAAACTGGGATAATTGAGGCTCTGAATTTAGGATAAGCCACAACTACACAGAATAGCCATTCTTTCTCTTTTTTTTTTTTTTTGCCTGTGAGATTTAAGTGTAACACAAAAATAGAATAACAAAGATAGCTTTGAAAAATAAACAGTGATGGCACTTTCCTTCGGTCACTGTTCCCCACTGCGCGGGTGCGCGGACACAAAGTTGCTGTATTGGTGCCGCGCCCGTTAAAATATTGCCTCTCATTTTAATTTGCAAACTGTTTTTGCTTTAACTCATTCGCTACTGTAAGCCGAATGTTCGGCTCTCAGGTTTTCGCTTCGTTACGGAAAGCCGAATAATCGGCTCGAGTGGACACCGATTTTCCAACATTAATATCTGAGCCAACTTCTCGAAATATCGAATCCCATCCTGGTTCATTGATTTTCCTTTACTTTAATGTGTACTGTATTATGTCTTGTGTTTATACTGAGGGAAAGAAAAAAAACTGTAGACTGGACGCTGTTGAGAGTTTCCGACCACACCCACAAAATTTACCGCAGGGAATGAGTTGTGCATGGGAAACCCCGGCTTAAGTCGGCAGAGCTGATTTTGAGAAAAACGGCTTTGAAGTGAAAGTATGGGTCCGACACAAACTTCCAACTTGGCTGTTGTTTAGGGGACCGTGGCCTGTTACAGGGTAAACTGTAGACGAGCAGTGACCACTACTCACTATGAGCTCTATAACGGCTTTGTAATTAGACTACGGTCTCCTAACAAGATCCAAAAACTTCCGACTTGGCTGTTGCTAGGGGACCGTGGCATGTTACAGGGTAAACTGTAGATGAGCAGTGAACACTACTCACTATGATCTCTGTAACTGCTTAGTTATTAGACTACGGTCTCCTAACAGCAATCACTCCAATATTACTTGGTCAATTAGCTATTGCCACTTATAGGATTAAATGCCGTTTTCTCAAAATCTTGTTTTAGGTGGGTCACTGACTTCAATTTATCAGAAATGTCTTGTCTTTTATTATATGTACAGAACTCAAAATGTCATGTTGCCGACTTATGCCGGGTTTTCCCATGAACACTCACATTTTTGCTCAAAGCATTAGAACGTTCCGTTGGGTGGATTGGAAAGATTACAGGGAACGTTGCCCCCCGGTTACGACTGTTCTACGTTGTTAAAAGCACCTTGTCATTCAGATCCTCGGAGGTGGCAAAGGGGCTGATCATTGGGATAAAATAAGGTGCAAGGGCCATTGACGTCAACGCAGTTCCTGTGCTCCAATGGCATCCAACCACACCGTCTACTGCAAAATAGCGTGGTGGCTGTGACTCTCCTGCGGGAAGTGAAGCATCGTGTCAGTCAGGCGAATGCAAACATTAAGCCACAAGTGCCCATCGTACCATATTTGGAGCACTTCACCTGCTGGTGCCCGTTGCTCTAGATTTTGGACTAGAATGTTGTTACAAGTGCATACGCCTCCCTCCCCCAATTTTTTTTTTTTTGCGCTTAATCGCTGAATTTTGTGGACGACCCTACGCATCTCGGCATCAATGTTTTTGTGGAGATCCCTTTTGCCCTATTTAGATGTAGGGTAGGATCCATTGAGTTTGTCACCAAGGGATTGTCCCTCCCTCTCCCCCCTCCCCCCAGCCCGGAGGTTTCTCCCCTTGGGTCCATCCCTCATGTTTGTCCTTTGCGATCTGCCACATTTAGAAGTGGCTTTCTGTCTGTCGACCCTGCGTTGTTTTGCACAATTGTTTACTGCTAGATTCTATGCAAACCTAGTTGTACATGCAGATTGTGGTAGCGGGTAGCGTGTTTGCCGATTGCAGTGCAGACCAGCAAATTCATGAGCGGGGCAGCAACAGGCCCCCAAACACAGGGGTCAACAAACTTTATTCACAGAGGGCCTGACAACTGACAGACTTACAAGCGCGGGCCGCATAAGCAATCTGTCCATCCTATGGCTCTAGATGTCCTTGGTTTCATCAAATAAAATCAAGTACCATGGCGGGCCGGATGAACTGACGTCCAGGGCCGGATCCGGCCCGCGGGCCGTATTTTGGTGACCCCTGCTCCAGACTATTCGCTCTGTCTAAATGGGACATTTCTGTCTGAAGTAGTGTTCTTTTTTCTTTTTTCTTCTTTTTTTGTTTAACCATTAGAAGAATGAGGCAGTTACTAGTTATCCTAGACTTTAATTGTTACTTACCTTGACACGGTCGGCCTCGTGGTGCGAAACGGAAAGCGTTAAAAACAGTGCTGCCTTCTGAGAAACAGTCGTCCAGAATGACAAAACCCAGTTTGAGTCCCGGAAGCAGAGTTGAATCCTGTCGTGGAAATAACACGTTCACAAAGAAAGGGGCTGTTGTTAGAGGGGCGAGTAGTAGTTCACATTATAGGCCATTGCTGACCAATGGAACACAACTCAGTATTTTCTCTATTTGGCTTTGTCATTAGACCAAAGATGCTAGAAACGATAAGATGAGACACTCCCTTCTTGGCACCTAAAAAAAAATTTAGTTGCACACACAGTTTGCGCGCTGATCGGAGGCGGGGCCCATGGCGCACAGTGTGAAAAGAATGATTGATATAATGAATCATGCTGAATTGTTATAGTGCTACTGCGATTGTTTTTTTTTAAAGGAAAAATAGCCAGAGTTTTCCCATAGGGACTGATGTTACATAATAACTGCTGTCAGTCAAGGCTTAGTGCGATAGCTGAACAGTGAACAAAATTCAGTATTTTCCCTGTTTGGCTTTGTAAAATTATGCATTGTTCATTACATCTGCGCATTCCCCGTTAGGTGGCGGTGCGAAATCTGTGCACGCTAAAAGCGTTAGCTGTCTCATCTTATTGTTTCTAGTATCTTTGATTAGACTAACTGCCCCTCATTCGAAATGGAGAGTAGAAATCAGGTAAAACAGTGGTTCTCAGTGTGGGTCATATCACACCCCCCCCCCCCACCCTCCCCCCCCCCCCCCCAATACCGAAGGGTGACTTTGAGTTCCAGTTGGGTGAAAACCGAAACGCAGAATGCCGAGATGGACCATAAACACGGTGAGTGAGTACTGCTCACCGAGCTTTATGGTACCACTAGCCTTGTGAAAGGGTTTGATGCGATTTAATGCATTGTTGACATGGATGAAGACGCCCGGAAGTCGGCGGATGGAATTTGGCGAACTGAGCCGTCTCGGTGTCCTGTGCTTCGGGTGAAAACAAAGAAAACGGCGGCAAGTGGGAGAAAACGATGAAAGACTGGGACGATTACGGGCGGTCACTGACTTGTTTGAGTACACAGACTGGTTTTAGGACTGGAAATGGCCTTTTGTCTTTTAGTGCATTTGATACCGAATGCTTTCTCTTTGATGAGTAATAAACACGCCTGTTGTCAAAACACTGACCACAACCATAGACAAAACACTGATCACAACTTTAGACTAAACACTGACCATAACCGTAGAAAAAACACTGACCACAACCGTAGACAAAACACTTACAACAACCGTAGACAAAACACTGACCATAACCGTAGAAAAAACACTGACCACAACCGTAGACAAAACACTTACAACAACCGTAGACAAAACACTGACCATAACCGTAGAAAAAACACTGACCACAACTGTAGACAAAACACCAGCCACAACCGTAGACAAAACATTGACCACAAATATAGACAAAACACTGACCACAACTAGACAAAACACTGACCACAACTATAGACAAAACACTGACCACAACCATAGACAAACACTGACCACAACTATAGACAAAACACTGACCACAACCGTAGACAAAACACTGAGCACAACTGTAGACAAAACACTGACCATAACCATAGACAAAACACTGACCACAACCACAGACAAAACATTGACCACAACCATAGACAAAACACTGACCACAAGGGTTGCCAAGACACTGACCGCAATTGTAGACAAAACACGCACCAATTCTCTAGACAAAATATCAGAACAGACTCATCAATAAAACACAGACCAGAACAATCAGCCCCACTGAGAAAAAAAGACATGGCATGACAATTAATTAATCAAAGCTGTGTTTCCATGTGTGCGGAAATGGAAATGGAAACGTCACAAAAACTATTCAAGCAGTGAAATACAAAAGAATGTTTTCATGTGACAGTGTACGGAAATGCCGTTTCAGTACACATGAAAACAGTCTTTCATTTAACTACTTGATGGATTTTTGCCGTTTCCGTACAGATGAAAACCCAGCTTAAAGCCGTCTTTGTAAGGAAGCCGAAAAGAAAACGTCAACGACAAGAATCCATCAAGTAGTGAAAAGAAAGAGTGTTTCCATGTGGGCGGAAAAGACGCTTCCCTACGTATGAAAACATTCTTTCTATTTCCTTATTGGAAAGGTTTTTGACGTTTCCATTTCCGTTTCGGTACAGATGGATACCCAGCTCAACGCGAGTTAGTACCTGATTAATATTCCGTGCCGCAAACCTCAAAGCCTCAGCTACTTGAATCACTTTCAAATCTACGGGCTTCGTTGCGCAAACCCCGGGCTTGTTCGTGGCGTTGGAAATGGCGAGAATCGCGCCCAAATTGATATCGCCTTCCTCCTGATAATATAGTCCTAGTTTGTCAGGCTGTTTTGACCCTGCAGTCTTCGTGATCCATGCGCATGACGCTACACAGAGTGCGTACCAGACGGCCTTCAGGGCACAATTGAGGTGGTACATTCTCGGATTTTATCTAGGGACGGATAGTTTTTTGTCAGGCCGGAGAAGAAAGAAGTACGCAATATTAATCAGACCAATGTAACGCAGTATTTGGAGGGCGGCATGGTAAGTTATCCTAACTCGATTTTACCCTCTAGTACCTGGACGAAAATTGTTAAACCCCTGAACTTCTGAAACACGATGCCGATCGGGCCAATGGAAAGAAGAATGCTTAACATCAGACTGCAAGATGAAATTCCCCACGCTGAAACATGTAAAACAAAGCTAACGGACATCGTAAACTTCATGCTACAAAAAAGTGGGACTGGGCTGGACATGTAGGAAGGATGAATGATAATAGATGGACAACCCGCTGCTGCACTGAATGGCAACCACGGACAGGAAAAAGAACGCGAGGACGACCAGGAAGAAGATGGCAGGGTGATATTTAAAGGAGAGAAGGAACAACATGGATGAGGAAGACATCAGACAGAGAGGAATGGAAGTCATTGTCGGACGGCTACATCTTGCAGTGGATGGACAATGCCTGTTGAAAGGTGAAATGCTGAAATTTGGGAAGGTTTCCAGGTTTTGCAGCCATACAGTAGGACAGATTTTACATTGGAGTTTAAAGTTTGAATTTGGTAGCGAGTCTACTATAATAAAGATGAAATATTATACAAACCACAGAAAATCTGTAGGGTAGCAGCTAGGCTTGAAGCAAAGACAAACTATGGCTAATAGAAAAAGCTGTATGTAGCAAAGCTTCGCATAGGAAATAGTACAGAAACGACGCAATAAAACGCAGAGGAAAAGTGAAGACACACCATAATTGATCTAATTATATTGATGAGGCTTTAAAGGTCATAATAGATATTTTATACTTCATGTCAAACAATCACATCGCTTTCCTGTAAAATTGACAAAACTTGTGATACGGTCTTTGCGCAAGCACCCCTCGAGTTGTCTTTTTTCTTTGTTCAATTGTTTGTTTTTTATTGGTTCAATTTTCCAACCTGTTACAGACGTTTCCCTTGACAAAGGTAAACATACGGAAATCTCGGTGTGTCTTTCCTTTGGGTTTTATTGTATCGTGTCTGTATTATTTCTTACGCGGGGCTACACGACAGGATTGAGATTAATTGGATCGGCAAAAGGGCTAAAACACATAAAAGTAAAACATTAGGCTACATCACAAACACATATCTCGAATAGTTTTAACTGATTGAAATGACACGTGTGCCTCATGGAATTAGGAGTGAGCGAACCACTTTCACGACAAAACTTCAAAATCGGCAAAAAGTCGTATACAACAATATTGCCAATACCCTTCGATATAACATACACTTGTAGACTAGCACCACTCACTTGTCACTGCAAGGCATCCATGTTTGAATGTCCATTCAGGACCGTGGCCGGCACTTGAGAGACGACTGGGCTATGATCATGTCTGCAGTTTTTGGACGAGAATCATCTGCAAATTGCGTTCGGATCAGCAAGTGTTCTAGTATGTATCATCACTGATGTCATAGAGCAACAGCTTTGCACTAGGTTTTCTTGTTTACGCTCTTGTTGGTGATTTCAATCAGTTTCGTAGCTTGTTTCTGTGGCTGATCCGAGCGCGCGTTCTATATGGAAAGCAATGGTGCTGCCTAGTGCTATCGTGCTGTAGGATAAAATGGTGTGCAAATATTTGTCAGCCAGGGTGTCATTTTTACCCTGAGTGGAACCAGCATGGATCAATGGCCTTCAAATCTGTTTGGAATTTTGCATGGGCTCCTATGTCAACATTAAGGAAAAATTAATGTACTTTAATATAGACATGTAGATCTATACGAAATATCATTAAAAACCACAGAAAAACTGTGGGGTCGCAGCAGGGCTATAAGCAAAGTCAAAATTGTTCAAAAAGAAAAAGTTCTATGTTGCGAAGCCCTGCGTGAGAAATAAAACCCAAACGATACAAAGCAAACTAAAGAGAAGACAGAAAATACACTAAATTTTCGGCTTTCGCCTTTTTCAAGTGAAAATAAATCGAGCAATAAAAGATTGCCACAGGAAATGTATAGCCAGAAACGAAGCGAAACAAGTTAGTCAACTGCGAGTTCTTGCTTCGTTAGCAGCACCAAAGCATGTCCGGCCGCCAAATGTATGGAAGCTGTGTGTCACGAGCCGCATGAGCTCTTTTTTCTGTTAGTCATGGGTTGGTTATTTTGGGAGAATATGAAACGCGTTTAGCTATTAATCGAGCCACGGATTTTGTGATGAGGGATGTGTGAGTGAAGTTTGTAAACATTAAGTTAACCCTTTGATTTTGGTGTGCGTGTGAGATTTTCTTGTTTACATAGTAGGATTGTAGAAGTTCGAGCGTAGGTTTTTGAGTTATGTACATATCCTTTTGAGAAAGCAGTTAGGGTTAACTGAAAGACAAACTTGTGTTTGTCGTGGCTAGGTCCTTGATCGTCCAATCGGGAGGGAGACCCTTAGTAACCATCGGGGGGTATAAAAGCTAACACACGTACTAAGATCAGTGGATTCATATTTCGAGCATTTGGCGAAAGGACGAGTCACGGGGGGCCTCCTACCTGAGTGGAGATGACAGACAGAAAGGTTCGCACTGTGAGAGACCTGGACAGTGACGAAGCCTCTGTGCACCAGGCTTAAGTGTGCACACCGCTGGTATTGGACTCTCTCGCTCGCAAAACCATAGCGAGCGAGGAAATGGTGAGATCCCTTGTATGTGTTCGTGCCAGGAACTGTGACAGTTTTTCCGTCACCCCATTGTGACGAAGAGAAGGACATTGACTATATTTTTACTAGATGTGTAATGAGCTGTTAGATTGTGTTTGAGATTGAACTATGTTCATTTCCCAGCTGTATACTTCTTAGTGTGGAGCAGCAAAGATATTTTGTAGAGTGTATTACTGTGAAAATTATTAGTGAGTGCTGCTACGCTTTATGAGTCAGTCAATTATCTGATTAGGTGCTATTACTGATTGTATGAAAGCGAGACCGGCCAAATTGAATTTGTTTACACCGGTGTCCTTTAGGAACCGTAGTCCTGGATAGGCGCCCTTAAAGAGTGCATAGTACAATACTTTTTTTCTATACCCTATTTTAGATAGACTTGCTGGAATTTCTGTAGTCGATGACATTTATGTAATATCTATGATTGTGATTACCGTAAATTATGCAGTCGAATGTTGTATTATGATTATATGGCCCTTCAGGCCTGAACATTAGTAATCCTGTGTTGCTTAGTTATTGTGGTATGAATGTTTCGGGTGTGAGTCAACGAGCTGTGTTCACATGCATTGACTCACCTCGGTTTTAACAGCTGAACGGGGTTATACAACCATTTACTATATCCACCAAATCCCACTTCTGACAATGTGACAATCGGTCCTGTCCTGTCCATTTTGTTATATTTTTTGGTTGGTGCTCTGTCTGCCTGGGTAGGTCCTGTTCTATTGATCCAATCCAAATGGGACAGGACAGACTGACCAACCGTACGAGACAGACGGGAGAGGAGGGACAGGAGGGACAGGAGGAACAGACAAGCCTGTCCCCGACCGACTTGTCCGCCCAGCTTGTCCCGCCCGGTCCTGTGGCGTCCGGGTCGGTCCCGCCCCTCTTGTCCCGCCCCGCCCGGTCCCGTGGCGTCCGGGTCGGTCCCGCCCCGCCCGGTCCCGCCGCGTCCGGGTCGGTCCCGCCGCGCCCGGGTCGGTCCCGCCCCGCCCGGTCCCGTCGCGTCCGGGTCGGTCCCGCCCCGCCCGGTCCCGTCGCGTCCGGGTCGGTCCCGCCCCTCTGGTCCCGCCCCGCCCGTTCCCGTCGCGTCCGGGTCGGTCCCGTCGCGTCCGGGTCGGTCCCGCCCCTCCCGGTCCCGTCGCCTCCTGGTCGGTCCCGCCCCTCCCGGTCCCGTCGCCTCCGGGTCGGTCCCGCCCCGCCCCGCCCGGTCCCGCCTCCTCCGGGTCGGTCTCGCCCCGCCCGGTCCGCCTCCTCCGGGTCGGTCTCGCCCCGCCCCGCCCCGGGGCGGTCCCGCCTCCTCCGGGTCGGTCCCGTCCCTCTTGTCCCTTCCGGGTCCGTCGCGTCCGGGTCCGTGTCGGTCCCGTCCGTCCTGTCCCGTCGCGTCCCTCTTGTCCCGTCGCGTCCGTGTCGGTCCCGTCCGCCTGGCTTGCCCCGTGCCGTCGCGTCTGGGTCTTGTCTCGTCCCTCCCGGGTCGGTCCCGTTCCCCTTGCCCCGTCTGGGTCGGTCCGGTCCCGTCCCGTCCGGTGCGGTCGCGTCAGGGTCGGCCGACCCTCTTGTCCCGTCCCCCGTCCCGTCCCCTCAGGGTCGGGGTCGGTCCCGTTCCTTTGTCCTGTCCTGTCTTTTTCCGCCCCAGTCTGGGCCATCTCACCTATGCAAGTTGGCCTACTCAACGATTTTTAACACCTGGATGTAATGTGAATTTGCTTTTCTGGTGTGAATCAGTTATCGTGCGTTATCTATTGATAAGTGTGCATGTGCGTGGTTTGTGTATGTATGTTTAATATATGAAAACCCATATTTTAGCGAAACCGCCACGTACCTCCGAAATGATCACCCGCGACAATAATATCACGCAGACGGGACCCGAGACCAGACCACAACTTGTAGACTATCACCTAGACGACCACCGAGACTAGAAAACTTCCGAGAATACTACAGAGGAGAGGTCCCACACGACCACTGAAAGCAGACCCTGACGCGAGAGCGACCTCCGAGGCGAGAGCGACCTCCGAGGCGAGAGCGACCTCCGAGGCGAGAGCGACCTCCGAGGCGAGAGCGACCTCCGAGGCGAGAGCGACCTCCGAGGCGAGAGCGACCTCCGAGACGAGACCGACCTCCGAGACGAGACCGATTCCGAAACGAACAAAACGTGCCAACCCAAATCTTACTCCAACATGAAAGGACAGCGAAACAAATAGCACCGATACGGACACATATTCATTCCATCACAGTGTCGGGTATAATAAATATGGATTTTCAAATTTACATTTTCTCCGTTCCTAAAATAATTTCTCATTCCGTCTCTCTTTCTCTCACACATACACATAATGCAAACTCAGAAACACGTATGAATCAATAAGAAAGGAACTAAATTCCTAGCATAACAATAAACATGCTGCTAAAACAGACCTATGTTCAATGTTCCCTCTAAGCTGTGCGTGTGCACGCCCGCAGACAGTTTACAACCAGCACAGAAAGGAAAATGTGTGTACAAAACCCAGGGCCGGATTAAGACCTTTAGTGGCACTAAGCACTTAATTTGGTGACCCCACATGCTATACATGTAGTTCAAAATATAAACAAAAACCATCAAATAACTTTTTTCGAAATCAAATAATACTTGCAGTAAGATGAAAAATCATGTTTATTTAGTGTGTGTTGGTTGGGGGGGGGGGGGGCTTTTTGTGGACCCTGGTTCAGCGGCATCATTTACAGTTTTGCGCCATATAGTCCATGGTAAATCTGGCAATGAAAAATTTCTATGGTGCGCTCTCCCCTCCCCCCCCCCCTCCTCCCACCCCCGTTTCCTTGATGCTCTAAGCTCGTGCTTATTTTGCTTAATGGTTAATCTAGCCCTAACAAAACGTTAGTTACATAAAGCAATGTAGTAACTCAGGGGCTTAGAGTTACAAAGGTTCTGTCCGTAAATCTAAACCCCCTTAAATAAATTGAGGAGATTAGAATTACAAGGGCTCTAAGTGCACTTCTTGTCGAGTCTCCTCTCGCCCTCTCATTATGCTATCAGTCTATCCTCTGGCTCCTTCCTAGCACAGTATGGACGTGCTTTCTCCAAACGCCAGTGGCACTTAGACCACTTCTAATTGTAACCTCCGCAATAATTACACATAACGTCGGTGTGGGCTAATTCTCTAACCGCCAAACTCCACTTTTCGTGGACCAATCTTTCTTGTTCCAAAATGAATCTACATGTGTTACATGTCCTAACAAAGAATTGGGCCACTGAGGCCAAGGGAAATCAGTTGAGGCAGGGAATTACACCGACGATACGTTTTAAACAATCCTGTATCTGACATTCTAACAACTAAGTACAGAATAAAGATCGTAGCTGAACCGAAGAAGAATTGCATTTAACGAAGTAAACTACTAAACAATTACAGGTAACACTGCTCATGGTATGCCTGCATGTTTCTCAACAAGGATTTGGATAAAAACGGCCAAATTTTAATTCAAGTAGAAAATAGTACAGAAATAAATACCAGCTAATAGTCTTTTTTGAGTCTTTTCTCCCGTAGATGCAATAGTTCGTGTTCACTAGCTGGGTGAAACTGGGCCCATCGGTCATTATGGTGTTTGTCAGAACTCTCTGAAAGCAGCGGCTGGTCGGTGGGCACTTCTTGTCGAGTCTCCTCCCGCCCTGACATTGTGCTGTACTCCGTATATCATCTGGCTCCTTTCTGGGACAGTATGGCCTGGCCTGGCCGCGTGATTTGTTTTCTTGCTCACTTTACCAACTTCAGGAGCGGGGCAGCAACACACCCCCAAAAACAGGTCATCGGCTAAGGGATTTCTAGACCTACCGAACACTGCCATCTGTGCTGCAATCTCTGGACTGTGCACCCTAACCCTAACCCTAAAACGTCTCTGAACCTCACCGAAAATAGTTTATTGACATGAAAAAAAAAGGTGTGAACAGAGTTAGAACGCTTTCGTTCATCATTAGTTTTACGTTCATAAATGAAAGGTACTAAATAAGAGCGCGCCAAACAGAGTGGGTTCGTCTGATTTTGGATTCACGGCTCTCATGGCCTCTAGTGGTTTTTTTTTTTTTTTTGCGAGTGAATGTTTTTAGCGCTGCAATGATTAAAATTGCATTCGCTTTGTCTGGTGTCCCGACGTCACGGCGAGGTTCCTTTAGTGATAAATGTTTTCTAAAGTTGGCTCTTCTGTTTTCTATTCTGGATCCAACTTTCTCAAGCACAATTTGAAACGTCGAAGTCGGAGGCTTCATTTTCAAATAAGACAGACATTTCTTCCTCATCTCCCAAAACTTCGTCCATTAAATGGTGAAATTCACCATTTTTTAAAATATATATCATATAGGTACTGTTTATCCAATATCAGCGCCTTCTCTTTTGTTTGCGTGTAAGCCAGTATAACAACATGAGCTTGGCTACTGGGCCCATGGCTGATGGAATAATGTCAAACAAAAATTTGCACACATGAGAGATCCTGAAAGAAAATGAACGAATTCACTCTGTGTCAATCATTCGCTTTCCTGACCTCACGAAAAAAACAAAACAAAAAAAAAAACGAATGAATGAAAGCGCACTAATTCTGTTCACACTCTTAGGCATAGATTTACAGATTTAGTGATAAGAGAATAACATTTTTTATCTGCCACTTAAGATACAGTGTCATAAGTACAGTATTCTCAAGTTGTGATTTATTGTTGATGCTAATTTGGTCCACAGATACAACAAAATTATTTGGGGGGGGGGGGATATACCAGACAAATACAGTTTGGTCAGCACCAATTGTGTGCATGACTCGGTGATTATAAATAAATAAATAAATAACAGTAAAAAAGTTAAATTGTAAGATTAGATCAGTTCGTAAATAAATAAGGGAAAGCTAGGTAAATACATGTAAATAAGTACCCAAATCTATATAATTCACAAGTTCTTGTGAGTAAATAAAACAGCTGTCTGTCAATACTAACTTGAGTATTGGAAACTATTCTAATTTTTATCACATCTGTCAAGGTTTAAAGTCCCTTAATGAGATGGCACGCGCTCAGCAAACTACTAGGTGCTATTGTTTACCCTAGATAATGGGAACATGTGTATTACGTCAGATGCTACTAGTAACTAAGGGCAAGGAAGGGAGAGCTAACTGTCATAATAAACCAGCGTAGAGTGGATTTTTGGCAGAAGATTAACGGTGTTGCTTGGAGAAAGGACACTGGAGAAGCAAACAATAATCGCAGAACATTTAAGAGCAGACTAGAGAAAAGTCAAAGAAAATATGTACTAGGGAAGATGGTGGATATTTAGACAAAAATAATAGGGCATTAATGGAAATTAACACCCCGGGTTAGACTTGGGGGTGGAACTATATTGTGACTGACGTCACAAGGTGGCGGTTATGTAATTAACCAACCACAGCCTGCGTACTAAGCGCTAAGGCAAGAGAGACCGATTATATATACAGCGGCGGGGACATAGTCCGGTTCAGTGCTAGACAGACAATCCTTGCTGTGAGTGCATTCAGTGTTCGTTTTCAACCAGATAGAAAACAATGTGGAATTATGCCTGGTCTTGTTAATTGAAGCCATGGCACTATGATTGATATCCAAAGCTCTTGTTGGATTCCCTGGCTTATTACAAGCCAGGGCTAATGGTGAGTTCGATGACAAATATCTCGTGGTTCAGGCATATGAGCGTAGCCATCTAGATCTATCCTTAACGGAGGGAATGATGATTTTACCAGGAATGAAAGTTGCGAGGAATGTATCTCCCTAGAGATTTGCTAGATCTATTTATTTTGTAAACTTAAACTGTCTGTGGTGAGACTGGGAATTACCAGCTCATCACAGCTCTAGAAGACCTATAGATGCCATGTGAAGTTTTATTTTGATGGTATGAGTGTCATTTGAATGTATTATCATACTTGTAGGATTTGTCGTTAACAGTATGAATGCGACAGTGATGTAAAAGTCAATCCTATGCCTACGTCTCCGTAGTGAGCTAGGCAAGTTTGTAAATTGTTAGGTCTTCAAGTATTGTTTGAAATACTCTGGTGTCTACAGCTTCTATATGATCTGTAGACTTACTTAAGTTTAACCCACTACACTGTTCAGCCTTTGGCATAATGATAGATAATGTCCTGAAGACATTTAACGTAGTTGATAGCTAGATCTAGAATAATTAAGGGGTTAGTATTTCAGTGGGGGATTTATAAGGATGAAAGGAATTGATTTAGATTTAGTTTAGATAATCTAATTAGATTTAAAAAGTTAGTAGTATATTAGATTTAGAATAGTTCCAGACTTAATATGAATTTCTATGGAAATTGTTGTTCATGATGTTTCACATTCACATATATATTTTTAATTTATCGTCAATACATCCGTGGTTGTGGCCCTGCAGGTCTGACACAAAAAATAACCATTTTGTTACTTAGTAAATAGTATGTTTGTGCGTGAGGTTTAGTTCATTTACACATACAAAAATGCAGTCGAAAACATATCTTGACACAACATAGTAAATGCTAAATCCCGCTTCATGACAAATTATCCGAATTTATGACAGACCTAGCCATCTCAGTCTTCGTTTACACAGGTCACGTAAAACGAATGGACGACAGCAGGATCCCCAAGCAGTTACTTTTTGGTGAAATGGCCCAAAGAACTTCAGTAACTAAGTAAAATATTGGTAAAGTATATTCTTACTGAATAACTGAACTGTAGATTCGGTTCACCAAAGGGAGTATCCAGCATGCTTGTTGTTTAGTCAAATCTTATCATTATATGATACAATAAATAAGAGAGGAAAACGTAAAGGTCTGTCTCAGGGAGGAGGTAGAAAGACAGATCGGATTTACTGTTTCTGGTACTGTTCCAATTCATAGCTGAACACCAATGACATTGTAAATTTCTAGGTTTTTCGGGTTATATTGTTATAGTCAACACATTGTACACCAACTGCAATGAAAACCCTATGGCATCCCTCTCTACTTGACTACCGTTCTACCGCGCTTGCTCGGGCCGCACCCGTTGATATCCGATGTCGCATTCGGCGGCAAGTGAAACATCTTGTTATTTCTACAATCTTTGGTTTGCCTCAGGTCATTTACAAATATTTTATGCCTCATTCTTGTGCAAGTGGCAATTACCCTCCTTATCTTTCTCTCCCCCCCCCCCCACACACACACCTTTAATAAATCCAGCCTCGGTTACACCTTAACAGTTTGTGAAATGTACTTACCGATCAAGATCTATTCGTCTGCACTTGTGCAACGCAACTAACACCCCGCGTCTTACATAGTTCTACATTTCACCACTGACCATGGCGAGAAAAAGCATGTCAAAGTGACGAACGCAATACATATTTTTTAACTACACGCTTTCACTATATGTCCACAACCTGCGCGCGTATAAACACTGTGAGGACTACTCAGAGCTCTGTGGTACTAGTCTTTTTCGCTCAATTACGAAGGTGTGTGGTTTGAATTGATATGGATGGTACGCGCGCAAGTCGATGGACGAATTTAGCGAATTGAACCGCCTCGATATCTTGTATCTTGTGTTTTTTTTTTTTTAACTATTGACTTGTGTGAGGCCATGAGATGTGCACAGAGCGGTTCATACTTCAGTACAGTAACTGCGTCTCTAAAAATTATATGGATACAGGAGATGGATACAGAGCTCCGTTAACGACAAATCCCGCAAACTGTACTTTTTCAAAATTTGGTTTCCGCAAATGGAATACATAAAGGGTTCCTCCTCCCTCCCCGTGTTTTTTGTCTCTACAAAATTCGCGTATTAATGAGTGGACTGAGCCAGGTAAATGCCACTGGAGACGTAACAAAAGAATAAGCTTGAAATAGGGAATTACCGATTTAACTGATTTACTTCGAGCTAGTTAGGTGTTCTTATATTATTGTCCTCTTTGAAAGGCGATGGTCAGTGATATGGCTGTAACGGAGCTTTAAAGAAATGTGCCATTTGGTAAAATGCCAAATATTTTGTAGTCAAACAACGAATATTTCTCAGTGTAATTTTCATGTACTATAGACCCTTTTAATTTACCGTCCTCCATATCACGTGATTTGCAAACAAAATGGCGGCGTGCCCCACTTGTAGGGCGGAAGCGGTGGACAACGGTCGAACGATGCCATCCTCTTGTTGGGCACCCAACTGTACAAACCCGTTACGTGCTGGTTCTGGCATAAAAATGCATCTTTGCTTTGAAAGTGCACATATTCAAATGCCATCATCAAGGCAAGTTGAGGTTTTTGCCCT
The DNA here is from genome assembly GCA_963931925.1 of Onchidella celtica. Classification (NCBI taxonomy): domain Eukaryota; kingdom Metazoa; phylum Mollusca; class Gastropoda; order Systellommatophora; family Onchidiidae; genus Onchidella; species Onchidella celtica. Next base: position 32,462,510 of record OZ007579.1, read on the forward strand.
ACACGGTGCTTTTCGAAGCCATGCGGCTCCCCGCAAACAACCATAACGCGGAAGTTGAAAGGGTCTATATGAGGTATATGTTTCTGCATGGACGGCGTAGAGGGACTTGGGGTAGTGAACCCCATTTAATTACATGTACATCTACTTACATTTCGCCTCACCCATATTGAAAATACGTGCCTAACAAATGCTTTTTTCGCTTAATCTTTTTTTTTCCTGCAACCGATCCATAGTGTATGCTCGCTGGAAACAAAATGAGGAAAACTCGTTCGCCAGCCGGATAAGTATAGTATCCCAATATTTCCTTGGGGGCCCATCAAAATCCCTTCGCGGGCCGGATCTGGCCCAATGGCAGTAGGATGTTCACCTGTCATACACTAGACACCATACATTTTCCTCTGTGAATTTTACGAATACTGAACTCACATATTCACAAAACCTGTCTAACAAAAAGATGATTTCTGTGGCAAAGGACTAGCTGCAGCCATGGCGAACATCATAGAAGTCGGATATGTTCAAAAAAAAAAAAAAAAAACTTACTATTCCAAGCTCGATCCAGTTCTGTTGGTGTCAGTGTTGACCACAGCTAGAAGAGGTTTTCCCAATAGATGCTTCAGCCAGGCTTTTGGGATGTAAACTTGTGCTGATCTGCAATAGTTGTTTGACCTTCATCTCAGTAGTTACTGCTTCTTTATGAAGATCCATCCTGACGACATCCTGTGTGCAAGAACCAATATCAGCGTCAGATAAAATCAGGTGGGGGGGTGGGGGGGGGGTGGGCAAAGTGGGTCAGTTGGCATAGACCTTCCATTTTGAGGGGGCCTACTCCACCCTGGTGGAGGCAAAGGTTGGGGCAGGGATCCTTTGGTAAGAAATGATGTTCTAAAGAGAGAAATGGGGGACTCCAAGACATATAATATTTTAAAGAATATTCATTAAAAACTCGCATGCATTTAGTTATTAATTACAAAAATACTTAATGAAGTCCCGGCCTCTTACCACTTTTGTGGGGACCTGATCAGCGTCAAGTTACAGACTGAAATATCTTGAAAATACATTGCCAAATTACCGGGTTTTTTTTATTTTATGCAGAGTAAACAATCAAGATCCAGACAAGAGCGTAGCCAGGAATACGATATGGCCAATTAGCGATTAGATTAGGCCACGCTTATTCGCAAACGTCTGCGGATAAGATGTGGATCTTATTCACAGATGGATTTTTGGTTTTGTGATTTTATTTAGGAAGAGCTCCTTTAGATCACAATTTTGGCTCGTTTTGTTGAATAATTAGGCTCTTCACTCGGTAAGATGGCTCGATTCCGAGAAGCTAACGCATGATGCGTCTTACGGTAATGATGCACCAGGTTGTCTTTTGTTTTTAGCGATATTTGTCGGTTATTGTGTCCTCAGTAGCAGAGACCCTGCTTAGTAAAGCTTACTCAGGTTCCCCGGTAGCATGCTAAGTAAACTCGCCTGCCGAGTTGGTAAGGGGGGTTCGAATCTCCGCAAGAGCTGACTTTTTTTGTTCTTGTTATTTTAAACTGCTTCTCCCCCCCCCCCCCCAAACTCATCATCGTTGATTTGCTCCAGAGTATAAAATTGTGACTAGGATTTTTTTTGCCGGGTGTGAAGTCACAGAGAAAGTCGGAGCAGATAAAAATGAACTAAACGTCCATGCAAGTAAGAAAGTAATACATGTAAAACAAAACATGACAAACAGCTGAAGCAGAAGACCCCCCAAAATATATTTTCAATAAATACAGGCTAGATCTAAGTCACGACGAGGCAGACGAAATTTTCAGTTCACACTGACTAAAAGAAATTATTTACATGTTTAAAATTTGATTTACATTTTCATTTCTAATTAGCAACTGTCCCGTTTAACGAAAAGGAATAAATAAAATGAACGGGAATAAACAAAAGAAGTCATCTGGAGCACACTGGGGTAATGATCAGTTTCTCCACGACATCAAGTTTTCAAAATCCTTAGGAAACAAAATGATTCCTAATAATGAGCAGTACTAGGTTAAAAAAAAAATTTAAAAATCCGGCGTGGGATTGAACCCAAGACAAGATTGAACCCATAGTCTCCGACTGATAACCGCAGGCGCTAGGCACTGCGCCACGGCAGACCACCATAGGCTGGAGGAACATTTCCATAGTAGACACCACAGAACCAAGAAACCCCCATCTGCGAATAAGCACTTCTATTAGATTATCCTCCCTCCGCCACCTGTGTATATGTGCAGTAAAGACTTTCGCAAACTTCATGCGAGAGGCGACTTTTGCCACTGGTACAACCCACCAATACTCTATATTACTTACCTGTGTTTAAGTGATTAGTTTAGGAAGTTCAATACTATTGACATTTTCACCTCATTTTTGTTTACATTTTTCTTGTTCTTGTTTCTGTATTTTTTTTGCGGTGGGGATTAGTTGTTAATTCTCGCCGGGCAGCGGCCCGCTCTTCCCGACTTTTAACTGCCAAGGTTAACTTGCGCAGTGTGCGCACGGGCCCTCCTAGTTTTTCGTCCTTATCCGAGAAGACTAGGTGCTCGATCCTACCAACCATACGATTAGAGACAGGAATTTTTTCCCCCGAAAAAAATTCCAACATGCCTGCACTGAACGGGGATCGAACCCGGTACCTTGCCTCTAGATCACCGTGTCCCTCTCGTTTTACCTGTTCTTCATTCTGGGCCACTTATGGTCGGGGATAACTGGGATGACTTCTGCTTGTCTGTGATCTAACAAACTTACCCCCCCCCCCCACCCCCCACACACACACCCGCCATAAAACTAACCCTTCGCTGCTTTGCCCCTAACTGTTCCTGGCTGTCTAATCTCACAATACTGCCATGTGCCCTGAACCATTCCGAGCCTAGTTCTTATGCATTTCTTGAGTGATCATTATGGAGACAATTCCCGAATTATGATTGTTTTGTATTAACTAGTTAGATCCCCTACTTACTTGCGTCATTTACGTGTATTTTGAAAGCGTGGGATTTATGGTGTGTAATTTTTGACATTTGCTTGTTTTGTCCCCTTTTGCACCGTCCTGGCGTACGAGTAGAAATTTGTGTGGCAGGCAAGGGGATAAGGCTAGGGGCACACAAGCGATTTGGTATCCTGTTGCAGTTGTCTTGGTTTTATGTCCCCAGTTGACACTGCAATGAGTCCGTGTCTCGCATGTGTACACATCGTCATTCATGTATTTAGATCTACACTTTGGGAAGAGTTCCATTTATGTTCCATTGCAAGTATGGAAGGACTTCCGAATGCGTTCCATAGCCCGAGCGAAAACAGTACAGAGCTACCCCGGCGGCTTTCCCTGATATGTCAGTCTGAATACTGCCCAGACGAACATCGGCGTACGGCCTCGATGATACAAACCGACTAGACCCTCACGTCTACATATCGATCTGACAATGCCTATACACTTGAGCTATGGAACGCATTCGGAAGTCCTCCCGTAAGGATATTACAAGGAATGACCGTGAGCGGCGGGTCGCAAGGGGCGCCCCCCCCCCTCCCCACCCTCTCCTCACCGGCGAGTTAAGTCTTCTAGGTGGATGGTTTTATAGTAAATGCGGGGCTCGGCGATGAACACTCAGAACTTGAAATAGTCACCTGACTAAAGTTGTGTACAACTCATATGCTACACCTTCCTAGATATCTAGATCTTCTTAAAAAGCGACGCAACTATTACTCGACAGCAACACAACAAAATCGCCTGTGTACGCCTCGGCTCAACCTGCTCATAACTCTCAGGAATTGATGTCCTAACTAGCATTTTACAACTTCGTCGCACATTATTACTGGGCCCCCCAGACGTAACCTCAAATTTTACCGGTTCTCCACTCTCGCCCAGTTCATGGACTGTTCATAATTCCTAAGAATTCATGTCCTAACTGGTATTTCACAACTTTGCCACACTAGTATTACGTCAGTGGGTTTACTTTCATTCTAGAGCCACTTCATTCTCGGCAGCTTTGGACGGAGTTATCTTGGAGATCATCTCATCGACACAGATCTCAGAAACTAACGACGCCCCCCCCCCCCCGGAATATTCAGGGAAACTGAACAGTTCGTTTACAAAACCTTTTTCAGATCTGCACAAAATTTTTTTGGAATTTTACCAATGTGTTAAAATTATATAAATGTGTTTAATTCTATGTTAAACTTAACGGCTCTGAATAAGAATCGTAAGTAAAGAAAATGTACCCGGAAGGACTTCCAAATGCGTTCCATAGCCCGAGTGAAAACAATACATAGCTACCCAGGCGGCTTTCCCTGATATGTCAATCTGACTACTGCCCAGACGAACATCGGCCTACGGCCTCGATGATACAAACTGACTAGACCCTCACGTCGTTACATTATCAATGTGACAATGCCTAGATCTATGCACTTGTTGAGCTATGGAACGCATTCGGAAGTCCTCCCTCAAAAAGTTACGGAACGAGGACAAGCAAAACACATGCATGAACTTACCCTGTAGAGAAGAGCTTCATTCTCGGCAGCATCATACTTAGACGATGTTCAAAATATTACTTTTTGGATCAGCAGTGAGAATCTCCCCCTTTCTAAAACCCACCTTGTCTCTGTGAAGTAATCATGCGGAGTGACTGGACTCTGAACTTGTTTTGCCTTTCCTGTGTCTTGCCAGCCGTCCACGTGAGTTCCGTGAGTTAACTTGGCAAAACAAAACAACAATAAGCGAGGCCTATTCCACGTAACGTGTATTACACCTGAAGACAAGTTTTTCACCTTGCTAGCGTCCTAAATAAATCATTAAATGAGATATTTATAATTTAAACCTTTTTGACAATAACAAACAAAAAATGACTACTTTAGATGTTTTTATCTTAAATTAATAAACTTCAAGGTTAGATCTAAGTCAAACATGGTGCATAGCTTGGCGTGACGTGTGTTACATTCACCAAAAAGTGGTTTTCCAGTTTAAGTAACATTTTCTGGAATTTCAGTGAAAGCAGTCTAAGAATTTCACCTAAAGTTTCACATGATATTGTAAATGACTGTTATGAATGTGGCAGATTCTGTATCCCATAATTCTTACATTTTTAGATAACATAAGCAAAAAAGTGCCGTGACGTGTGCAACATTTTTTTTTTTGGTATGACATGTGCTACACCTTCACTTTTCAAGTGCCTTTTCAGGAATAAGATTACGTTTTGGATTTAAGCTTGAATGTTTAGCCATTTACAGTGATAAATTATATTTGTTTTGTAATTGGTTATGATCTGTCTCAAATATTTATGGCTAGATCTAGAGGAAAACTTTAATTAATCTGTACGGTGAGACGTGTGTTATACACCACCATTGACGCTTTTTGGATTCTTTGTAGTCAATACGTAACTCAGTAATAGAATTTTTCCTGTTATTTATACATTGTTAAAATGTGAATGCAACATAAGGTGGAACAAAAAATGGATCACATCAGTTACTTGTTATCAAACATAAATCTCCAAAATATTGAATAGTTTTGCTTCTCAGTATGTAATATTGTTCTTAGAAAACTTGCGGTAAAATGATGAAATACAGTCTCTTTTCTTTCTCAGATGACACCTTTTTTGTCGATAAACCATTTTACGAGTTAAACCACAGCTTTTCTATTTGATATTTCAAATTCCGGATTTTCTCATACCTGTTGACATTTCGTGGAATGGGCCAAGACAAAAATTTTTTTAGCGTTCGGTCGTTAACGTTTTTTCCCCGCCAAGGCGGGAAATTTGTGACTTTCCTACTCATAGTTATTTTTAGGCCTGACGCCCATTTGCCGATTTTGATCAGTCAACTAATTGGTTGGTGACGTCACGCAGGGCTGGAATAACTATTAAGCAAAATAAGCACGTGCTTAGGGCATCAAGGAAAGGGAAGCACCGCTGAAAATTTCCATTTGCCGGATTTACCATGGACCAATGGTGTTAAAATGCAAACTGTGCAGCTGAACCTGGGTCCACAAAACGGGGGCCCTATAATAAATGAAAAAGTTCAAGTATTTGTTGTCGTAATGCATCCCATTTTTTAGAATATTTTTAAAAAATTGTAATGGTTTACTTTTGTTTATATTTTGAATTACACATACAGTACTAAGGGGGGCCCAAAATCTTGCAGACTGGAAAAAGAATAATGGAGTTTATACTGCATATCACTTGTGCCGATCATGAGTCAGAGCCTGTTGAAGGGGGAAGCTGGTGACAAATAAATAGGGAAATGAGCAATTTCAGTAGCCCCCCCCCCCAACCGTAAACCAGATGCCTTTGCCTTGACATGACCTTGAGCTATGCTACAATTGTAGTCGGCTTTACTGTAATTTTCATCACCTGTCGGGAGGATATTAGGTGCGAAAAAGATTGTGAACGTATTTTACCAAGTTTGATGTAGTAAGTTCATTATAAAATGTTCCAATTTCCACCTTCAAGTACACGTAATTTGATCATTATAAACTCTTCAAAGTCCATCTTAAGTAACTTAGTTATACAAGTTCTCCAATAGCCACATTAAGATGATCAATAAAATATTGATGGACGAGATTATAGATTATGTATAGTCAATGTGGAGCTTTCGCCAAGTGGCACGAAAGTGTTAGGGTTCTGGACTAAAGTCCCCTCTAGGTGTTATGAAGAGGGTCTTCTCAATGATGGTATTATGACTGCATTTAAATCGAGAGGTATTTAGTATTCAATCTTTCGTACCATGCCACACACTAAGAACAATCTGAATAAGTTTCATAAACAGACCTGCAGGGCCACAAATTTAATTACATTAATTACCCTAACTATTTTGTCTAGATCTATTACATAGTGAATACAACATCAGCAGCATCAAATCTAAATTCAATAATATGTCACTCGAAGTCTTCTCTAGATTCCTATAATATTATGATAATTCTGACTCACTAACAATTTAAGTACTAATTATATATCTCTCAGATCTGGTCTGCCTACTATATATCAATCAATATACTAATATGGGCTCTGGCGACGATGTCACCTCAGCTATTTGTGCCTACCGCTTATAATGGATCGAGCTCGTCAATATAAACTGACGTAACTAAGTCTAGATATCTACTCTAGGATGGGCTGGCAATTCCCAGCCTCATCCAGACAAATCAATCCCAATTCACAGATGCGTATGCCATACATTCATACTAATTGCAAGTCAATATAAATCTTTGTCTTGCATTCTTGGGCAGCATTCCTAGTATATGCGGCAATTCTGTCCTAGTGGATAACTTATGTTCAGCTCCTCGTTCATTGTTGAGTCATCAATGGACAAACACTTACGCTTGGTCCCTGGTGTTAGAAACAACCAGGGAACAGTGGACAATAGCAGTGGGCATATCTCATTCAAGCATATGGCTTCATCTCAAATGTCTATAGTGGACTAGACATGACATCGAACAGACTTAGGATTCTTCAGGCAGGATCGTGCCGACGCCTGCACAGATTGGAGTTTTCTGTATGGAGTAATGGTCATAGGTATGGCTACACTTTTATACTGTGCAGCCACCTGCAAATTACCGTCCAAATCCCTTGATTTGATTGGTGCATCCATGCGAGCTCATCTCGCAGTATTAATATATTCTACGTGGGAGTTGGTCACGGCCTTGTACTAAAAACAGACAAGGTCAATTTAAAATGTCAAAACAATTACTGAAATCTTTAAACCCTCGTGCTTTCTACATTTTATGTACGAATTTCTGAACGCGACTAAGCGTCTTAAACTATCTATCCTTATTCACCCCTTCTCTTCCCTTCTAAGTGTTCATCAAAATCACGGGGTCGAGAATTGCACTGTCACTCCTAACTTATCCATTTATTCTATCTCGCCCCACTTTCTTTCCATCTCTAAGAAAAAGTGTTTCAAAAACAAACTGTTCACGGAGCAGTTCAAGGACAAATTACGCTGGTTATAATCAATGAGACCGTGAAAAATCAACTCCTTGCAAGTCGTGACCCAGCACGGCAATTATAGTACTTAAACCATGACACACACATTAGTAAATAGAGAAGCAATAAGTGTTTAACATTTTCTTTCTTCAATATGGATATACAATTGAATCTATGTCTGTACTAATCCCAACATTTAGAACTCGCATCGTTTTCTCAATCACAGATTCACAGCTCTAGATGACACGTTGGAGCCCCCCCCCCCCCCTCCCGCCCCCCTTCCCCTTTCCGCCTTTCATAATTCATCAAAATTTCATGTGAATATTTTATGGTCATTCAACAAGAATTCCCGACGTATGCACTTAATAAAATAGGTGGAATTACAGGCATTTGCATTTTTAAGATTGGGCATAATTCTGTGTTATTACTGCTGAAAAGTTAATCTATTCCTTGTATTTCTGTCCAGTGATCCTACTGTTCTGTCTATCATATATTCTAGAGAACTTTATTTGCAACTTGATTTAAACAGGACCACGATAACAATCAAATCCAGCGATATACAGTCAGGTGACATAAAACAACAGAGGTCAGCTATATCTTTACACTTAACAATGTCTTCTTTCACACTATAACTGAGCCTATTTTCACACTAACACTGATCTAATTCAATTATTTCAGATTTCTGTATGAGAAAATTTCAGTCTTGAAGAAGTTTTCTTCTGCATTGTAACAATAAATCCGACAATCAAAACAGTTTATCGCATGTAATAATAACCCACACTCCCCAAGTTCTTAGGTTAGACGTGTTTGCTTACACTACTGCAAACATTGCGACACTAAAATGAGATATCTTTAACAAATTCGACCTTACATACTACATGTAATTCAATTTAGTTCCTTGGGTCGATTTGATTGTTGAAAGATAGATCTGTAAAGCCACCAACATTTTCCATCACTGTGGATATAACCTTCCAAATCATCTGATTGGATTTCAGTGAGGTCTAGGGCACTTCACGAATTTTCTTTCTTTGCCACTATAACCGAGAACAAACCCATACGTTATTATATAGGCTAGTCGCGCCAACTCATCCTTACTTCCGTAATGGACACTGCACGTAACACATGCCCTACAAAGGCAAACTGAAACAGTCAATCACTTATATGATTTCAACAGAAAGGAGAACACAAATACAAACTATGTAATATACTTGACAATTCACACATAATGTACTGCATGCTATGTGTATACTATTAGAATGCGCATACTTGTAGTTTACTTATCGTTCTAAAACCTGGCAGACCTTTCTTTTTCGTAAAAAATAAATAAATAAATAAATCTCATGTCCCTCCGCCAGGCAGAATACAAGATAGCCATGCAACAAAAAGGGATAGTTGGCAGTAGTATTTACTACTACATAAGTGAACAATTTCTGTTAGCACACTGATTAATTAATTCGCAGTGCCTTACTGAATTCGGACATGTCAGTGTGGGCAATTTTACTAGGAGCGCAAAGAAAAAAATCCACTTCTGTCTTTCATGTATGTAGCATCTGCAAGCTATCCCTTGCCCTCCCCCGTTTTCTTCGTACACTGGTGAGCATGTGTTCATTTCTTCTTTCATTTTATTGTTGACGACCGCCAGAGTGTACTGTACTCCGTGACCTGACCTTCTTTCTAGTGAGTAGTTTTTTTCCTCGCTCGCTTTTTGTCAGTGTTTTGACTCGTTCAGTAAATATTAGTATGTTCCCGAACATTCGATAACATTGTGGAGACGGATGTTTACGCCAGATTTGGCCTTGGGGGATGTAACCTGATGACGTATTGATGCGTGATTGGTTAGTTTGTGCGAGGGCAAAGGTAACGTTTATTTCGGGAACTTTCTGTAGAAATGTTTATATATATAGACCTGTGTGAGTGGTTGGTGGAGTGAGTAAGTGAGTTTCCTTTTGTGTGGCGTAGATATTTAGTTTCGCTGGCGTCTTCCTAGTAATTTATTGTTCACTATACAGTTATTAAACTTTAGTATTATTTAATCTATCGTCGGATCTCGTGTTTATTTATTTTACAGCTGTAATAGTTTCGTTTTCTAAAGGGTTGTAGTTAGATCAACTAACTCCCCCCTACTATAACGTGCTAGAACAACCTCAGCTGTTACAATGTAGCAAAGAATGTTGTATTCAAGCTTAAATGCAAATTCAGACCGTCCAAAAACAGAGTGAAATTCTAGGTTTAAGAATCATCAACTCTGTTCTTTAGTCCAACCAGCAATATTGTTTAGAATTTAGTAGCCTATCTGCTATGGCTTTCAGCAATCCCCCCCCCCCCCCAAAGAGGCAATTATGGTGAATAATTAGAACGTTAGAGTAGGTAAAAGTTTATCAATATAACCAAAAACTGCTGGCATCTGAAATATAATTATGTTATCAGTTTTTAATGCTTTCTAACAGCCAAATTTCCAGCCTCTTTAATGTCTCTGTATCAGTCGGTCACTCTAGATTTAAGAATCATCAACTCTATTCTTTAGTCCAACCAGCAATATTGTTTAGAGTTTAGTAGCCTATCTGCCATGACTTTCAGCAACCCGTCTCTCCCCCCCCCCCCCCCAGTTTCTGTGGCTTTTTGTTTTCTATTTGTCTTGCATTCTCTCTCTCTCTCTCTCTCTCTCTCTCTCTCTCTCTCTCTCTCTCTCTCTCTCTCTCTCTCTCTCTCTCTCTCTCTCTCTCTCTCTCTCTCTCTCTCTGTCTCTCTCCGGAATATTGGTATCCTCTCTCAAAAACAACAACATCTCCGTTAAAGATTCCAAGCGATTGCACTGATTTATTCAGGATGTCAACGAATATTACATGGAACTCTTCATTGTGCTAAAATAGAAAAGAACTCAATACAAAATGTGGAAGATAATTGGACAAATAATAATTTGGGAATCCCCGTTGCTCCATTGTGAAAACCCAATATCTACCTTCTTCTAGAATCAGACTGCATACATACACTTTTTGACACTTGCACACGGGATGCACACAAAGGAAGATCCCAACTTTTCTATGCAAGAGAGGTACCCTTATTTGAAACACTACATGATACAAAATGATAGTCCATTTTAAACCTGAATCCTGCATTCATTTCTCAACTGCCACAGAAAATGTTTTATTGTCTAGGCAATTGCTTTAAGAGACTTACTTGCTATTCGTATGTCCTAAAATTCAAACCTTCATAATTATGTTTGTTTTATAATATTATATATCATTATTATGAAGTTGATGATGATTAGGGGACTGAAGTCTGCTGATAAAACCGGGAATAGAGAAAATACTGAGTTGTCGCCCCTGCTCATCCACGATTAATTAACTATGCAATTGTAAAATAACACCACGGCTCATTAACGACAGCCGAAGTTGAATGTCCGGACTTCGAAATAAAAAAGTCCAGCGGGAAAAAAGTCCAGTGAAAAGAAGTCAACTTATATTCGTTGTTTTCTTTTAAATTTAATTAAAATATAAAAAGCATCTCGTCTTGATAAAATTGATTCTACAAGTTTTAGGCTGTTGCATCGAGAAAATGAATTTTTTAGAAAAAACAAAATGAAGTTGGGGGAGGGGGGATACTACAGTTACTTTTTTTAAAAAGCTAATGAGAAATGGAGGGCTATAAACCAGAATGTCTTATATATTATTGTCCAGTTTTATTCCTTGCTCTTCAATATCTGTAGATATCCAAGACACACGGTGTGTGACTTCACTTCCTTAGGCCCGGCGCGCACTATGTTAAAATTAACCATCCGTTCAATGCAAGCAATCTTTTGCGTGGTGTGCAGCACTGTAAACTCTTTGCCAAGCAAGCAAAAATCTGCCTTTGCACGCCGTGCAGCAGGCGAAACGGGACAGTGCGCGCCGGGCCTTACCGAATAAAACTATTCATGTGGCAATATTGAAGGTAGTGCAGTTATTTGAATTTTCATAAAAGTAACACATTTCAATCTGGTTCTTCAAATTTGATTATTTTGGACACAAAATATTCTGGTTGCCAAACCCTCGATATAAGAAAAGCAAGCCCCACCAGATGAGACAACTAGTGAGTTATGATAAAAAGTAGAAATCAGTTTGGACTACCTAAAAACAGTCGGTGCTTCGCGGCAAAGCATGCCCTATGTTTGAGTTTGGTGTTCCTTTAAATTAAAGTACAAAGGCTGAGGTTCACAGGCGTATAATTTTGATCCTAGTTTCTATCAATATTTCCGCCGGTTTCTCGGTCAACCAGCTTTTTAACTATTGATTTTTCAAGGGACGTTCAACTCAAAACACGATGAAAATTTATTATTTGGTTTTCTTCGTGAGTGATTTCAAACGCGTGCGCTGCATCAGCTTTTGTTTTAAGGAGGTCAAATCTGTACGCGGGGCTCCTAGTCCTAGAGAAAACGGCAAGACTTTGTCTTGTTCAAGCAATAAAAAACACAGCTACACACCTTTTAAACAATACAAAAGATAGTACGTGTACGATTGAGGAAGAACTGAACTTTAATTCGATATAGGGTACATGCCATTTTACATAAGCAGACAGCTATAGACTGGTATTATCAGCCTTGTAATGTTGACCTAGAATTATGCCAAAACGGGATTTCGCCCCGTTAGCGAGGCAGTTTGGATAACCTAATCACTGCCATTTCATGACAGTCTTCGCCTCGAATGCTGACTGGATGGGTTGGGTTTTAAACGCGCAGATGGAGTTCAGAATGACGTTTATAAAAATACACAAACTAACAACAGAAACAAAGCAACCCGGTAGGCCGGTTACCTCACCTCTGTGGGGGGGGGGGGGGGTTCTTTAAGCACGCAATTTGACGAAGAAGTTGGTGAAAATTATGGGTCTTGTTTTACTTTATAAAGTGTCGACAATTGCCTTTTCATTGATTTCCGAGGTCACATGTTCTTTTTCCTTTTTTTTGCTGTCTTTCTTTCTTCCTTTCTTTCTTTCTGTTCTTGCCACCATCAACTTCTCCGTCTGTGTTCATTGCAAAACATACAGGTCGTGCCCTGAACATTGACCTGTGTCGCGCGCGCACTGTCTCTCCCTCTCTCTCTCTCTCTCTCTCTCTCTTCAGTAGAGCCCGTTCTTAGTAGCCGGATGTAGGCCAAAGTTTGAACACTAGCTGAGCGTGCGAAGGCCCTATTGTCTATTGTCACTGACCTATCTCCGTCTTCAACTTGTATGACTCCGTGACACCCGGATATTTATGTTATTATGCAATGTCCAAAAGTGAGACGGAAATTTCCATGTTGTTATCGGCAATTTGCGCAGTGACAAGATTTGTTCCGCAGAAATGGAAAATCCGTTCAGTCGCAAGTGCTTTGTTCATGGCAACTTGTGCCGCTTAATCGGCAAACTCTTAATGAGAAGTGCCCCGCATTTATTGCTCTGGGAGAAGTTTGGGTTCAGAGAAAGCACGTCGGCGTGATAACGGTTACACTGTGTTAGAAAAGAAATAGGACGAAAGCCAGAATGTAACAAAATGCTAGGACAGAAGGAGACACCACCACAGTACCAGAAGTGCCTACCATCCACCGACGGTCTGGGAGATGATGATGAGATATTAGTATGTAAGCTGGTGGCATAGTTATGGCATATTCCATTTGGATCTGCGATGCTGTTTACAGTTTCAATATTGCACCATATTCGGTCTCTGAACACGGCCTCCCTCCGCTTTGGCGCTTTTTCTTCTCGCTGTTTTGTCGTTGCTGTCGCTGCTATGGTTATTGTCGTCATTGTTGTTGTCGTTGTTATTTTTTTGTTTGTTGTTGCTATTGTTCCTCTTGTTGTTGTCTGTCATAGTTCATAACTATCAGGGGGACAATGAAAGCGGGCGGTTATTTTAGTAACCATGTTCATTTTGATTCTTAATTCTTAATCCAAGATTTTTCCTTTTTATGTCTAAGGGCATCCTAAATTTGCCTTAACCCTATTGCCTCAGATGATCTCTTTTCGACGATCGCAGGAACCCATGACGTCGTCATTTGAACTGGGTGAGGCCAACGCTAGATCATCTAAGCTGAGTCGACATCGTGTAGGCAGAACCGGCAAATCTGCCGGGTTTCGTAAAACCTTGGTCTGCTTCGTACTTACATAAAATGCCTACATGACGTTACACTCCCGCTTTGTTTACTTCCTCCCGCCATTGATTTGGTAAGTGCTATAGAAAGTGCCTACCATTTGTGTCAGTTTAGTTGACGATATCGAACGTAGGACAAAAGCAAAAACTTCTTATCTATACCAGAATTCCGTATACGCACGAGGGAAGGTAGCAGAGGAACTGAATGAGAGAAGAAAACGTTTGTGGATCAAGGTCACAAACAGAAAAGGCATTTCCAGCTACAGAGTTTAGAAAAGTCTACTGATGTTGAACTGATCAAATGTGTGGGCACCGCGTTCCGCACTAAAGAATGAAGAATGTTAGGATGTTGATGTTTGGCAGCTCTGACGGTTGTTACCCTGCCATGTGTCTTTAGACAGATTGTACAGACCAACGCTTTCTGTGCTTGCTAATGTTTGATTCTATCATTTTTCCTTTTTTTTTTCTTTTCGCAACGGGATCTAGCGAGTCTCCACTATTGGACGGCATGTTCCTTACAATGGCTGCCGGGTCAAAGTACAATTCTAAACGCATTCAGTCTATTCAGGTTATTTCAAGAGGTTTATGTGATGTATATTTCTTCCCCATTTTAACTTGTTTATTCTAAAATCTTGGATTTCAATCACTCCTTGTGTCGCTTGCTGAACAACAAATCCCAGTCAGGTGAGGATTTTCTGGAAACTGGCCTTGTGTATAGTCCCTTGTATGATAGATAGATAGATAGATAGATAGATAGATAGATAGATAGATAGATAGATAGATAGATAGATAGATAGATAGATAGATAGATAGATAGATAGATAGATAGATAGATAGGTAGGTAGGTAGGTAGGTAGGTAGGTAGGTAGGTAGGTAGGTAGGTAGGTAGGTAGGTAGGTAGGTAGGTAGGTAGGTAGGTAGGTAGGTAGGTAGGTAGGTAGGTAGGTAGGTAGGTAGGTAGGTAGGTAGGTAGGTAGGTAGGTAGGTAGGTAGGTAGGTAGGTAGGTAGGTAGGTAGGTAGGTAGGTAGGTAGGTAGGTAGGTAGGTAGGTAGGTAGGTAGGTAGGTAGGTAGGTAGGTAGGTAGGTAGGTAGGTAGGTAGGTAGGTAGGTAGGTAGGTAGGTAGGTAGGTAGGTAGGTAGGTAGGTAGGTAGGTAGGTAGGTAGGTAGATAGATAGATAGATAGATAGATAGATAGATAGATAGATAGATAGATAGATAGATAGATGGATGGATGGATGGATGGATGGACGGACGGACGGACGGACGGACGGACGGACGGACGGACGGACGGACGGACGGACGGACGCACGGATTGACTGGGGGAGGGATGAACAGAAAGAACGAGAGGGAAAGACGGGCATCTTGGTTTTTATAATCTTTGATAGTAAAATTGAAAGATTCAGAACCGCAGGAATATTCTTTCATAGAGGCGGCCATAAGTTATGAGTGAATTATTTTGAGATTCTTTTTCTTGTTCTTCTGCTGCCAGATTTGCAGTTTATATACCATAGCTCTTTTTGTTCTGGGTATTTGATCGGGCTATCCATTTAGATGCCTTTCAACATTCACTGCAAATATATTCAAGACATTCAGACACACAGTAACTAAGGAACAACGGGAACAGTTATTTATTGACTGGATTGAGGAAAAACTCAGCTACGCAAGTGACAAAATTTTCAACATAAAAAAAAAAAAGATTCTGTAGACCGCGCAAGTTCTAACCACTTTTGGATTCCACAGATGAAAAACGTTTTCTTGTGAACATAATTTTGGATTTCTCTTTCGTGGGATGTTACGGAAGGTCACATTTTTTTCAGTCTCTGATTGATGAAGTCTATTGGATGAGATCGGATCGGAAGAAATGAGTGAAATCGAAAGGTAGAGATGAAATAAATAAATCAATCAATAAAGAGACCTTAGTCGCTCGGCCATTAGTCTAGTTTCATCTGCCAAGTAGCTGGATGGTGACGCCACGGCATTGAATTTCAACGAAACCTCACGCACCAGCCAATCAGTAGGAGATCAACTTATTGTGGGGAACACAACCAAATTTGAGATCAGTTCTACTGTCTGGAATTTACGTAATTATTAATACTGACGCTATCCTTGAATTTCCAACTCTACACCTTCATCCTAAACATAACATTAAGCGTTGGCAACCATATATTTAGCATGCAAGGAGGGCAAATCAAACAAGTTACAAAATTCAAATATCTAGGCTATTTAATAACATCAGATGGTAGGAGTATACGTGAAATAAGAAAAAGAATATTAATGGCCAAAGATTCATTCCAAAAAATGAGACCAATATTAATGAACAGAAATTATCAACGACCACCAAAATCAGAGTCTTGAAAACATATGTGTGGTCATTGCTTTTATACGGATGTGAATGTTGGACAATGAACAAAGAAATATAGAGGAAACTAGAAGCAGCAGAGATGTGGTTTTATTAGAAGAATATTGAGAATATCATGGATAGAGAAAAAATCAAATGAGGCAGTATTGGGAGACTCTAATCTGAAAAGACCATTAATTAAAACAATAAGACAGAGGCAACTGAAGTTTTTAGGACACGTCTGTCTCCTCAGGAGCCTCGAATATCTTGCAGTCACAGGGAAGATCGAAGGCAGGAAAAGCAGGGGTAGAGAGAGAAAAACGTTCACTGAAAGTCTTAATTCATGGACAACAAATAAACGTCACAACAACAGCTCCTTCTTGTGGTTGGCTGATGTCAGATCCGAGAGGAGAGCCATGATCGCCAATGTCTGTTCCAGACAAGGCAACTGATGAGGTATTAGAGCTGTTACATTGGAGCTGTTGTAGTAGAGCTGTTGTACTGGAGTTCTGGTTATAGAGTCGTATAAGCACTGTTGTAAGATAACTGTTGTGAAAGAGCTGTTGTTCTGGGGTTGTTGTATTCGAGCATTAGTAACAGAATGTCGTACTGGAGTAGTTGTATTTGATCTGTCATTGAAGAACTTTTGTTGAGGAGGATTTGTACAAGATGTTGGATTAGAGCTGTACAAGAACTGTTTTATTTGAGAGTTGTACTAGAGGTGTTGTACCGTACTACAGGTGCTGGATTTGAGGTGTTTTACGAGAGGTGTTGTGCCAAGCCCCAGGTATATACTAGTGGTGTTGTACTAGAGCTGCTGAACGGTATTAAAGACGTTTTACTTGAGGTGATGTACGGTATTACAAACATTGTGCTATAGGTGATGTACGGTTTTAGAGACATTGTGCTATAGGTGATGTACCAAAGGTTTTGTACTAGAAGTGACGTACTAGAGGTGATGTTCTAAAGGTTTTGTACTAGAGGTGATGTATCAGAGGTGCTATACTAAAGGTGATTTACTAGAGGTGATGTACTAGAGGTGATGTACTAGGGGTGATGTACTAGAGGTGATGTACTAGAGGTGACGTACTAGAGGTGTTGTACTAGAGGTGATGTACTAACGGTGATGTACTAGAGGTGATGTACTAAAGGTGATGTACTAAAGGTGATGTACTAGGGGTGATGTACTAGAGGTGATGTACTAGAGGTAATGTACTAAAGGTGATGTACTAAAGGTGATGTACTAGAGGTGATGTACTAGAGGTGATGTACTAGAGGTGATGTACTAGAGGTGATGTACTAGAGGTGATGTACTAAAGGTGATGTACTAACGGTGATGTACTAGAGGTGATGTACTAGAGGTGATGTACTGGAGGTGATGTACTAGAGGTGATGTAAAAGAGGTGATGTACTAAAGGTGTTGTACTAAAGGTGATGTACTAAAGGTGTTGTACTAAAGGTAATGTACCAAAGGTGATGTACTAACGGTGATGTACTAAAGGTGATGTACTAGAGGTGATGTACTAAAGGTGTTGTACTAGAGGTGATGCACTAAAGGTGATGTACTAAAGGTGATGTACTAAAGGTGATGTACTAACGGTGATGTACTAAAGGTGATGTACTAGAGGTGATGTACTAAAGGTGATATACTAACGGTGATGTACTAAAGGTGATGTACTAAAGGTGATGTATTAAAGGTGATGTACTAGAGGTGATGTACTAAAGGTGATGTACTAAAGGTGATGTACTAACGGTGATGTACTAACGGTGATGTACTAGAGGTGATGTACTAAAGGTGATGTACTAAAGGTGATGTACTAAATGTGATGTACTAAAGGTGATGTACTAGAGGTGATGTACTAGAGGCTATGTACTAGAGGTGATGTACTAACGGTGATGTACTAGAGACTATGTACTAGAGGTGATGTACTAGAGGTGATGCACTAAAGGTGATGTACTCAAAGTGATATACTAGAGGTGATGTACTTGGGGTGATGTACTTGAGGTGATGTACTAGAGGTGGTGTACTTGGGGTGATGTAATTGAGGTGATGTACTAGAGGTGATGTACTTGGGGTGATGTACTAGAGGTGATGTACTAAAGGTGATGGGGTGATGTACTACAGGTGATTTATTAGAGGTTATGTACTAGAGGTGATGTACTAGAGGTGATGTACTTGGGGTAATGTACTTGAGTGATGTACTAGAGGTGATGTACTAAAGGTGATGTACTAAAGGTGATGTACTAGAGGTGATGTAGTAAAGATGATGTACTAGATGTGATGTACTAGAGGTTAAGTACTACAGGTTATGTACTAAAGGTGATGTACTAGAGGTGATGTACTAGAGGTGATGTACTAGAGGTGATGTACTAGAGGTGATGTACTAGAGGTAATGTACTAAAGGTGATGTACTAAAGGTGATGTACTAGAGGTGATGTACTAGAGGTGATGTACTAGAGGTGATGTACTAAAGGTGATGTACTAGAGGTGATGTACTGGAGGTGATGTAAAAGAGGTGATGTACTAAAGGTGTTGTACTAAAGGTGATGTACTAAAGGTGTTGTACTAAAGGTAATGTACCAAAGGTGATGTACTAACGGTGATGTACTAAAGGCGATGTACTAGAGGTGATGTACTAAAGGTGTTGTACTAAAGGTGGTGTACTAGAGGTGATGCACTAAAGGTGATGTACTAAAGGTGATGTACTAAAGGTGATGTACTAACGGTGATGTACTAAAGGTGATGTACTAGAGGTGATGTACTAAAGGTGATGTACTAACGGTGATGTGCTAAAGGTGATGTACTAAAGGTGATGTACTAAAGGTGATGTACTAAAGGTGATGTACTAGAGGTGATGTACTAAAGGTGATGTACTAAAGGTGATGTACTAACGGTGATGTACTAGAGGTGATGTACTAAAGGTGATGTACTAAAGGTGATGTACTAAATGTGATTTACTAAAGGTGATGTACTAAAGGTGATGTACTAGAGGTGATGTACTAGAGGCTATGTACTAGAGGTGATGTACTAACGGTGATGTACTAGAGGCTATGTACTAGAGGCTATGTACTAGAGGTGATGTACTAGAGGTGATGTACTAGAGGCTATGTACTAGAGGTGATGTACTAGAGGCTATGTACTAACGGTGATGTACTAGAAGCTATGTACTAGAGGTGATGTACTAGAGGTGATGTACTAAAGGTGATGTACTAAAGGTGATGTACTAGAGGCTATGTACTAGAGGTGATGTATTAACGGTGATGTACGAGAGATGTTGCTTTTCTACAACATATTTATTATTGCTTATCCTTGTCCGTGTGTTGAAATTTGTTTACCGTAGAAAGTTTAACTCACTCAGCTCACCTTGGGCGATTAAAGATCCTCCACAATAGACAATTCCTTCGCCAAATTGGGTGTTAATGGTTCGGCCAATCTTCAAGTTTCTTAGTTTCTCTGTTAGTGTGAAGATTTTTGATAAATAAGTCATTAGTCCAAGGGTAACTGAAAATATGGTGGTAAATTGAATCTTTCTTTCGCCCACGACGGAAACCAAGGAAGTCATAATCAAATATTAACATCAAAATAGTCATCGTCAGGTCGACATTAAGAAGGAAAAACAATTCAAGTAATTCAATAGAAGAATCAAAGAACGGCTTCTTGGCAACATTTGTCTCTCTTTCCACGGCGTTCAATTGGGTGCATTTCTCATTCCGGCGCGCTTCGCACGATCCCAAAGCCAGTTAAAATGCGTTTGGCGTACTTAGGCCTCTTTCACACACATCGACCGAACGCCGTCCGCCGTGCGCGGCGCGCCGTGATCGACACGGCGTCTTCGTTCACACACATCGACTTATTTTTAGCCGTGTTATGGACGGCGTTAATTATCATTTGCCTTTAGCCCATCATTTGGGTTTAGTTTATCATTATGGACAGTCGTATGGAAATGGGATACTTATATTATCTGTATCTGAAAAGAAAAAAACGATGTCGAAGAACTCAACGGATTCACCCCCTAAATGTGCAAAGTCTCACATTGGCTTTATTTGTAAATTTCCAGACTTTTGTCCCAAAGAACAGGTCTGTCATGTACTAATGTGATCAGAAGTTCTGTCTCTATGTCCTCCATGATAGGGAAAGTGCTGAAATCATATATTTAGTTACGAAGTGTGTGTACGGGAACTGCCACGGCGACAGCGGGAAGACGACAAGTATGAACACACTCATAGACCCCAATGTATCTTTCAACGCCGTAGACGGCACAGTGACGTGTCTCAATGAAATATGCGCCGTCCTAACCACGACGGTCGTACACGGCGAGATGCCGTGGTCGATGTGTATGTAAGTGCCCATAGACTGTAGTGGTTATATCAATGGTTGTCCGCGGCGGACGGCGAAAAGTCGATGTGTGTGAAAGACCCCTCAGTTCTTGTTTGTTCTTACTCTAAGTTTTGCACAACTTAGAAATTCAGCGTTAAACGTTTGTGGCTTTAATATTATGATAATGAGTTAGAATACACCGAAACTGTGAAACAGCTTGATAAGTGCCAGAACACATTATTATACCTCAGAACACATTATTATATCTCTTCTACATATTAAAAGATCTCCAGTTATTTTTCAGAAAATGGAAATGGAATAACGAAAAACTAAGATCACATGCCGATAAGCGTTCAAGTTTGAGTAATTTTTTTCCCTCACCAGGAACGGTGTGTGTAGTGCGTCTGTGCATACAAGATCAATAATGAAACTGCATTTAATTTATATCACGACGAACCTTCAACGTGGCGCAATACCAGATTGTGATTGCCTACGTAGCATATCACGTGACCTAATTAGAATATCTGTACCTACCGATGCCTGGTCCCGACCATACATCAAACTCAAAAGACCAAACGTGATAATGTTTGCACAGGCTGCGGCAAACACTCGAGCCATAAACAGACATCATATAATATTACCGGCTCTAAAGCGTCTTTTTCTTTTTCATCACATCCTACTTTTCCACGGCCTGTGTTTCATTAGTTTCAACACTTTTCGATGGTTGGAACCAGTTATTGATTAAACCGCAAAAATAATATAGGCTTCCACCGTTTTGTACAGGCTACAACTGATTCTTAGATCATAACGTGAGCACTGGTAATTAGCGAAACTATTGCGTGAAGTTTTCAAGAAACAACTGTTACATAAATATACTGGCTGTGGTTCTCGACCTTGCCCGGGATAAATTTATTTAATAGTTTCAATTGTGGGTGATTATAATGGATCTGCTTCACCTTGTCTGTTCTTCTATATTTATTTTCTTGTTGTTGTTTGTTTGTTTGTTTGCTTGTTTGAGCGTAAACTCACTTAAACACTAAAAACTTAGTTCTTCAAACACTAAAAACAGTTCCTTAAACACAAAAAAACACAGTTCTTCAAACACTAAAAACAGTTCCTTAAACACTAAAAGCACAGTGCATATTTTTTAGTGTAAAGCCCACCCCGCCAATATCCATAAAATGGCAAGAATCGGCGCACGGGACAGCATGTTTAATAGTGTACACATCGCAGAAAGTGATGACGTCATGTGTTCGGGGAAATGAAAGGGTCGGAGGGGGAGTGGCAGAATTTAACGACACTCAGAGAATGCAAACTCAGAGAAATGCTTCTCCACCATTTCAAGTATCCAAATATAAAAAAGAATCTTCTGCAGGTCAAGAGGAAGGCACTTGTCAAGTTTCAGGCAAATCCCGGCTGTGTGAGCGGCAGTAAGTTTGTAAAAAAAACCGTGAGTTTTATTTTTTAGGGAGTGTTTTTATGCACGGTCCACCACCGTGCCCGTTTGTATTTCGTTTTATGGCACGGCCGCTTACGCATGCGCACTCGCAAATATTGGCTGTACAAGATTTCTCTGATTTATTTCGTCCTGGTGTGGGTGTTCCCTTACGGCTTTAATGGGTTTTATTTGACCGAATTTTAAGAGCTTCCAAATTGGGGCACTTTTAAATAAAAGGAACAGAATGCGTAGATAGAACGATGGAGAGAGAGAAAGAAGGGGTGAGAGAAAGAGAGAGACAGACAGACAGACAGAGACAGAGACACAGAGAGAGACAGTGAGAGACAGAGAGAGAAAGTGAGAGAGAAAAAGGGGTAGAGAATGAGAAAGAGAGAGAGAGAGAGAGAGAGAAAAGAAAGGGAAAGAGAGACAGAGAGAAAGTGAGAGAGAAATACAGAAAAAGAGAAAGAGAGACAGACAGAGAGAGAAAGAGAGACAGAAGAAAGAGAGAGAGACAGATAGAGACAGAGAGACAGGGCACACGGAGAGGAGTAAAGGACGGAGGCAACGCTGAAAATCTCAGGTAGTTTTTATTTATATAATAATGGATTGAATGACAAGAAGATTTGCAAAATATGAGTTTTTACCGAATTCTTTTCCGTTTTCGTTTTCTTCTGTTTTTCTCCTTAATACAGTTATATTTCCAGCTGTGTTTCAGCTAAATAAATTGTACACCAATTTTCAACTACATGTAAATAAAGTGTATAACGATTACAGTTCAACTAAATATAATGTACACCAATTATATTTCAAGTAAATAAAGTGTACACCAGTTATATTTCATCTACATAAAGTATACACCAATTGTATTTCAAGTAAATAGAGTGTGCATCAAGTTAAATCAAATGTTCAATATTATTGTCTCTCCCTTTCCGTAAACAAAGTTGACACCTCCTATACACAGAATAATATGTGAAAATACTTTTTTGGCCTGCCCTGTCTAAAACAAAACAACTTGAATTAAGCCTATTCACTAATCAGAAGCAATGTTTGCTGTTCCACAATCTGGAAAAAAAAAAGAAGACATTATTGGCTTTGACTTGAGAAAGAGCGGAATAGTCCACCCAGCCTCTGAATGATTAAGAATTTACAAGACAAAACTGCAATATCAAACAAATCTTCCTTAAAGGTCCTTAAAACACTAAAAAACACAGCTCATTAAAACACTAAAAAACACAGCTCATTAAAACACTAAAAAACACAGCTCATTAAAACACTAAAAAACACAGCTCATTAAAACACTAAAAAACACAGCTCATTAAAACACTAAAAACAGCTCATTAAAACACTAAAAACAGTTCTTTAAACACTAAAAACACAGGTCGTTTTATTAAAGACCTCACTCGCATAAGTCTTTCTGAACTAGTTTACCGATATCTTAGGATCCCATGTTTGCTTATGAATATTTGCAACAAAAGAATTTCCACCTTCACACGACACACTGATAAGTATAATAGAAATTGTTAAGATTATATATATATATATATATTATATGTTTACGTTTTCATGTGCGATGATTGTATTTGTATTTGTATAACTCTTTAATCCCATTTGGGAAATTTGCCTTTGTGCCATTGCATCCCAGTTACAACTGGAACAGGCACGTCGTCGCCACAGTGCAGCGCCGGTCGGCGGTTCTTTTTTTTTTTTTTTTGGTGGTGGTTGGGGGGGGGGGGAGATGAGGGGGGGGGTGGTAGGGATGAATTTTTATTTAATTTTGCCTGGGCAGCGGCCTGTTCGGCCTGCTCTTTACGATTTCCAACTGCCAAAGTATCTTTAACGTGCGCAACGTGCACACGGGCCCTCCGAATTTTTTCGTCCTTATCCGAGAAGACTAGGTACTCGATCCTACCCCTCAATAGGATCAGGGACACGAAAATGTGAGAAAAATCCCAAACTTCCAACATGCCTGCACCGGCCGGGTTTAGAACCCGGGACCCTTGGCATGAGAGGTGAGCACCTTGCCTCTAGACCACCTCGCTAATATGATTCGCACTTTTATGCAGATCGATCTTGACCAGTTTGACTTAATCTGCGATTTTCTTCACTTCATAGGAGAACAAGTGTAGGAATGCACATTTCATGTAAGCTGAGTCGATACCAAGCTATCTGAAAATAAACGTGCAGTGTGTTAAATCTCGATGTAATGGGTGGCTGTAGCAGTCTCGATAATCCATCATCTCGATTAAACGGTTTCCAGATACACGATATGCAAACTGTACTTCGACAAAGTTCAAACCGTTCCTGAAACCGCAGTATCCGGGAAACAAATAACAAGATCGCACAATTAAAAAGGCGTGGAGTAAACGAAGGTAGCATGTATAAATTGAGGTCGAGGAGTGGATTTTTCCACAATGTTCATCCGGTTGGCTGTTCGTGGTGTAGCGGTATAAGAACAGAGCTTCGAGTAAGAGCCTTTCAGGTCTGGTGAATTACAATAGCTTTACAGGTCTGTGCTGTTTTTGCTGTTGGTTTTGTTCTGTATTGCTGTTTTGATCTATCTATCTATCAATCTATCTATCTATCTACCTGTCTGACTGTCTGTCTGTCCGTCTGCCTGTTTGTCCGTCCGCCCGCTCATTCGTTATCTGTCTATCTATCTATCTATCTATCTATCTATCTATCTATCTATCTATCTATCTATCTATCTATCTATCTGTCTGTCTATCTATCTATCTATCTATCTATCTATCTATCTATCTATCTATCTGTCTGTCTGTCTGTCTGTCTGTCTGTTTATCCGTCTATCTCACACTATCCTCCCAGGATCACCCAAAATAATATTTATGTGCATTTCTCAATAAGGGAATTTTGTATAATCTTGAACGATATGATCATTAGTAATCAATTAGATTTCATTCCACCTGCGCATTTTTTTTTACCCTCTGCAATTCATCTCAAAAGGAAATCATGAGTATAGATGTGTGTCGTATTTTATTGAGGTTCCATGTCATGTTACGTCGGGTATCATGTCTGTTACTGAGTTCTGATATGTTTATGCAATGATATGTAAGGTGTTTGTAGCCATGTATTTAAACACTCTATGAAAATGAATTTCATTCGAAGAATAATAATAGGAAGCGCATATCCGTACAACATGTTGTGCACACAATTCGATGACGTAGAACACTCAATGTGAATGAATCTTCTTCATTCATAGAAGAGCGCTTACATTTTTAGACCAATCCGGCAGAGCTACCCCAGCCCACGTCATCGAATTATGTACACAACATGTTGTACGGATATGCACTTCGATGATAATAATTAATATTGCCATTGATGACATAGTGAATTTTATATTTTACTGTGTATCTATTCAGTTTTACCCTCAAAAAGGATTCTGTATCATCTGCGACAACTACACACTTCATGATGATGTTGAACTACTTGGCTCTTACCTTTGGTGTCGTTGTTGTGTTAAAGGGACAAGGTGAGTAGTCATGTCAGTGCTGTCTTCACCACTACCATCATCATCACCACCACTATCTCGTTTCCCTCACCATCACCAAGATCACTACACTACCTTCACGCCAATACCACGAACATCAACATCATCATCACCATCAGCACCCCACTACCCCACCTTTCTCATCACCACCACCACTACCTCATCTTCCTCATCATCGCCAAGCTCATCACCATGACCATCACCATATCCACCGTCACCACCACTACCACAACCATCACCAGCTTCACCACCATCATCATCACCACCACTTCCTTACCTTCCTCACCATTGCTGTGACCACCACCATAACCATCACCATAATTATCCACCTTCATCACCACCATCATCACCACCACCACCGACACCATCACCACCATTATCACCACCACTACCACCACTACCACCATCACTACAACCATCCCCACCACTACCACATTACCACCACTACCATCATCACCACACACCATCGCTACGACTACCACCACTACATCACCATCACTACCACCATGTTCACACACCATGACCACCACTACCACCATCATCCCACACCATCATCACCTCTACCACCTCCATTGACAACACCAACACCGCCATCACCACCATCATCATCACCATCATCACAACCACTACCTCGCTTCACCACCCTCACCCCCACCATCACCATCCCCAGTACCTTGCGACACCGGGAAGTACCAGTGTGAGAACGCCTACAGTGCAGTGTCGGTCAATAGCAGTGCTGGAGAATTCCACTACTGCTGTAACGAGGGCTTCAGTCTACATCTGTCTCGGAGTGGCCCACGCAGCAGTAGAACTTGTGTCTGTAACCGACATTCTTACAGTAAGTTGAAGCTATTTGCTGTCTACCTGTCTGTCCATCTGTCTGTCCGTGCGTCTCTTTCTCTCTGTCTTAACAAAGTAGCAACTACATCTGTAATTGCTGTGCTTACAATGAGTTTAGAATAGTCTGTGTGTGTTTGTGTGTGCATGTCTCTGTCTCTCTCTCTATCTATCTATCTATCTATCTATCTATCTATCTATCTATCTATCTATCTATCTATCTATCTATCTATCTATCTGTCTATCTATCTATCTATCTGTCTATCTGTCTGTCTATCTGTCTATCTATCTATCTATCTATCTATCTATCTATCTATCTATCTATCTATCTATCTATCTATCTATCTATCTATCTATCTATCTGTCTATCTATCTATCTATCTATCTATCTATCTATCTATCTATCTATCTATCTATCTATCTATCTATCTATCTCTCTCTCTCTTGAGAAAGTAACAATTGCATCCATAATCATTGCACGTGCATTGAGTTTGAGATTCTCTCTCTCTCTCTCTCTCTCTCTCTCTCTCTCTCTCTCTCTCTCTCTCTCTCTCGCTCTCTCTCTCTCATGAAAGTAGCAGCTGTGTAATCGTTGCACTTACAATAATTTGAGATACCCCCTCTTTCTCTCTCTCTCTCTCTCTCTCTCTTTCTTTCTCTCTCTATCTCTCTCTTTCTCTCTCTCTCTCTCTCCATCAGTATGCGCATTTATTATTAATATCATCCATTGTAATAAAAATAGCCTATAGTGTTACAGTTCAGTATCACGAGTTAGTACATTATGTCATCTTTGTGTAAATGGAGATAATCATTTTCTCCATGGAACCAACGAGACAATTCCTTTTGTGCGAGCACCGTTAACATCGCACATCGGGCCGGTTTTCTTTTGCGTCATAGAACTCGCCCTTCTCCGAGAGCTACTTTGACTCAAAACAGCCGAAGGACATTGCATGGCTGTCCACATTTCAAAACCAAGTCACGTAATTGTAACATTCCAGTTATGGGTTTTTTTGTTTGGTTTTGTTTCAGTCACGCCTTGCACAGAAGGCCAGGGCGCATGCCAGAATGCCACGGATGTGACGTCAGACGGCTCACAGTGTTGCTTCAATGACGACTACATGCGAACGGGCTATGGCGGTTACTGTAAATGTGTCCGATACATTTCTGAAACAGGCGGCATCACGGCGAACTAGACATGTCCCGGAAATCGAATACGACTTATATCTATTTCTGAGGGACAATCCAGAAATCGAAGACAAACTTTGTGTGTGTTACTGAGGGACAAGATCAGAATCGGCTACGTCTTATTTTTATGCACCGGGTGTTTCTGTTGCCTTGCAGAACTGGACCATCTGGAGTTTCACAGCGATACCGAACAGACCATGCCACCACCTACATTCTTCGTGCGTTATCACTTACAAAGCCATTTGCCTAGTATCTATTATAGGTAATGTACATAAAATGTCAAAGTGCACAAACAAAAGCATACTTAGCGAAAGCCCGTGGATGTAAATTTGAAATATGGACATCGGAAGACAATCAACAATCGTAACAGGGGTAACACACTTATTATGAATAAATGAAATTCGGGGGGAAAGAAAAAAGGCCTATTCACTGTTCCTATTTATGCTATGGCAATTTGATTGAAACAAAATATTTAGTATAAAGATGTGAGAATCTTCAACATCAGTACAAATAACCTGCAGAAATTCAAATTAACTTGTCAGGCTTCATTAAGTTGTCAAAGGCGCCAGGATGTTATTTCGGATAGTGTGCGGGTTTTCAGATGCGTACGGGGGGTGTCATACTAAGCCCGGTAAGTCAAAGCCAGATGCTACCAGCAAAATGTACACCCAAGAAATAATGGCAGAGGCTGACTGTATCCAAAGATACAAGATACGATTGTACCTAGTATCTCTGCCGTGTCTGGCCGGGCTTAGTACGATAGTGTCTTCCCGGATGTATTAAGAAAATACAGGAAATTATGGTGTGCCAGGAGCTGACTGCGCCGTTCCGGGTTTAGCATGGTACCCCTCGATCATGATCCCATCCTTATCATATGGGAGTGCTTCAGTTTGCAGTAGCATGTATTGCTGGTTTTTTCGACGAAGTGACGCAAAGGTCAAATCAATGCCCCACAGCGATTGGGGCTATGTGGCGTAAAGATTTACGTCGTTTTGTGGAAAAAGTCGGTCGCTCGGTGGCGACGTTTACGTCAGATTATGTCATCTGTAACTTAAGAACTAATCGTTTTCATTTCAATGATTTTGTTGGGTTTCAATTATATGAGAGTGTTGATTATCAAAATGTCAAAATTCCCCAGTTTGGCCTTTACGCCACTTTGTCCAAAAAAAACCACGGTATGATTACTTCAGTAAACTTGTGTTTGGAGAGTTGCAGAGACGACGTCAAAGTCTGCTTAAATGAAATGCGATGTGACGAGACTGTCTAATAATAACCAGATAGGGATGTTTTCGGAAAGATCGTAGTAAGAATGTAAAAGGAGCGTCTCTGATTTCAAATAGCGAGCACAAAATACGGATATGTCGTTCATTATTATTTCGTTTATTGGCGTTAGTCTCGAATGGGGGAGTGTTACAATGAAGTTGTTATTTACAGTTCCCCGCAGGTTTACGAAGTGTCACCCGGGGTGTGTACAAAATTCGTGTAACAATGAGACAAACAAACAAAAAGGGGTGTTTGCGGAGCTCTATCGTGGCCCACTTAAGGGAGTGGAAAAGGACATGAGAGCACTGAACGTATTAAGTGTGCAGCCAACCATAACATGTGTCATTTTAAAACATTGCCTACAGAATACCATAGCATGTATCATTTTAAAAACATTAAGTCTACAGAATACCATAGCATGTGTCATTTTAAAACATAAAGTCTACAAAATACCATAAAATGTGTCATTTTAAAACATTAAGTCTACAGAACACCGTAACCTGTGTCATTTTAAAACATTAAGTCTACAGAATGCCATAACATGTGTCATTTTAAAACATTTTCACCGACATTCCATATTACTACCTATCTGCTGTATTTTAACCCGGTTGAAATTTCGACACGCGCACAGTTTGTTGGGTGTGTCCACAGATCTCTCTGGGTGAGGGGTTCAGTATGCTATCAAGGGAAGTAACTGCTACAAAATTTTTAATGTCAAGTAGCAAATGGCATAAATATGAAGTTAGCATCCTTGTCTTCCGACATGACACTAATCTTGATACATTTAAATTAGAAAGGCAGGCAGCTTAATTTTTACGTTGCAGAAAAGTATTCCTTTCCACGGTTTGCCGGATAAGGCAGTGCTGTTCTGTAGAACTGTATTGCTTTTCAATGCTACCTCTGTATTGATAGATACGTTCATTTTGCATTTATCAATAAAAGTCAAAATTTACTACAGTGAAGTTTGATTGTGACAGTGTTGTTAATGTTCTTGTTTGATGGTTTTATGTGTACGTCATGTATTTGTCTGTTTGTCTGTTGTTGTTTTTTACTTTTGTTTTCGATTATAAACGAATCATCAGATGATTCACGCGCAAAGTGCAAGCAGGGGAAAATATTGTGTGCATTTGAAAGGATTATTCGCCGATATTAAAAAAGTGGTTGAATAAAGGAAAACGCAAAACCCAATCAAACGATTCTTTTGGCTGGGCTAGTCCACATTTGGAAAACATTTATCCTGCTTTAACCCTTTGAATACTGGCGCCGTGAAAGCTAGATTTTCCTCAAGTACAGTTTATATTAAGATTCACGTATTTCAGTTATTTTCAATGGTAAATATGAATCTTAATCAGGGTCTCGATCTATATTTAAAAGGTGGAAATAAAGGAACAAAACCTGTAATTGATGCAGCAGTAAAGAGTTAACAGCAATGTTGTTCCAGTACTGAAAGGGTTAAGTGACCTGCCAAATATCTCACCTACAAAAGGTGTCGGGAATACTGTCGCGATGTGGGTTACATGGGGATATTTCGACTGACACTCTTTCGAGGTCCGCTCCCACAATCGACGAACACACAAAAATAAATACTTGCACTCTAAAAAAACTAAATAAATCAATTGCTTTCAATTTTAGCAGAACTGTAGGGCAGTTTAATTACAGGAATTAATGTAACAAATATAATTATAAATATAAATATCAATTCAAAGGCAACTGAATCTAACTAATGGAACTACAGCTTTTATAAAGACTAACGTATTCAATCTAACTACTTGCAGGTCATATGAGTTATATGGCAAAAAGAATCCGCGCACGTGGCGACGGATATAACAGTTTAAATTCTATTAATTCAATGAGACATGTTATGATATGGACATTTCCTCTAGACACGCCATGGAGAATGCTTGTACAACCATGCGTTGTCTGGCGGTAGCTCTGAAACTGTCTTCAAAAGTAAGTAGAACGGTTCACTTTCATCATTACAAATTAGTATGGACTCTCACCATGCGGCCCTCACTGGGAGTGAGAGCGCTGGATGTAAACGCTGTGGGTTTATATCAAACCAAGTAGCTTAGGCTCTGGAGCTTTAAATCAGGCCCCTCACAATGGACTGCTCAACTGCGTCTCTATGTCCCTCATCTGGCTGAGGACTATCGCCGACCACCTCGTAAATGGATTGTCTACATGTGGCCCAGAACTAAGTTCTGTATGGCCTTAAATACTGGTCTGCATCTGCAGCTTACCGTCTAATTCCTGGATTGTGATTGGTGCAACCACTTCTAGCTCAGCTGCCGAACTGAGTTATTTTAAGTAACAGCCCTACGCAACGACCTTGGGTCGACATCAAAGGTCGAATCACCCAGACAATAAAATGTAATTTTATAGCAATAAATTCTTAACATGTTCAAAACCCCGAGCTTTTACTCTGGATCACGGTATTTTCTGTACGTCAACAGACATCTCAATAACATTTAATTCCTACTCACCCCTTCCCTCTTTACTAAACCTAGTTCAAAACACGAGATATAAAAAGTGCTCTGTCATGCACACCTACGCTGTCCGTCTATCCTTCCCCACATCTTCTGTCTATCTATTATTAAAAAAAACTGTTCAAAACAAATTGTTTACGAGACCAAGTTATGCTGGCTCGCACAATAATTACGTTTGTAAAAATTACTCACTGCTCTCTCACAAAAATTTAGTCAGTGGAAACATTTATGAATTAAATCTGTTCTTGACACATCCCCCACCCCAGTGAAAACTTAGGGTTTGAACGACATAACTGTCTACTAACGTTGCTATGTAATAGTACTTTGGAAAGGGTTATATAGTAAAAAATATATCGTTACTGAAAGTCGAAAAAAAGTTCTAAGAACGTGCATTATCGATGGACAATAACATATTATGTATGTTTATATGCGACGTTCTGTGATAATATATAATTATTGTAGCACTTAAGAATTAAAGTGATAAACTTCTCTCACACAGACATACTGTAAAGACTGAAATATTGAGCAACTAGCTCATCGCTTCATTGAGCGTAATTAATATATTCATAGAACGTGAACGAACAATAGTTAATTAAAGTAATGGTATCCTGGCAGCAGTAGGTCTGGTCGCTCGGTTTGCCATTTTCTCATCTCATTGACCCGCAGACAAAGGCGTCAAGGTTGTCTGAAACTCAGGTCGTGGTCAGGATGGACGCTAGTGGAAAAAGGAATCACATGGAAATTTTGAGAAAGAATGTCCATAATTGGTAGGACAATGTAATGTGAAACCATCCACGGTCTCCGAAAAAGGTGAAAAATGCTCAACCTCAATGTTTAACAGACTCTATATAAAATAGCAACATATTCTGGTTTATCAATTACAAATTTCGCCATAGTGAAGCTGAAATAACAAACGTCGACAAGATAATTAGCCTGACGTACTCTTTCAAAATCTGCGTAGCGCTCGTCTTGATTTAAGAATTATATAGCGCTTCTCGCATTCAACAATAATCTAAATCTCAATTAAATAACATTATACTTTAACCTATTTCTAATTATATCCAATCCGGGATAGATGAGGTGCCACCAGGCGATAGCAGTTAATTTAATGCGCCGTTTCCGTACGCAAGCCATGCACACGTCAAGTGTCACAGTCATCTCGGTATATAGTCATAATCGGTTCAATTCAATATCTATATCGGGTATGTTCTTAGATAACTTCTCCACTGACCGCATGGATAGTCACAATCATAATCGGTTATTCTTACTTGTCATATATAGTATTACGTTAGATGGTCCACGAACCGCGGAAAACCATAGTCATAATCGGTTGTATAAAAAAAACAACTCCACTCTACTTCACAACTTCTTAAAACGCGACCACGCAGTGTCCTCTGTTACCACTGCAAAAAACTCTCAAAAACGCGAACACGCAGTGTCCTCTGTTACCACTGCTAAATATCTCAAAACGCGAATACTCCCTTCCTTACATAACCAGTCGGTCTTACACTGCCCGTCGGTCTTACACTGCCTGCGGCCTTACACTGCCCAGAGGTCTTACACTGCATCTCGGCGTCTTACACTGCCTGTGGCCTTACACTGCCCTGAGGCCTTACACTGCCCTGTGGGGCTTACAATGCCTGTAAGAAGGTTCCACAATAACACGCGAATACGCGATTACGCAGTGTACTACGTTAGCACTGCCAACATCTCTCAAATAATCGAAAAATACCAATATCATCCATCCCATGAGGCAATCTCATTATTGCTCTCCTCGGGTCGACGTCATACGGAGACGACTAAAAAAGAGTATACTCAATATATATAATTCACATAGCTCTTATATCGACATCACCTCGATACTGATACAGACTCTTCCCATGAGACAAATTCATTGCTCTTCGGGCGGCGGCACCAGCCGACAATAAAATCAATACTCACTACTCATCACTACACAAAAAAAAGTCACCTCCCTAAACAGTCTAATACTGCCCTCTCGGGAGCTCGTCAATATAAAGACGAGATCGGTTATACATGACGCTTAATAAGCTCCATAGAACTGGCAGTGTGCTAACTGCACGGGTTCCAACAATTCAATAAAATCGTTACTCTCAATAACCAGATCAAATTACTCAATCAATGTGTCAATGTAGACACATGAGTTACGTAGGTAAAATAAGAAACAAAGGAATGTACCAACACGATAATGATAAAGGTGTAATAAAAAAAAAACCAGGAAACTAGACGCCAGACCAACAAGAAAAGACGGACAATAACAAACTCTACAGTCTGAACATATTTACAGATAGGATTAAGAAGAGGACAAGAGAGACGTCTTCCTAAAACAACGAGGAAGATGGGAACGCTACAATCTAAACAAAGTGTACAGATCCCTATCAAAGTCCGGGTGTCGCGATGTGGGTTACATGGGGATATTTCGACTGACACTCTTTCGAGGTCCGCTCCCACAATCGACGAACACACAAAAATAAATACTTGCACTCTAAAAAAAACTAAATAAATCAACTGCTTTCAATTTTAGCAGAACTGTAGGGCAGTTTAATTACAGGAATTAATGTAACAAATATAATTATAAATATAAATATCAATTCAAAGGCAACTGAATCTAACTAATGGAACTACAGCTTTTATAAAGACTAACGTATTCAATCTAACTACTTGCAGGTCATATGAGTTATATGGCAAAAAGAATCCGCGCACCTGGCGACGGATATAACAGTTTAAATTCTATTAATTCAATGAGACATGTTATGATATGGACATTTCCTCTAGACACGCCATGGAGAATGCTTGTACAACCATGCGTTGTCTGGCGGTAGCTCTGAAACTGTCTTCAAAAGTAAGTAGAACGGTTCACTTTCATCATTACAAATTAGTATGGACTCTCACCATGCGGCCCTCACTGGGAGTGAGAGCGCTGGATGTAAACGCTGTGGGTTTATATCAAACCAAGTAGCTTAGGCTCTGGAGCTTTAAATCAGGCCCCTCACAATGGACTGCTCAACTGCGTCTCTATGTCCCTCATCTGGCTGAGGACTATCGCCGACCACCTCGTAAATGGATTGTCTACATGTGGCCCAGAACTAAGTTCTGTATGGCCTTAAATACTGGTCTGCATCTGCAGCTTACCGTCTAATTCCTGGATTGTGATTGGTGCAACCACTTCTAGCTCAGCTGCCGAACTGAGTTATTTTAAGTAACAGCCCTACGCAACGACCTTGGGTCGACATCAAAGGTCGAATCACCCAAGACAATAAAATGTAATTTTATAGCAATAAATTCTTAACATGTTCAAAACCCCGAGCTTTTACTCTGGATCACGGTATTTTCTGTACGTCAACAGACATCTCAATAACATTTAATTCCTACTCACCCCTTCCCTCTTTACTAAACCTAGTTCAAAACACGAGATATAAAAAGTGCTCTGTCATGCACACCTACGCTGTCCGTCTATCCTTCCCCACATCTTCTGTCTATCTATTATTAAAAAAAACTGTTCAAAACAAATTGTTTACGAGACCAAGTTATGCTGGCTCGCACAATAATTACGTTTGTAAAAATTACTCACTGCTCTCTCACAAAAATTTAGTCAGTGGAAACATTTATGAATTAAATCTGTTCTTGACACATCCCCCACCCCAGTGAAAACTTAGGGTTTGAACGACATAACTGTCTACTAACGTTGCTATGTAATAGTACTTTGGAAAGGGTTATATAGTAAAAAATATATCGTTACTGAAAGTCGAAAAAAAGTTCTAAGAACGTGCATTATCGATGGACAATAACATATTATGTATGTTTATATGCGACGTTCTGTGATAATATATAATTATTGTAGCACTTAAGAATTAAAGTGATAAACTTCTCTCACACAGACATACTGTAAAGACTGAAATATTGAGCAACTAGCTCATCGCTTCATTGAGCGTAATTAATATATTCATAGAACGTGAACGAACAATAGTTAATTAAAGTAATGGTATCCTGGCAGCAGTAGGTCTGGTCGCTCGGTTTGCCATTTTCTCATCTCATTGACCCGCAGACAAAGGCGTCAAGGTTGTCTGAAACTCAGGTCGTGGTCAGGATGGACGCTAGTGGAAAAAGGAATCACATGGAAATTTTGAGAAAGAATGTCCATAATTGGTAGGACAATGTAATGTGAAACCATCCACGGTCTCCGAAAAAGGTGAAAAATGCTCAACCTCAATGTTTAACAGACTCTATATAAAATAGCAACATATTCTGGTTTATCAATTACAAATTTCGCCATAGTGAAGCTGAAATAACAAACGTCGACAAGATAATTAGCCTGACGTACTCTTTCAAAATCTGCATAGCGCTCGTCTTGATTTAAGAATTATATAGCGCTTCTCGCATTCAACAATAATCTAAATCTCAATTAAATAACATTATACTTTAACCTATTTCTAATTATATCCAATCCGGGATAGATGAGGTGCCACCAGGCGATAGCAGTTAATTTAATGCGCCGTTTCCGTACGCAAGCCATGCACACGTCAAGTGTCACAGTCATCTCGGTATATAGTCATAATCGGTTCAATTCAATATCTATATCGGGTATGTTCTTAGATAACTCCTCCACTGACCGCATGGATAGTCACAATCATAATCGGTTATTCTTACTTGTCATATATAGTATTACGTTAGATGGTCCACGAACCGCGGAAAACCATAGTCATAATCGGTTGTATAAAAAAAACAACTCCACTCTACTTCACAACTTCTTAAAACGCGACCACGCAGTGTCCTCTGTTACCACTGCAAAAAACTCTCAAAAACGCGAACACGCAGTGTCCTCTGTTACCACTGCTAAATATCTCAAAACGCGAATACTCCCTTCCTTACATAACCAGTCGGTCTTACACTGCCCGTCGGTCTTACACTGCCTGCGGCCTTACACTGCCCAGAGGTCTTACACTGCATCTCGGCGTCTTACACTGCCTGTGGCCTTACACTGCCCTGAGGCCTTACACTGCCCTGTGGGGCTTACAATGCCTGTAAGAAGGTTCCACAATAACACGCGAATACGCGATTACGCAGTGTACTACGTTAGCACTGCCAACATCTCTCAAATAATCGAAAAATACCAATATCATCCATCCCATGAGGCAATCTCATTATTGCTCTCCTCGGGTCGACGTCATACGGAGACGACTAAAAAAGAGTATACTCAATATATATAATTCACATAGCTCTTATATCGACATCACCTCGATACTGATACAGACTCTTCCCATGAGACAAATTCATTGCTCTTCGGGCGGCGGCACCAGCCGACAATAAAATCAATACTCACTACTCATCACTACACAAAAAAAAGTCACCTCCCTAAACAGTCTAATACTGCCCTCTCGGGAGCTCGTCAATATAAAGACGAGATCGGTTATACATGACGCTTAATAAGCTCCATAGAACTGGCAGTGTGCTAACTGCACGGGTTCCAACAATTCAATAAAATCGTTACTCTCAATAACCAGATCAAATTACTCAATCAATGTGTCAATGTAGACACATGAGTTACGTAGGTAAAATAAGAAACAAAGGAATGTACCAACACGATAATGATAAAGGTGTAATAAAAAAAAAACCAGGAAACTAGACGCCAGACCAACAAGAAAAGACGGACAATAACAAACTCTACAGTCTGAACATATTTACAGATAGGATTAAGAAGAGGACAAGAGAGACGTCTTCCTAAAACAACGAGGAAGATGGGAACGCTACAATCTAAACAAAGTGTACAGATCCCTATCAAAGTCCGGGTGTCGCGATGTGGGTTACATGGGGATATTTCGACTGACACTCTTTCGAGGTCCGCTCCCACAATCGACGAACACACAAAAATAAATACTTGCACTCTAAAAAAACTAAATAAATCAAATGCTTTCAATTTTAGCAGAACTGTAGGGCAGTTTAATTACAGGAATTAATGTAACAAATATAATTATAAATATAAATATCAATTCAAAGGCAACTGAATCTAACTAATGGAACTACAGCTTTTATAAAGACTAACGTATTCAATCTAACTACTTGCAGGTCATATGAGTTATATGGCAAAAAGAATCCGCGCACCTGGCGACGGATATAACAGTTTAAATTCTATTAATTCAATGAGACATGTTATGATATGGACATTTCCTCTAGACACGCCATGGAGAATGCTTGTACAACCATGCGTTGTCTGGCGGTAGCTCTGAAACTGTCTTCAAAAGTAAGTAGAACGGTTCACTTTCATCATTACAAATTAGTATGGACTCTCACCATGCGGCCCTCACTGGGAGTGAGAGCGCTGGATGTAAACGCTGTGGGTTTATATCAAACCAAGTAGCTTAGGCTCTGGAGCTTTAAATCAGGCCCCTCACAATGGACTGCTCAACTGCGTCTCTATGTCCCTCATCTGGCTGAGGACTATCGCCGACCACCTCGTAAATGGATTGTCTACATGTGGCCCAGAACTAAGTTCTGTATGGCCTTAAATACTGGTCTGCATCTGCAGCTTACCGTCTAATTCCTGGATTGTGATTGGTGCAACCACTTCTAGCTCAGCTGCCGAACTGAGTTATTTTAAGTAACAGCCCTACGCAACGACCTTGGGTCGACATCAAAGGTCGAATCACCCAAGACAATAAAATGTAATTTTATAGCAATAAATTCTTAACATGTTCAAAACCCCGAGCTTTTACTCTGGATCACGGTATTTTCTGTACGTCAACAGACATCTCAATAACATTTAATTCCTACTCACCCCTTCCCTCTTTACTAAACCTAGTTCAAAACACGAGATATAAAAAGTGCTCTGTCATGCACACCTACGCTGTCCGTCTATCCTTCCCCACATCTTCTGTCTATCTATTATAAAAAAAAACTGTTCAAAACAAATTGTTTACGAGACCAAGTTATGCTGGCTCGCACAATAATTACGTTTGTAAAAATTACTCACTGCTCTCACAAAAATTTAGTCAGTGGAAACATTTATGAATTAAATCTGTTCTTGACAAATACCCTCTGTTGTTCTCAAAGTGGACAATATCCCCCCCCCCCCCGAGGTGGAGGTGGGGGGGGGGGGGCAATTTCAATTTTCAAAGGGAGTGAAAACGAAGAAAGGGATGACAAGCGGGAAAAAAGCGATCAAAAGGCGATATTTGGGGATGGGGCATGAATGGAGGACAGTTTGAGGGCAAATGCGTGGCAGTCGCTGCTTGTTAAACAACATCATAATTTGTGTGCAGTCAGTCTTCGTGTGAAATGTATTGGATTTGTTTTGTTGTTGTTGTTATTATTATTATTATTATTATTATTATTATCATTGTTGTTATTTTTTGGTGAGAGGCGGGAGAGAAGGGGGGCGAAGATAGAGAACTTGGAGCCTAAAGGGGCGATTGCCAGAAAAAGGTTGAGAACCACTGTTTTATACAGACAAAAACAAAATTGCTACAAACCTGCAAAATTTCTTTGCCATTTTATCAGCAAACCGAATGGCTGAATGAAGCTAAGATGGCCGCTGGGACGAAAAAGCGAAATTGAAAGTGAAACATCTATTTTAAATACTTTAAAAGTTCGAAATGGAAAGAGCAGGATACATTACAATGACACATTAAACGGAGGTCTGTTAGGTAGGACAAGAAAATTGTGTTTATGCAGATTTCATTTAGCGAGATCGATTACAGTGACACATTAAACGGGGATTTGTTAGATAGGGCAACGAAATTGCGATTATGCAAATGTCATTTAGAGAGATCGATAATGTGGTGCATTAGAGTGACAGGTAGAGATTAAACTAAAATTTCCCTGTCTTGATTTATTTAACTGCTTGTGGTCTACTTGTGTGTGTATTTCTCTTTTGTGCTCGGTTGGCGGACATTTGGTTTTTTCTTTGGCTTTTTATCTATCTATCTATCTATCTATCTATCTATCTATCTATCTATCTATCTATCTATCTATCTATCTATCTATCTATCTATCTATCTATCTATCTATCTATCTATCTATCTATCTATCTTTTTATCTGTTTGTCTGCCTGTCTGTGTATCTGTCTATCTATCTATCTATCTATCTATCTATCTATCTATCTATCTATCTATCTATCTATCTATCTATCTATCTATCTATATATCTATCTATCTATCTTTTTATCTGTTTGTCTGTCTGTCTGTTTATCTATCTATCTATCTATCTATCTATCTATCTATCTATCTATCTATCTATCTATCTATCTATCTATATATCTATCTATCTATCTATCTATTTATCTATCTATCTATCTATCTATCTATCTATCTATCTATCTATCTATCTATCTATCTATCTATCGGCCTGACTGTCTGTCTCAAGTTTGTCTATCTGAGTTAGTGAGTGAGTGAGTGAATCAGTGAAAGAGTGAGTGCTTGAGTTAGTGAGTAACTGACCGACTGACTGACTGAACAAGAATGCGTGTGAGTGGAGAGTACGTTCTTTTTTTATTTTTTCTGAAGTTCCGTCTTTGGTATATTTAAGTTTTGTTTTTGTTGTTGTTGTTTTCTTTTTCTATATGTCAGCGCCACTCATATCAGAATTGTGTTTGTCTAAATTTTAAGGAAGCGCATATCCGTACAACATGTTGCACGGATATGGACAGTGCATATCCGTACAACGCACACAATTCGATGACGTGGAACACACACCGGAATACTATATTACTGACCTTGTTAATTTGCATAGTTTTTAAAAATATGAATCGGCTTAGTAGCAAAACAATCCGGCTTCTGCTCGGAGATTGTGTGATCTGCGCTAATAATATACTTGAGTGTACGTCGAGTGTACAAACTGACTAGACCCTCACGCCCCCAGGTCCATCTGACTATTCCATGTGTTGTCACTTTAAATTCGTGAACACCATACCAAGTTTTGTTTCAGCAAACCTTCACCAGTTCGCGCTTTTTTGGTAAACATGTTGTACGGATATGCACTGTCCATATCCATACAACATGTTGTACGGATATACACTTCCATATTTTAAATAAAAAATCATTCATGTTAAAAACTGACTCTCAGTGTCAATGCTACACATTTGAACAAAATGAAACAGCGGAAGATGGGAGCCATACCCGCCAGTCATCCCACAGCTCTTTAGAATTCTGCTCTTTGCTGTCTCCGTGTTTCACACCCTCCCCCGTCAAATCCCCGGCCGTCTGGCCTGGGGGTCTCCTTGTTCTTTTGTCACATAATACAAACGAGTCTCCGGATAAAGGATGGCGGGGGGGGGGGGGGGGGGAGGCATTGAAGAAAAGAGGGATGATGAGCAGTTTCACTCGTGAAATTTTATTTTTTGTTGGATTTTTTTTGCAGTGAGTCATTGTCTAATTGTCTTTGTCCAAACTGGTGATTCAGCGGTTGTTTGTTTCTCTCCCCTTCTCCCTCTCTCTCTCCCTCTCTCTCTCTCTTTCTCTTTCTCTCTCTCCCTCTCTCTTTCTTTGTCTCTCTCTCTCTCTTTCTGTCTCTCTCTCTCTTTCTCTTTCTCTCTCTCCCTCTCTCTTTCTTTGTCTCTCTCTCTCTCTTTCTGTCTCTCTCTCTTTTTCTTTCTCTCTCCCCCTCTCTGTCTTTGTCTCTCTCTTTCTGTCTTTCTCTCTCTCCCTCTCTCTTTTTTGTCTTTCTTTCTCTCTCTCTCTCTCTCTCTCTCTCTCTCTCTGTCGTGCTCCCTCTCACGCACACACACACACACACATACATACTTTCGTCATTGTCTGTCTGTCTGACAGTCTCTTTTCTGTTGATTTATTCGAGTGTCTGTGTTTCAGGGGGGTTTCTTTTCGTCTATGTCCCAGTCCGTCTCTCTCACTCCCTCTCTCTTTCTTTCTCTCTCTCTCTCGCTCTCTCTCTCTCTCTGTCCCTCTGTATCCGTCTGTCTGTCTGTCTGTCTGTCTCTCTCTCTCTCTCTCTTTATCTCTCTCTCCCTTAGTATTTTCTAGATTGCCGTTTTGTCTCTTGTTAATCCGTACATGGGGGTCTCTCGCCCTCCACGTTTTTGTTCTGTTTGATATTGTTTCGTTTTCTGCCTCCCAAACTCCAAACTTTAAGTGCACTCACTCAATCATCGTTTCTGACACTTCAAACCTAAAATGGATTTCCGTAAAAAAAAAAACAAGATATTGAAACTACAAACAGCTAAAGCCGTGTTTTCATGTGTACGGAAACGGGGAAACGGCAAGCAACAGAAACGTCAAAAACGGTCTAGGTTGTGAAATAGAAGGAATGCTTTCAAGTGTTATGAAACGCCGTTTCCGTACACATGGAAACATTCTTTCCTTTTACTGCGTGTATTTGATGGATTTTTGAGGTTTCCGTTTCCGTTCACGTGAAAACACAACTTTATGGTAAAACAAAATTTCCTTTCGTCCGTTTTGGTGTTTTGTTTTGTTGTTTTTTTCTGTTTTGTTGTGATTATTGTTGTTGTATTTGGCATACTTCTTTAATCCCATTTGGGAAATTTGCCCTTGTGTCATTGCAGCCCAGTTACAACTGGAGCAGGCACGTCGTCACCACAGTGCAGCGCAGGCCGGCGAGTTGTTGTTGTTGTTGTGGTTGTTTTTGAGTTTTGAGGGGGGGGGGGGGGAGATGAGGGAGAAGGGAGAGGGACTCATAGGGATGAATTTTATTTAATTTTGCCCGGGCAGGGGCCTGTTCTCCCTGCTCTTTTCGAATTTCAACCATTTAATAATAATAATAATAATATATTGCATTTATATAGCGCCCAATCCCGTCGATGACAAGCTCTGGGCGCTTTAACAAACTCTTACACACACACACACACACACGCATACACAAAAGAAATTCAAAAATATTTACTATTGTTGCTGCCGAAAAACACCTAGCCTAGTTTGTCTGAAAGAAATGTTATATATTTTGAAATATATATAACATATTGTCGTTCTGTATTCATCCATGTCCATTTTAAGATTTAGAGAGTACAGTATTTGTACCCACGATTATACTTGTATCTGGGCTGGCGGCTCACTGAGACATAATTATCTATTTTGCGTCTAAAGTTGACTCGGTGGGTGATGCATGTCTCTCTTTTCCCCGGCTGACGCAAAGACAGTTTTGATGAGACCAATCGTCCAACTAGTGAGACAGGCTTGTTTAGGTTTCACCGGTGAGCCAGGTCACGTTTCACCCTATAGTTCACATCTTGCAACTAAATCTGAGACAAATTAGACTTGAGCCTATCCACCAGCAGGCTTAAGGAGGAAGTCTAAAATGTAATGGTTTTGGTTCTGTTGTTGTTGCTGCTACTGTTGTTGTTGTTGCCGCTGTTTCTGCTGTAGTTGTTGTTGTTGCTGCTGTTGTTGTTGCTGTTGCTGCTGTTGTTGTTGCTGTTGCCGCTGTTGGTGTTGTTGTTGCTTTTGCCGCTGTTGTTGTTGCTGTTGTTGTTGTTGTTGTTGTTGTTGTTGCTCCTGATGCTGATACTGTTGTTGTTGTTGTTGTTGTTGTTGTTGTTGTTGCTCCTGATGCTGATACTGTTGTTGTTGTTGTTGTTGTTGTTGTTGTTGTTGTTGCTCCTGATGCTGATACTGTTGTTGTTGCTGTTGCCGCTGTTGTTGTTGTTGTTGCTCCTTATGCTGGTACTGTTGTTGTTGTTGTTGCCGCTGTTGTTGTTGTTGTTGCTCCTGATGCTGATACTGTTGTTGTTGTTGTTGCTCCTGATGCTGATACTGTTGTTGTTGCCGTTGCCGCTGTTGTTGTTGTTGTTGCTCCTTATGCTGGTACTGTTGTTGTTGTTGTTGCCGCTGTTGTTGTTGTTGTTGCTCCTGATGCTGATACTGTTGTTGTTGTTGTTGCTCCTGATGCTGATACTGTTGTTGTTGCCGTTGCCGCTGTTGTTGTTGTTGTTGCTCCTTATGCTGGTACTGTTGTTGCTGCTGTTGCCGCTGTTGTTGTTGCTGTTGCTGCTGATGATGATACTGTTGCTGTTGTTGTCGTTGTAGTTCACCAGCAGTCAAAACCCTCAGATATCCCCCGATATAGGTGGATGAGTCATCGCTCCATCTTTTATGAGCTAGAAAATTCAAGCGTGTTCCCATCGAGTGTCCTCAGGTTCACTGGGTGGACGAAACCACAATATCACCCAGACTGCTTGATATGATAGCATGATATACATGTATAATATTTGGTGACGTGGATGAAATATCAATGCAAGCTTACTTTACACACATCGTTAGTCAACTGGACTGGGCAGCCTAGGTCGCTACCGTGTTAATGTTTAGTTATAGTCTCTAAGACAAAGACAAAGTGAATTGCCAAAAGTAATTTAGGTGTGGTCTTCAGTGAGAAACAAAGCGGGGGAAGTAAAGAAAGAGTAGGGGTGAGACAGGGGGAGGGGGGGTGGACTAGAGATACAGAGAGAGAGAGAGAGGGGGGGGGGAAGAACTACAACGGAGCAAAGAGAAAGAGACATAGTGAGACACAGAGAGAAAGAGACGAGAAGAGACGAGATGGGGGAAGAGAAGGGGAAAAGAACGAGAGAAAGCAAGAGAGAGGGAGAGAGTGAGAAAGACACGGACAGACAGAGTGTGTGTGTGTGTGGGAGAGAGAGAGAGAGACAGAAAGAGTGTGTGTGTGAGAGACACAGAGAGAGACAGACAGAGTGAGAGGGACACAAACACAGTTAGAAACAGAGACACACGCACACACAAAGAGAGTGTGGAAGACACACACACACATACACAAACATAGAGAGAGAGAGAGAGAGAGAGAGAGAGAGAGAGAGAGAGAGAGAGAGACCTATAGATAAATAAGGCCACTGCACACTAATTCATTGCATAGCAAAATCTCCATGACCACTAAAAAGTGAGGTCATTAAACGTCCTGGTTCGCTTGATTTACTTCCTGCACATCTTCAAGGGATCACACCGGTTGTCCTGTCCACATTTCCCAGGATTCTGCCCGAACTTTCCGCACCTCCAGCCCATCCAAGAGCAACGAACTATTATGACAATCAATTTTCCCCAGGAAACCAATTCTCATGGGGAGATAAATCACTTACGAAGAAACATTTTTTTCCTATTTTATCTCCCCCTAGTCAGCATCTGTGTATTGGTCTTGGGTCAGCGCGCACCGACAGTTTCGTTCAGTGAACGCACATACATCTGTATTAATAAAAGTGAAACTTTACGACAATTGCAGCGCGCCTTTCGCTAC
The DNA here is from genome assembly GCA_963931925.1 of Onchidella celtica. Classification (NCBI taxonomy): domain Eukaryota; kingdom Metazoa; phylum Mollusca; class Gastropoda; order Systellommatophora; family Onchidiidae; genus Onchidella; species Onchidella celtica. The sequence continues at coordinate 32,507,119 of OZ007579.1, forward strand.
TCCTCTGTTAATGCTGATTCGGTGGCCCTCAGATTTTATACAACGCTTAGTATAGACTGTCGTCGTGTCGCCGGCACAGAAAATGAAAAAATAATTAATAACTCGCAGAACGTTTGTATTAGTTTCTAGGTTCCGACACATTGGCGTTCGATCTATTTTGTGGGCAAATTAATGCAATTGAGATTGGTTCCTGAATCTGTATCACACTCACAAAACAACCTCCGGTTAGAACTGGTTTGAATGATGAGATTGAGTTTCAAGTATGAAACTTTGTGTGTTCTCAATGTGCCTAGACTAGGAAATAGAAAGGGTCTGGAATTGGAAGATTCACGCCGCAGGGCCAAAAGTACAGGTTTGTGTTTTCAATATGCCTAGGAAAATATTATAATATTTCTTTTCCATTAACACACGACTTTATCACTTCCTGCGATGTATTAACTAACAAACAAACTAGCCCGTGCGTAAAACATAGCCATTTGACGGGTGCTGGCGGGACGCGCAGGACGTCAACGCGCAAAGGGAGAGCAGTAAAACGTATCTAAAAACAAACAAATAAACAAAAATAAAATAAAGCTAAAGGAACAGGCAAAAATGAAACAGGTCCATAATAATCACCCAGAACTGAAGCTAATAAATCGATTTATCCCGGGCAGGGCCGGGAACTCAGCTATTGTACATAATTATAAAGTCCAATTCGGAACATGAGCAAGTGTGAGACAAGGAAAGAATGAATGAATAGTCTGTGTTGGGATAATCTTGCTGAGAAAAGGATTTATAGAATTTTCCGATTTTTAAATTTTTTTATTTTTTTTGCACAATGAATTGTGTCAATTTTCATATTATTGTAGTGTCAGGTTTTAATTCTCTGTCTATTATCAACAGGATTTGAGCCTGAGGCGAGGCTCCGTTTTGAAATTCACGAAGCTTACTGTAATATAAGCATATATTATGATTGCGTGACTATGCGATCAAACATTGAGAAGCTTCGTGTGCTGCCTCGATTTTTGGCGATAATTTACTGGGACACATCCATTTTTGATAGAATTCGGTTTTTAATATTATTCATTTTACTACTTTCTTTTTTGAATCGCAAAGACAAATACACATTTTCTTCGAGTAGAATCGAAAAGTATGAGAGGAAATGTTGCTTTTCGCATTTCTTTGCTCTTCGCTTCTCCTCGTATATTGCGAGACAACAATCAACTTTAAATATCTCACAAAATTAATGGCTTCTCCAGGTTAAGGCGCTAACTACTTTTAGTAAGAATCGTGAGTGAAAATGCTGTAATCTGAAGAAAGAAGCTGGTCTTTATACACAACAATATATTTTTTTTAAAATCTTTTTGAGTCCATATGGACTTACGCAGCCAGCATCTCTATGTCAAGCTGGCGTTGGTTTGTATAAGATTTCAGTCATCTTGGTAGGATTACCGTACCGCCAGATTCCCCACATCAAAATGTTGTCAGCGCGACGTCATTACGATGTTATTCGTACGAGCAAATTGACATCAGTCCAATGTGTCAGGATTAGGATTTGAATTGCCGTGCTAGGTCACGCATTGTTTATTACATGGCATCATTGATTTTGGCCAGTCCAAACGTCCTTGAACTATTCCCGTGGACAGTTTGTTTTTGTAACGCTTTTCTTAGAGATGGAAAGAAAGTGGGTCAGGATAGAACGAATGGATAAATTAACAGTGACGATGCAGTTTGCAACCCCGTAGTTTGGGTGTACTTTAACAGGGAAAGACGGGGCGAATAAGGGGTGAATAAATTCGTACATAAAACGTTTAGGGTGTAGAGACTTTGCGAAAGGTTTTGACATCCTAAGTCTGACTTTGTCTGTTACTATTAATAGAATCTATTGGCGCTGCGAGCGGAGCTCGAAGTGGATGCACCAATCAAATTTGAGCAGTCACGTGATTTGCAGAAGATAAGCGGTGACATGTTTATGCTAACTCACTCCATGCAGCGTATCCTATTCTGCGAAGGTGTCGGCTAAGGTTCAGCCAGAGGGAACCATAAGACTGTTAACGTCATGTCTATGTCCTGGATAGACAATGAAAATAACCCACAGCTCTTTTCTCCAGTTCCCTGAAATTGTTTCAGGGAACCAATCGTAAGTTTCATCACCATGATTCGAGATGATGTGAATCTGACCCTAACTTCCCAGTAGAAGTGCGACCAAGGGAATACAAGACCATAAAGTTTTACTTGCAATTAAGATCTAGAAAGAGTGACTGATATACACATTTGTAAATTGTAATTTGATGTGTCTGGATGAGGCTGGGGATTGCCAGCCCATCCTAGAACAGATCTAGATCTATCTTAACTACGTCAGTGTGTCTTGACGGTTTGATCCTTTATAAGCAGTTAAATGAGTTAATATTGTCGTCTGAGACATAAGTATATTATTTGTGAAGTAGTAGGCAGTCTATATTTCTGAAGATAAATAATTACTAAGTAAACTGTGAATGAATCAGAATGATATAGAGTCTCAAATCTCTTAAGACTCTAGAGGAGATTTATAGTTATGTATTTTAGTATTTTCATTTGATGCTGCTGATGTTGACTTTTAATATGTAAACGATAGACGAAATTGTTAGGAATTTCAGTAATAAATTTGTGGCCCTACAAGGTCCTTGATATAACTTACTCGAAATTGTTATTAGTGTATGTGGCATGGTATGGCAGAGTAATTTCTAAAACCTCTCGATTTAAATGCAGTCGAACACCTAAATTTATAGTTTAGTAATCCCCAACGTAACACTCGAGGACCCACCTCGTAACACTGCAGGGCACACCCCTCTTCCAAATCGTAACACTGGAGAGGGACCCTTAAAGAACCTTAGATAACGCCATGCCACTTAGATAAATTATTTAACACCTATTGTATTTTTTATTCCATCATTTAATATTGTACTTTTGTAATATTATCTTTTCAGGTCTTTTATTATAGAGTTTAAACAATTTGTATTAATCGAATATTTTGTTTCAATTTCATATGGTGAACATCCCAACATCCCATTGACCCGTGGACACCGGCGAGGGAACCCTTTCACCTTCCAGATCTACCTCAGACAGAAATACAAGTTTTGGGCTTGGAGCTATGGATTGAGGATATTTAACATCTGAATTCCTCAAAAACGAAGTTAAGTGAACCATCTATCTAACAGTCTTGGGGAGGGCGACGTACTTTCCGCTCTGTGTGTGTGTTCCAGGCCATTTTACTATTTATTATATGTTTAGTTTAAGTGCGGGAGGTTGGTTGGGGTCATAGTTTAGCATATCTTCTTTGCCATTTCGAAGGATATTGGAGTGCCTTGGTGGCTATTGATAACTCGGGGGGATTTGCTTCACTGTGAATAGTTCTTTTAGGGATCCATTATTCGTATAGATTGTGGCGTTTCTTTTCCTTCCTCACTTTTCTTTAGGAAGATGTCTCTCCTGTTTTCTTCTTAAACTTTCTGTAAAATAAGTTAGGACTTGTAGGGTCTGTTTTCGTTCGTTTTACTTGTCAGTATACGTCCTGTTTATTGTATTTTTTTTTGCTTATAAACTTTAAACTACTATAATAACATTGATATGTTTAGAATATATGCCTGAGGTGTTTCACGTGCTAAAACCACGTTGAATTGTAATCTGGTATTGACATATGTGAGAGAGGAATATAATAATTTTTGGTTCACGTGACAATTTCACGTTGAAGATAGATCTAGAGAGATTAATTTTGCAGTGGTAACAGAAGACACTGCGTGTGCGTGTTTTGAGAAGAGAGAGAATTTTGAGAGTGTTTTGAGAACACAGAGATATTTCAAATTTGTCGTGTTGAGAAAGAGATATAGTTTTGATTCATCGCATTGAGAGAGCGATTCGTTTTGACAGTGATAACAGAGGACACTGATTCTTGCGTTGAGAGAGACGTAAAATTTTGAGAGTGATCACTCAAGACATTAATTTATCGCAGTAAAGGCGATATATAGTATTTTATTGCAGTGGGAGCAACGGATAGACGGCACTGCCTTACTAGATTTCATAGAGAGAGAGAGAGATAAAGTTTTTGCAGTTTAAGTGATACTGCCTGTAATTTTCAGAGAGAGATAAAGTGTTTGCAGTTTAAGTGATACTGCCTATAATTTTGAGAGAGAGAGATAGAACGTTCTTTTCGCGAAGCAGTGCTAACATAAGACACTGAGTTAATATTAACAGTCAATAACTGTTCATATAAGATATTGATACCGCGATATACCGTAACATTGGGTAAATATTTACTAATTTTACAGACTTTAATATATCATGGCCGAGTTTTTTAAATACCTGGCATATGCCAAAGTTCTCGGCATACCAGAGGAAGAACGCGCCTCGTGGTGCGAACAACAAGTAGAACAAGACCGAGATCTTGAGCATTGGCTAGCAGCAAGAGAGAGAGAAAAAGAAAGAGAGAAACAGAAGGAGAGGAAGCGTGAGCTAACGTTAAAGAAATCAGAGCCGCCTTTTGTTAAACAGAGGGATTTTCCGAATGAAGGTAATGTATCCCCGCGTCGAGGATATCAGACTTATTCTTTTTACGAGCCTCGCCCATATTATCGTGGCAACTACACAGGCCAACAATATAACCGGCCTCAGAGACCGCCTCGACGAGTGTATTTTGATGATAATCATAATTATAATAGACCGCAGGATCGGCCTTATCGTGGACACGACTCACACCGTATTATGTGCTTCAAGTGTAATCAGTTCGGCCACATGCGAAGATTTTGTACCGTAAAAATGGGAGCGGCAAATGCCTGCTCTGTACAATCTACACCCTATACAGATGTTGGTTATACTAATAAATCGTCATCGCAATCAAAGACTATTCCAGTCATGTCCGCCCTACATGAACTGGGTGAATTAACATTTTACCAGGGCCGCGTGAACGCGATTCGCGCTTCTGTTCTACGTGACTCCGGATGCACGACTATCGGCGTTCGACAGTCACTAGTCCGTCCAACACAATTTTTGGATAAAGAGGTAACTTGTATTACTTTTGGCGGATCTGTAGAGCGATTCCGTCTTGCAGAAGTTTATATTGATACACCTTTTCTCACAGGTATTGTTACTGCATGTGTACTGCCTAATCCAGTGGCTGATGTAATCATAGGGAATGTACCTCAAGTAAATAAGTTTCCTATCGGTAACTTGGAAATTTGGACTGAGGATGAGAGTGTTGCTTGTGCGACAACACGCTTACAATCGAGTCGACGAGCAGACAGTCCATTGAGTAATCCTACTATTGAAGTGAACATAACGTCTAGTGCATTTCATGATGAGCAACATTCAGATCCCACATTGAAACATTTGTTTGCTAAGGTTGATCCTACCGCACCGGATACCTCTAAGTTTCTTATTAAAGATGACTTACTATATCGTAATTTTCGGAATAAGCGAGAGGCCGTTATGCAACTTGTAGTACCGAGATCTTTTCGTCGCGACATTATTCGTCTCGCGCATGACACTTCCTTGGCGGGTCACCAGGGAAAGGCCAGAACTAAGTCTCGAATACTATCCCAATTTTTTTGGCCCAGTATTTACGCAGATGTAAACCGGTTCGTATCAACATGTGACGTATGTCAGAGACGTACCCCTAAAGGAAGAGCATCGAGAGCTCCTCTGCAGGAGATGCCTATGGTCTCCAGACCATTTGAGCGCGTTGCCGTAGATATAGTTGGTCCTCTACACAAGTCAGACAGAGGACATCGTTTTATACTTTCTGTCATTGACTACGCAACCCGTTGGCCAGAGGCCATTCCGCTAAAAGACATTTCAGCTGATCATGTCGCTGAAGCTCTTATTACTATTTTTTCGCGTCTAGGGTTTCCGGTTGAAATTTTATCGGACAGAGGTCCACAGTTTACCTCTGAGCTTTTTAAGAAAGTCTTGGAGTTGGTCGGGATTAAACAAAGATTGACATCTCCATACCACCCACAGTCTAATGGCTGCTGTGAACGTTGGAATGCTACCATGAAAAGTATGCTTGCACGAGTTTCCGCCGACAAACCGAGTGATTGGGATCGACAACTCCCCGCTATTCTTTTTGCATACCGAGAACTACCGAACGCATCGACGGGTTTTTCTCCCTTCGAATTATTGTATGGTCGTAAGCCGCGTGGTCCAATGGCCATACTCCATGATTTATTCGCTGGATCAGACACGGACGACAACGATACGCGGTCTGCATATCAATACGTTGTGGACTTGCGTCAGCGAATTCTTAACGCATGTCAGCTCGCACAAAAATCTTCAGCTGCGCATGCTAGTCTTTATAAACAATATCGTGATCAAGGTAGCCGATTGCGAACCTTGGCTGTCGGAGACCAAACTCTTGTTCTCCTTCCGGAAACGAAAAATAAACTCCTCCTTACATGGAAAGGACCTTTCAAAGTTCTAAAGAGACTTTCTCGAGTAAATTATCTTATCAAGATTCGAGGACAGGACAAAGTCTTCCATATAAATATGTTAAAGCAGTACCTGTCCGACGATGATAATCGACAGAATAATCGCCGAAATGTGGTTGCACAGGCCAATGCGGCCTTGGTTTCAGTTGACGATGATGATCCTATTAAGATAGAGAATTCAATACCCGCACTTCGATCTTCTGAAAACACTTCGGATGTGAATATAAATCCAGATTTATCTGAATCGCAAAGGCAAGATTTAAGAGATTTGCTTAACGAGTTTACTACTGTCTTTACTGATCTACCAGGTAATACTTCTTTGGTACAGCATGTTATAAGATTAAAGACGGATATACCCGTCTTTGTTAAACCATACCCGCGTCCGCTGCACGCACAGGAGACTATAATATCCGAGGTACGTAACATGTTTCACCTGGGAGTGATAGAGCGATCGACGAGTCCATATAACTCACCCATCGTCTTAGTGAAAAAAAAAGATGATACCGTGCGTTTTTGTATTGATTATCGTAAACTTAATGAGGTTACGATATATGACGCTGAACCGATTCCCAACCAGGAGAATCTTTTTGCTCAGTTAGCGAGGGCAACGATTTTTTCTAAAATTGATCTTTCCAAAGGTTATTGGCAAATTCCGCTTGATGAGAATAGCAAGCAATATACCGCTTTTCAGACTCCGTTGGGTCTTATGCAGTGGCGCTATATGCCTTTCGGGTTAGTTACAGCCCCTGCTACTTTCGCCCGTATGATGACAATATTGCTCCAGGGTATGAATTCCGTATTGTCGTATTTTGACGACATTTGTATTTATGAAACCGATTGGTCGGGCCACCTTGCAGCCCTACGACAAGTTTTTATTGCTCTTCGTCGAGCTGGCCTTACGGCAAAACCCAGTAAGGTATTTTTAGGCTACAATGAAATTAATTTTCTGGGCCATACAATTGCCCACGGCGTTCAGACTCCTGATGACAAGAAGATAACTACCATCTTAAAGCTCCAACCTCCTCGAACTAAGAAAGAAGTTCGTAGTTTATTGGGCTTTCTTAACTATTATAGGAAATTCATTCCAAATTTTTCTTCGCTTACAGCTCCGTTGTCAGACCTCACAAGAAAGAATTTTCCTAATAAAGTGAAATGGACAACCGAATGTGCTGATACACTTCGTACCGTTCAACAATTGTTTTCCACTTCCCCCATTCTCATACTACCAGACATAAACCAAATATTTATTGTCCGCACTGATGCGTCGGACAAGGGATTGGGAGCTGTGTTATTACAGGAACGAGACGATACTTTGCGGCCATGTCTATACGCCAGCCGCAAGTTGCTGGATAGGGAATGCCGCTATGCAATTATCGAGCGAGAGTGCCTCGCTATCATTTTTGCTGTAAACGCATTTTCGAGATATCTACTCATGTCTGAATTTATAATTGAAACGGACCATCGTCCGTTGTTATTCTTAAAGACTAACAGGGCTAAAAATGCTCGATTAACGAGGTGGAGTCTTGCACTCCAGGAATACCGCTTTGTTATCCGGTCTATCCCGGGCGGTGACAATTCCCAAGCTGATATTTTGTCACGTCTCATTTAAATTCCTATTAAAGATTGTTGTGTCTTGTATTGGGGTTGGATAGTGCTTGTCCCCCTCAATTCTAGACGGTGGATGGATTCACATTTATCTTGTTCATTACTTTATGAACCATTTTTACAATCCTTTTTTTTTGTGAATATCCTTTTTCCACCAGCGTCATTCCTGACTGTGACCTGAACTTCTGGCAAACCTGACGCCCTTGTCAGCGGGTCAATGAGATGAAGACATGGCAAACCAAGCTACCAGAGCTACTGCTGCCATTGGATACCACAGTATTTTAATTAACAATATATTGTGTGTGAATATGTATATAAGCAGCAATTGTGTGTGTTGACTATATAATTATGAGCCTATTTCTTCAGTAAGGCTTCATTATTTGATAATAGTTATACTTTAATCCAGCAGTATACAGTGATATACTCATTATTATTATAGATGTTTCTGAGAATTTTGATTGTGTGCAGTAAGAATGTTTAAATAGAATAAATTCTATAGAACGTGGCATTAATAATTGTATGCTGTTTGTCCATCCAATATGCACGTTCTTAGTTAGATTTTTCTTCTCAAGCTTAAGACTCATCTTTCTACAGTACTACTTAAGCCCCTACCACAATAACTTTGGGATTCTTGGATCTTATCGTGTAAATTTTTCTTAAAATTTTCACTGGGGTGGGGGATATGTCAGGATTAGGATTTGAATTGCCGTGCTAGGTCACGCATTGTTTATTACATGGCATCATTGATTTTGGCCAGTCCAAACGTCCTTGAACTATTCCCGTGGACAGTTTGTTTTTGTAACGCTTTTCTTAGAGATGGAAAGAAAGTGGGTCAGGATAGAACGAATGGATAAATTAACAGTGACGATGCAGTTTGCAACCCCGTAGTTTGGGTGTACTTTAACAGGGAAAGACGGGGCGAATAAGGGGTGAATAAATTCGTACATAAAACGTTTAGGGTGTAGAGACTTTGCGAAAGGTTTTGACATCCTAAGTCTGACTTTGTCTGTTACTATTAATAGAATCTATTGGCGCTGCGAGCGGAGCTCGAAGTGGATGCACCAATCAAATTTGAGCAGTCACGTGATTTGCAGAAGATAAGCGGTGACATGTTTATGCTAACTCACTCCATGCAGCGTATCCTATTCTGCGAAGGTGTCGGCTAAGGTTCAGCCAGAGGGAACCATAAGACTGTTAACGTCATGTCTATGTCCTGGATAGACAATGAAAATAACCCACAGCTCTTTTCTCCAGTTCCCTGAAATTGTTTCAGGGAACCAATCGTAAGTTTCATCACCATGATTCGAGATGATGTGAATCTGACCCTAACTTCCCAGTAGAAGTGCGACCAAGGGAATACAAGACCATAAAGTTTTACTTGCAATTAAGATCTAGAAAGAGTGACTGATATACACATTTGTAAATTGTAATTTGATGTGTCTGGATGAGGCTGGGGATTGCCAGCCCATCCTAGAACAGATCTAGATCTATCTTAACTACGTCAGTGTGTCTTGACGGTTTGATCCTTTATAAGCAGTTAAATGAGTTAATATTGTCGTCTGAGACATAAGTATATTATTTGTGAAGTAGTAGGCAGTCTATATTTCTGAAGATAAATAATTACTAAGTAAACTGTGAATGAATCAGAATGATATAGAGTCTCAAATCTCTTAAGACTCTAGAGGAGATTTATAGTTATGTATTTTAGTATTTTCATTTGATGCTGCTGATGTTGACTTTTAATATGTAAACGATAGACGAAATTGTTAGGAATTTCAGTAATAAATTTGTGGCCCTACAAGGTCCTTGATATAACTTACTCGAAATTGTTATTAGTGTATGTGGCATGGTATGGCAGAGTAATTTCTAAAACCTCTCGATTTAAATGCAGTCGAACACCTAAATTTATAGTTTAGTAATCCCCAACGTAACACTCGAGGACCCACCTCGTAACACTGCAGGGCACACCCCTCTTCCAAATCGTAACACAATGCATCGGATTTCCGTGGGCTTACTGGTTGGATAGGTATGGTATGGAACTAACCCTTTCAATCCACCTTTCAATTTTAACTCAACTGCCGTCAGGCACTCCCGTGGTAACATGAGATGAACGCCGGCCCATACCAGTCATGACGACAGATCGTCAAAATCAGAAACAATCATCACCTTACAGGTAAGCTTCGATTGTTTCTACAAGTATACTGTATCTCGCACCTTTAGTTCTTGTTTGTTCCAGCTCCACTTTTTGCACAACTAAGGAATTCGGCGTCAAAGGTTTGCTGCTTTTTGTATTACGTTAAGGAGTTAAAATAAATCGGAACTGTCAAACTCGCATAAGAGCCACAACGCATTTTAAACAAGTTTCAGAGTGTGCATTTGTTATACCCCCGTCTACCTACTAAAAGATCTCCAGTTTTTCAGAAAATGGGAGTCGAACAAACAAAAACCTAAGGCCGCGATCCTGATGACTGCAATAGCAAGTAATAGGAGAACAATGTCACATTTCTGTGAACGGGGGGGGGGGGGGGGGTTACCGTTCTAGTGCACCACAGATCTGGCGGGTAAAGGGGTATGGGAGGGGTGGGTGGCAAGGAGAGGGAGAGGGGAACGGCTTCGGGGCAACACGACATCATTCTGTCCTCTTGTCATACCTATTGAGTGGAATGACGCATTCTTGGCGTTTGTTTTTTGTTTTTTGTTTTGTTTAGTTTAGCAAACTGGTCACACCAGCTTTGTCATCTCCCTAATCTTTCAAACGGAAAAAACTTCTCTCGACTTCTGAAGATTTAAGGGCGGTGCTCAAAAGTCCGTTCTTTTTGTCGTTTTTTTGTGTTGTTTTTTTTAATCTGTTTCAATTTCGTGGGTTTCGATAATAATATGATCTCACTCTGGCCACATTTTAACTACATCTGGCAGAAAACATCGCAAGTGTATGTGTGTGTGTGTGGGGGGGGGGTGATGATATTAATTATTCTTCCCCATTTTTGTTGTTTCAGTTAATATCATAGATATATATATATATATATATCCATGGTTAACATCTCTCAAAGAGGATCTGTTATCATATTTTGTCTACTGTATTTCGAAGAATTCACACCTGAAAGTTTGGTGCCTTTGTCAACATTTGCATAGACTTGTTAGTCGCAAATGACTCTATTATTAGAACGGTGAATGTTCACCATAAGACAATGTATGAAAAGTGTCAGTGGCATTTCGCATGCACTATTTCACCGTTTGATCAAAAATGTGATTCTTATATCGAGAGCCGTGTAGTAAACTAGCGTAATTCGCTTTTGTTTTTTTAACACACTTTTCAAGAGAGTCTAAGAACTGAATAACTTTTTTTTAACAGTCAATAGTTATAATGGTTTCAAAAAAAAAAAAGTTATTTAACAGTTAGATTTTCAGAATTTCACTCTTAACTTACAGTATAACCTGCAGGCTGTCAAGGGCTGCAAGTATGTCTTTTATCTCAATTTAAAACAAAAAAAGCCGACTTACGATAGTTTACCATGTGACCCTCGGTATATTATCAAACAAAAGATTGTAAATGAAGTCAGATGTTTCAGTTCATTACCATAATTGAATAGCGTACGTTCGCCGCCCGCGGACTCCCACCTCCTCCATGCGCGCTTTTCGCACTGCTGGGAGTAAATTTAGCGCACTCTTCTTTTCTCTCCGGACGTACGGACTTTAAGGGGTGAAACAGACCAAGGTACCAGACCGGCGGCTCGTTGCCTATGAATTTGGCTTCATACTAGCACTGCCCACACCACGGCCCGGTGGGGATACAGCGGGCAGGGCCTATAATTGTGATAGTGTGAAGCAAAATTTTTGAGCGGCGAACCCACTGTTCTAGTACCTGCCACCGGCCTTGATCTGTTTCGTTCCTCAAGGTAACCCCGTGACTATTCTGCCGTTTTATATATAAAAAAAAAAAAACACCGTATACACCAATCTAGGTCAAATTCACAGTTTAATAACATTTTATGGAATGGCGTGTGCTGTATCTTCCTATGTGGTTTTTGATTTTGTACCACTAACATTTTATTTTGGTCACCAAGAACTAGAAATTAAAACACTAATGCAATGCCCAGCGGGAAATTTTTTTTTTTTTCGTCTCCTGTGACTTTTTTTTTTTCCCCGTCTCCTGTGACTTTTTTTTTCCCCCGTCTCCTGTGAGTTTTTTCTTTTTTTTTCGTCTCCTGTGACTTTTTTCTGTTTTTCGTCTCCTGTGACTTTTTTTTTCCCCGTCTCCTGTGACATTTTGTTCTAATACGGCCCTTTTTTTTTTTATAAAACGGCAGTATTTGCGTTGATGTGGCAATTAATGTATGCAGCTATGTCCCATAAGCGTGGTTGGAGGGGTGGGGGTGGTGGTAGATTGAAGTTTACGAGAGTGAAACTGCTGTTTTACGATGAATGCTATGTGCCTTCAACGGATTCATGTCGGGGACCGCAATGTTAAACTATCGTAACTCGATTTTTTATTTTTTTTTTACTTGAGATATATGGCACGCTTGTAGCAAATGACAAACTCGCAGGCTGTTATACATTGGGGGTTAAAATCCTAAAACTCAGGGTTAAATGACTTTTTTTCTTTTTAATATCGTCATTGAGTCTGATATAGAAAGTTGTTCATTTTTATTTTTATTTTTATTTTTTGTGCTTCTCCTGACAAAATAATGTGTAAAAACTGAGTTACGATAGTTAACCTCGCTGCCCTCGATATTATGTACAACTGTGTCAGCCAGGCGGATGCTCTAACCACTTGACCACAGGAATTCTGACCTATAACTATGACACATACTCACAGCCCCGTCCCTTTCATCCGCTCTCATAGTCATACCCGTTCTCAGAGAGTAGACTCGTCACCGTTCCTTAAAACTGTAGTGATCGGCTAATTTGGCTACTTTTCATGAGAAGCCACAAACTGTTTTATTTTAACTAAACCGGCCTAGTTATAAATGACGAAATATCATAAAAAGCACAGAAAAACTGTGGGGTCGCAGCAGGGCTATAAGTAACATAATATCCTGTTTCGCTTCGATTCTATCCATTTCCTGTTGAAATCTTTTATTGTTCGCTTTTTTTTTTCACTTGACAAAGGCGAAAGCCGAAACTTTTGTGTATTTTCTGTCTTCTCTTTAGTTTGCTTTGTATCGTTTGGGTTTTATTTCTCACGCAGGGGTTTCGCAACATACAACTTTTTCTTTTTGCACAATTTTGACATTAGTTATAAACTAGATGATCTACCGGGCATTGCCCAGAATAAACAATCATGTGCTCCCCAACCTCTCTCTCTCTCTCCCTCCCTCTCTCTCTCTCTCTCTCTCTCTCTCTCTCTCTCTCTCTCTCTCTCTCTCTCTCTCTCTCTCTCTCTCTCTCTCTCTCTCTCTCTCTCTCATACAATAAAAGTAATAAACTACAGTCTTGCTTCAGAACTCATGCGCATCAGAACACTACGCACCAAACTGAACGCTTGATACGGTTACTTTTTATGACATGCACGGTACTATATATATTACGAAACAAACATGCAAAAATACAGATGTTACATAGCAATAAACATTGTTATTTTTTTAAAATACATGCTTGAAGTAAACAACTTTTAATTATAGCCATCATCTTCCTTATCTCAATTGTCACCTTCCTGCCAAATTTAAGGCCTGAAGAGTGTATAGTTTGGTCAGTTAGTCATGCCAAAGGTTGCAAGTTACTGAAATATAATTATTATAATAGATGACGAATTTCTGAAAGTTTGTTGTTCGATTATTTTTCGGCTTAGGAGTCGATAACTAGACCATTCGATGAGGATTTGAATGTATTCGAATATATATATGTAAGCGATATTTCGAATGTTTGAGCCATTACAGACATAGGGAGCGGTGACGCATCAATGCAAAAGGATTATAATAGGGCTTAGACTACACCACCGTGCTGGGGAAAGAGACCCGGCAGGCCAATTACCAAATTTTACAAGAGGCACAGAGAGAGAGACAGACAGACAGGCAGACAGACAGAAAGAGGGAGAGAGAGAGAGAGAGAGAAATGAGGGAGAGAAAGAAAGAGAGAGAGAGAATGAGGGAGAGAAAGAAAGAGAAAGAGAGAATGAGGGAGAGAAAGAAAGAGAGAGAGAGAATGAGGGAGAGAAAGAAAGAGAGAGAGAGAGAGAAACAGACAGAAAGAGAGAGAAAAAAAGAGATAGGGAGAAAGAAAGAGACAGACAGACAGAAAAAGAGAAAGAGAGAGGGGGGAAGAGAAAGAGTGAGAGAAAGAGAAAGAAAGAGAGAAAGAGAGAGAAAGAGAGACAGAGCCTGGATCCTGTTTCATTCTTTGTTCAATTTTCATTTAGTGACAACCAAAAGAAACTGCTAGTCATACAGAATCGTCCTCAGGTAAAAAGCTATGGCATATTTCGTTCTACAAGATACCGCTGAAAAGGGGAAATTGACCCAAATTGCCATATAAGGTCTTTTCCCGTAGGCTCCTGTCACGACACGACAGTACTCACCTCCCCTCTCAACTCTTCATGATCGTCGTAGGTGTTACAGTACTGCCATTGTATTGCCGTTCTCAGGAATTAGTTTTCAGGTTGTAGGTTTTAGTTGTTGTTGTTGTTGTTGTTGTTGTTGTTGTTGTTGTTTTTGTGGGCACATAAGATAAAAGTTAAAGTTATTGGTGGAAATTTCAGCTTATTCCTTTATTATGGACTAAGACAAAGTTGACAATGTCCACTGAAAAGCTAAGACTTCCAGCACTGTATTCATTTGTTTTCCCCCTCGGAATTGGACACTCAAGACAGTTAATTAAGCTTTCAAGGGACGGCGAGTAAATTATAACGGTGCTGAAATTTTGCCGGATAGATGGCAAGTAACAGCCTCAAGTCTGTCCTGTATATTGCCCAAGAAAATCTTCAAGTCGCATGTATATAATAATAATAATAATAATAATAATAATATACATGTAATAATTACAACAATAATGGTAATAATAATCATCATAAAAATAACAATTAGAATAACAATGGGTCTCTCTTGATTCAGTAGCTTTTTTTTTTTAATTAGATATAGATTACAATACATTACAAATTGACAGGAGATATTAAAAAAAAAAAAAAAGAAAAAAAAAAAGTTTACATCGGGTTCTGCGTTGTTTTTTAGTCACTTTCCCCTCTTGTGGTGACACACTTAACTATTACTATTACAACAGACGTGCGAAATAGGCTTCACCAATTTTACCAAAAATTCCCAAATTCTGTGACCTTAATCTTGCTCTTAAGTGAGACAAACATTGCATTTCGTACTAGCCAGTTGATATGAGTAGTCTGAGCTTTACTCATGGCCAGTTGTTTGCCTCACCTTCTCCACTCACCACTCTATTTGATGGGTGACCTACATTCGGTTAGCTGGGTTTTCTCCCAAATCTTGGTTTCTACTAATGTAACCCGCATCAGAAAGTCTATCTAAAGTGCCATTCGTAGAACAGTGGTCACGTTGTCACAACGAAATTTCCAGTCATACTTTTTCACACTACTCAATGAAAATGCGTCTCTTTTTTGCGACTCAAAAAGAAAAGGTTAATAATCAATATTAAAGACTATATTTTGTCCAGAATGGATGTTTCCGCGTAATTTATCATCAGAAATTGAGATATTCCATAAAGTTTCATCTTTTTTGGTCCCGTATTCTCCAAGTTTTGGGTCCTTACATGTCCACTGGCTGGCTCCATTAGGATAAGACAGCGCACATTTCATTCTAGCAAGTGGTGTGCAAAGTGAATTTGACCTAGATAGGCGCAAACTGTCAAATACATTACAAACAGAGCCGTTTTAATGGGTGGACACTGTCACGAGTGGAGTGAGTGCAATTAAGGGGATTGCTACAGAGCGGGTGTAGAGTAAGAAGGGCTCACGGCAGACAGGTAGGGAAGGACGTGAAAGGAAGAGAGTAAAATTAACGCACGAAGACAAGTAAGGAAAGCGTGCATGTTATGAGTGGTGGGGGTCTGAATGAGGCGAAAGCGCTGTATTACTATCACTGCAAGTTAGAAGGTCCTACGGAACGGACGCGAGTAAGAGCCCAGCGGGCGGACATAAGGGGAGCAGTCGAGAGACCAGTGAGAGAGTTTTTCCAGTGATGACTGGTGCCGAGGTCGGGCCAAAGAGCGCCGCCTACGGTGATAGGCCAGCATAGGGCCGGAGGCCACACATAGGCCAGAAGTGAGGCTGTCAGTGCAGGACAGTAGAGGCACATAAAGTCGTGGCAGTCAGGCCACGGACAGGGACGTAGATATGAGCGTGAATGTGATAATGTACTATTGCCATGTTGAGGGGCTAGTGAACTAATAATGTACTATTGAAATGATAATGTCTATTGAAATGATAATGTGTTATTGCCCTGCTGAGGTGCTAGGGGAGTGCTAAGGTGTATGACAATAGGAAGGTGATATTGAGAGACTGCGGTGCCAGTGAATTATTAATGTGCTATTAAGACCCTGAGGGGAGAGGCTGAGGCCGAAGTGCCTTTAGGAGTAACTACCGGGTTGTGGATCCGAGGGAGAGTGTGTGTGAGAATAAGGCCGTTGTACGGCAGTTAATTTCAATAATATAATGCATGTAATTGCGCTATTATCTGTATAATTATGTTTAATAAATGTGTGAGTCTGATGGATTGTTCTGTTAAGTGTTAACTTGTTTGTTCGTGATTGTTGTCCTGTCATAAACTATTACATCTCCCAGTCTGGGATTTGTGACAGACACACTAGGCAGTTGCCCAAGAGTTTAGGGGGCCCTTGCATGCAAATTTACATAAGTGTTTTTTTTTTCGTAAGGGGAGGAAAATCCTATTGTTTTGCCCAGGGGCCCGATGTTAGGACGCCCCTGATTACAGGTACCAAGAATCAAATTTCAATGTACAAGGATGCCTTCCTTCTTTTCAGCCACCTGTTGCCGGGAAGAAATAATGCATTGGTCACACCTGTACAATCAGAGGCGGGCCTACATTTTTGGGACCAAAGTTAAGGGGTCCCTTTGCAACCAGCAACAATAGGACAAAATTCAAAATTCACTCATTAAAAAAAAATCTTCAGGTCCCCCGGATTAGGGGCCTCTGAAGCTTAAGCTTCACTGAGTCCAATTCAAATGACAAGGCTCTAAAGGCCTGTTTACACTGGTAGGTTTTAGGAATAGAAAAAAAGGAATGAGGGACTGTGTGGGAAGAACTCTCTTAGCTTTCCGACTTTTGCTTTCCGATTTCCCCCGTTCGAAACATGACCAAAACAAACGATGCGCATCGTTTCTCATTCAGAAAAGGGACCAGTGTAAACAAACAGCGTTTCGAAGAGGGAAATCGGAAAACAAAAGACCGAAAGCCAGGAGAGTTCTTCCCACACAGTCCCCCATTCCTTTTTTCTATTCCTAAAACCTACCAGTGTAAACAGGCCTTAACTTCCTTCCGTCAACTTTGAGAAATTGATGGTTGAAATTTCATTGTGTTTAAAGCTTTGGTTGATATAACTTTTTTGTCTCTATAGTACACATTACACACGCAATCCGTTTGATACTCCGACACACAATGGGGAAGGCCTGTGGAATTAGTGTGTAGTGTGTAACTCAGTTCAGCCAAAAGTTGGAGATAGAACCTTGTCATTCCAAGGGGACAATTAGTTTCATAGTAATAATAATAATAATAATGCATTACATTTGTATGGTGCATTTCCATTAACAATGTTCAATGCACCTTACATGACTCTCTCTTCCACTAACTCTCTCTCTCTCTCTCTCTCTCTTTTTCTCTCTCTCTCTCTCTCTCTCTCTCTCTCTCTCTCTCTCTCTCTCTCTCTCTCTCTCTCTCTCTCTCTCTCTCTCTCTCTCTCTCTCTCTCACTCACTCTTTCCCCAACTCTGTCATTCATGACGAACTCTCTCTTTTTCTACCATCTATTGGAAACACTGTGAGAATAGATGATGTTTTAGTTTACGTTTAAAAATCTCCAAATTAGATGATTCGCGAACAGCTTTTGGAAGTTTGTTCCATACAACTGGGCCGAAATGTGTAAGTGAACGTTCACAAAATGATTCAGAGTTTTTAGATGGAACACACAAAATTGTTTTTATCATTAGAAGATCCGCCACTGCGTACAACGTAAATTACAGGCTGAACTTAAGGCAGTGCATGACCTGTCGATGTCAGTCGGCCTGCAAGGGTAAACCCGGGGGAAGCCCCACTAGGCTGGGCATGGCTAATAATTCAATTTGGTAAGGGCCAGACCCGGACGAAATGAAACTTGGATATCCAGAGGCCCGCGGGATACTCTCACCTGACACTGAAGCCCCTTTTGTATGCGGTCTTTTTGCGTAAAATGGTAATGTTTCAGTCTCAATATTCTAAGCCGCCCCTGTATTCCAACCCAAAATTACTCTAATATTCAAAGCCACTCGCTATATTCCAAGCCAAACTTTCATTAACATTCTAAGCCACTCGCTATATTCCAACTTAAAATTACGCTAACATCTTGAGCCGCGCTTTATATTCCAAGCCAAAATTACGCTAATATTCAAAGCCCCTCGCTATATTCCAAGCCAAACTTTCATTAATATTCTAAGCCACTCGCTATATTCCAACTTAAAATTACGTTAACATCTTGAGCCGCGCTTTATATTCCAAGCCAAAATTACGCTAATATTCAAAGCCACTCGCTGTATTCCAAGCCAAACTTTCATTAATATTCTAAGCCACTCGCTATATTCCAACTTAAAATTACGCTAACATCTTAAGCCGCGCTTTATATTCCAAGCCAAAATTACGCTAAATTCAAAGCCACGCTCTATATTCAAGGCTATAACTACACCAGCATTCCAAATCACATGCCACATTCCAGGTCACACCTAGACTTATAGTAACTCTTGTTAGGAGTGACATGGATATAGATCATTCAGCCCTGGAACTCCTTGAACACACTACAGATCCATTTAGTACTCTCAAAGCTACAGCTTGGGACAAAGACACAGAAAATCATTGTTTTCATAGTTACCAGAAGATTCCTCAGCACCTTATCTAATCACATTCTGCACTCTAGAGTAGTTTTGTTGTAGCACTGTGTATGACTGGAAAGGGAGGAGGGGGGTATTAAAACGTGACTGGAGGTGGTGAGCTAGAAAATATGTATTTATAGACAGAAATCACTTCTCTGCCAACTCGCGAAACTAGGTCACAGCGGTAACAAAAATTGAAATTGACCAATTGACCAAAGACAGTGTGCCGTATGTATTTACTGAGATTTGTTCATATTTTGGGGTTGATTGAAACAACTATTTAGAGCCGTTTGTACCGCCGGAACCTACTTTCCGCTCTCCATGCTAACAGTGGTTTCGCAGAGTCTCCCGTGTCTGGCAGTGCAAATCGACCAGTAGTGATTCCTCTTTATACATACATACTCTCTGGTGAGACTACGCAACGGACGCCACAAATACACAGGAAAGAAGAACATTCAATCAATGCTGTGCCGATTAAAGTTGGTTCGAAGTTCAATTTTTACCCAACCCCCACCCCACCCCATCTCCCACCCCTGGTTTTTTTTCCGCGGGCACACAGCTACGCCCCTGTCGTTGACCTTTCGATTGTGCATTCAATTAAATTTTTAACGAGAGGGCATTTTCAAGACGGTTATCCGTGATATCTGCCATGCTGGGGGGGGGGGGGGGTGGAACATTCGTGGACAGATGCGGGCTCTATTTTCCTGTTTGAACAGCCCGGCTGCCGTGGGCTGACGCACTCATTTTACACAGAGACGGTAAAGACGCGTAGCTCACTCTAGAAGAGTTTGCCCTGAAGCGCGTGGGACACAGCAAACGACGTCACTTTCTTAAGTGAGAGGAAACGACGCTCTTAATAATACAACTGGGCTTGTCGAAACTGACAAGTCGCATTTGTATGTGTGGTGTAATGATTAAATGTCTTCTTGTCCTGAAGTTTGGGTGGAAAGTAGACTATCTCACTGCGTCGGTGGGACTGAGTTAGGACTTTAAGCTGATACGATCCGGGACGCAAGTCGGATGTCTTGAGAAAAACGTAGTCGTTCAAATCTGCACAGCGACACTTTTCATTGGCTTAGTGTGTAGGATAGAAAAGGATGTCGCAGTAAAGATAGGAGCATCCTGTGTATCTCCGTAATCTTTTCAGAGTTAAGGCAAATCTCAAAACGCAAGGTAAGGGAGATTCATGTTTATAATTCTTTATTTATACGTTTGTGTAGACTTTATCGTTTATTTATCTAACTAAATATTTATTCACTAATGGAATTAAAATTAATTGAATACATTTTCCATTGATCGAGTTGTGACTGGATAACCATTAATATTATGACTTTCGCGTACATTTTCCCAGTATATTGTTTGCTCACGAAATGTACGTATATCATTCAGTGCGGTTGCTTATTACACTCTTTGAGAGCATATGGCACAATGATATGATATAGTGTACTTTTGCGTGTTTTGTTTAAGGGGAGTGGGGTTGGCGGGGGGGGGGGGGGTGAGGTTGGGCGGCATAGTAGTGTGATACCAGTGGTAGTGGTACTGGCTGTAGTTGCTATCGTAGTAGTTGTAATAGTAGAAGTCGTAATGGTAGTAGTAGTAGTGGTAGTAGTAGTATAGTACTAATGGTTGTAATTGTAGCAGTAGTAACAGTATTAGTAGTATTTAGTAATAGTAGCAATAGCAGTAGTAGAAGTAGTAGTAGATGCAGTTGTATCACCTGTTGTTGTCGTTTTGGAATTTGTTTGGGGGGGAGAAATTCTGGGTCGGGAGGCGGGAGATAAAATTATGAACTGAGTTTTAACTTTTAAGACTGCATTGGTCTACCTGTGTAGTAATGGTAGAGGTAGTATTGTAATAGTAGTAGTAGTAGTAGTAGCAGTGGTAGTAGTAGTAGTAGTAGTAGTAGTAGCAGTGGTATTTGTTGTAGTAGTGGCTGTAGTAGTAGTAATAGTAGTAGATGTAGTTATATCGCGTGTTGTTGTCGTTTTGTATTTTGTTTTGGGTAAGAAATAGTGGGGAGAGGGGGGAGGAAGGGGAGATGAACTTATGAACTGAGTTTGAAGACTGTAGTAGCAATAGTAGTAGTAGCTGTAGTAGCAGTAGGGGTAGTAGCAGTAGTGGTCGTAGTGGTAGTAGTATTTGTAGTAGTAGTAGCTGTAGTAGTAGTAGTAATAGTAGCAGTAGTTGTAGTAGCAGTAGTAGCAGCAGTAGTAGGCCTATTACTGTAGTATTAGTAGTAGCAGTAGTAGCAGCAGTAGTATTACTGTAGTATTAGTAGTAGCAGTAGTAGCAGCAGTAGTATTACTGTAGTATTAGTAGTAGCAGTAGTAGCAGCAGTAGTATTACTGTAGTATTAGTAGTAGCAGTAGTTAGAACAACCAGATATGTGTGTGTGCAGTGGTAACTTTGAAGATTCGTCGATCTACCTGTGTCTACCAATGTGGTTGTCAGTCCTTTGTATATATAGATATTGTTCATCCCCCCGTGTAGGGCATGCTGCAGGGTGTGGGTGGAGTAAAGAGTCATTCATGCGGTTAAAATGTAGTGGTTAGGTACAGGAGCCGCGTGGGTTGGTGGTGGTGGTGGTGGGGAGAGGGGGGGGGGTGGAGTGTCAGTACAGCCAGATATCGGTGTAGGCTTAATAACCTCACCTTAATTAAATGCCAAAGTTATTAGTGGTACCTGCGAAGGGTCCGTGTAATCTCAACGGAAACTGTAAGCTTTGTTTTTTTTGTCGTTGTTTTGTAGTCATTGTTAAATTTACATTGTAATGAAGCAAGTGAGTCAATTCAGTTGATTGAATTTCGTTTGCAGGAACCTACAGAAAGAACGAACTTCGTCATTCACAAAACCATATAGGCTACTAGTGGTAGGCTGCAGTACCAGTGGGATAACAGTGGAGTGCCAGAAAATATCAATTCGAGGATTGTGTACTCGCGGATTACGAGGGAAAAGACAGGCAGACCTCTGTTGCCTGAGATACGGTAAAAGGAAGGAAAAACAACGCAATAGCAGAGCAGTAATTTCTTCAACAGATTGACTGACGTAAAGGAATCATACAGGAGCCGAGTGGTCACAACTTTCCCAGTACATCGTATTTCTGCTGTGTGTCAGTTGGATCTCGGTCAAGCTAGAAGCACCAGCCGCTAGTGAAACATTAATCCTTAGGGTAAGAGATCGCACACCATGAAGACACAAGGGATTCTTCGGTGGAGTTTGTGGCTGCTTCTTGCTTGTTTAATGTGGGAATTCTCTGCGGCATCACCCGACGGTAAGATTAAACTTAGCATGTATTGGGTTATACATCTTAATAATCTCTCAGATATCTTTAACGATGAGAGTTTGGATATAATACATCATTTACGTTAGACTGCTACATTTAAATATGCTATGAACTGTAAGAATCATCAGCTGATACTGAAAAGACCCAGAGGGTTCCAGCACTCCCAACAGCGTAGAATTCAGTAGTTGACAAGTCTGGGATATAAAAGACTTCAGCTGGGTCCGATCCCCAGGATAGACCCCATAGACAGCTGTACACACATTTACTTGTTTATCTACATAATCTTAGACTTATCTCTTGATTTACCTGACCCTTCACTTCGAATTTCTTCACCTATGTACGAACACAACTTTATTGATTAGAATTAATTGGTCCATCTCTGTTCGTTTAATTATGTACTTTCTATTATTTATTTATTAATTGATATGTAATGAATGAGTCATGTACAGAATGAATACACTCGAAACAGCATTTCAATCTGGGCCCTTGAAAAAAATGCTTTGAGGTTTGGTTATTCACATTATAATAACGATAATAATGATGATGATGATAATGTAATATAAATGAAATATTTATATAATGCCGGTCTGTACAAAGAGGATCTAAAGCGCTTTACAGCTTTACAGTGAAACAGAAACCTCTATCTCTCTCTCTGTCTCTGTCTCTGTCTCTCTCTCCTCTCTCTCTCTCTCCCCCCCCCCCCTCCTATGCACTTATAAATATACTTCCATGTTGTACGAAGCATTAGTCTTACATTATCAATCTGTCAGCAGATGATTACATTGTAATGAAGGACTTGATGTTTCAGTTCTTTCCTAATCCTATGTCTTACTGAAATTCCACGAGCATTCGTTCTGCTACCCACAAACTATTCGTTCTGCTTGTCACAAACAAATTCGTTCTGCCTACAAACAAATGTGACTCCACCGTAATCACTTTTGGCACGTTAAAAGTGCCGTTCCCTCCCCTACCCCTTGCAACCAATCTATCTATCTGTCTGTCCATCTATCTGTTTGTCTGTCTGTCTATCTATTTATCTATCTATCTATCTATCTATCTATCTATCTATCTATCTATCTATCTATCTATCTATCTATCTGTCTGTCCATCTATCTGTTTGTCTGTCTGTCTGTCTATCTATCTATCTATCCATCTATCTATCTATCTATCCATCTATCTGTCTGTCTGTCCATCTATCTGTTTGTCTGTCTATCTATCTATCTATCTATCTATCTATCTATCTATCTATCTATCTATCTATCTATCTGTCTGTCCATCTATCTGTTTGTCTGTCTGTCTATCTATTTATCTATCTATCTATCTATCTATCTATCTATTTATCTGTCTGTCCATCTATCTGTTTGTCTGTCTGTCTGTCTATCTATCTATCTATCTATCTATCTATCTATCTATCTATCTATCTATCTCTATCTATCTATCTATCTATCTATCTATCTATCTATCTATCTATCTATCTATATATCTATATATCTATCTTAATATCTATCTATCTATCTATCTATCTATTGATGACATGAACCCAATTTCTGCGAATGTCGGACATAAAACACTTACAAACAAAGATGACGAACTCGTGAATCACGGGCTGTCGGTCCGTACACGGAAAGGGGGCGTGGTGGTGATGATAAGTTTACTACACGGACACAGGGATTGTGAGAACACTCCTTATGATATGACGTATTCTAGCCTAAATTTTGGACTGTTGCAGCCCCACCTCGTGTGGTAGCTGAGTCTCTCTTAACACTAATTCACTAAGTTACATATCGGGCACCGAAAGACAGACAAACAGAAAGATAGACAATTTCGTCGGGTATTTGCCATATTGCTGTAAGCTCGCGGATTTTGAGGCTTTGTCATGAAAATAGTTCTCTCACTCCTAATTTCATCTATATATATCTATCTATCTATATAATTGGGTAAAATTGGACGGTTGTGCTCTATAGCTGAAAAAACTACTGAACGTAGAGCCATGAAAAAATTACTGAAAGTAGTTCAAAGACTGAGCAAGGTTTGTATCAATTCATTTTAAGGATGCAACAACCTTAAAAATTTAGAAAAATAGAAAACAAAATGGGCCGTTCGAGGTTTTCCGATTCGTCATTTTTACAGCTCAGACAGGGCGAGTGTAGTAAGATATTTTGGTAACTCGAAACTTTGGTCACCTAAGGCTCAGGAACCCCATCACACTCAGGCTTCAAACTTTGCACAACAGCATATTATCAATGCGAAATTAACATGGGCTATATTAGAAATTATGAAATATTCAAGCTTCTACGTTTCATTTTTCATTGTCTCGGCATCATTTAGATCTATTTCGAGTCATGGTTCGCCATTTTAAGGTTTCGTTATCACTTCCTGCGATGTGTTCACTATCAAACACTAACCCGTGCGCAAATCATGCTATTGTACGGGACGCGCAAGGTGTCAACCCACAAAGGTAGAGCAGTAAGACTTAATTAAAAACAAACAAACAAAAATAAAGTAAACAAATAGGAACAGGCAAGATGAAGCAGGTCCATAAAAACCACCCAGAACTGAAACCAATATTCAAACCGAAATATCCCGGGCAGGGCCGGGAACTCAGCTGGTTATGTATAAATGCCATTTCTAATCGGTGTAAAACTGTTCGAGATATCTGTTTGGGGCGTAATGATGTCCTCTGATTTTACACAACTCTTCAAAGTTTCAATCCTCATTTTCTCGAAAGGACAAAATTGCAATTACAACCATATGGAAAATAATCGACGGTTTGATAGATGGGTGTATTATAGATATGCTCTCAGGCGGCAAACGAAATTTGAAAAAGGTGGGCAGGCAGACATTAAAACAAGAACAAAATACAAACAGACAGACAGACGGGCGGATAGATAGATAGATAGATAGATAGATAGATAGATAGATAGATAGATAGATAGATAGATAGACAGACAGACAGACAGACAGACAGACAGACAGACAGACAGACAGACAGACAGACAGACAGACAGACAGACAGACAGACAGACAGACAGACAGACAGACAGACAGATAGATAGATAGACAGACAGACAGACAGACAGACAGACAGACAGACAGACAGACAGACAGACAGACAGACAGACAGACAGATAGATATAGATATAGACAGACAGACAGACAGACAGATAGACAGACAGACAGACAGACAGACAGACAGACAGACAGACAGACAGACAGACAGATAGATAGATAGATAGATAGATAGATAGATAGATAGATAGATAGATAGATAGATAATCGGACATTTCCATTAAAGCTTTATTACGAATGATTATATACCTTGTGTGAACACTGTTGATTGTGGATTGGCCTCTAGTGTTTCACGACTGTACCAAAGCTTGGTTGAAGTGTTGGAAATACACACGTAGAGATACGTACCTACAATATATAATTTGCAGCGAGAGAAGTTAAAGGTGGTTTCAGTAATCGTATCGTTAGTCTTTTCAGATCCATACAAAACAACTTTTGAATATTTTACCAATATAATAAACTTTATACGAAACTATTTCATTCCACTCGTGAAATTTAAACTGATGAAATTCTAAATACCGAACATAAATAAAGTACCCAAATAGGCCGTGAAAGGTGCGAAGCGGCCGTTATCATGCACACGCTCTGTAAAAACCAAACTTAAACTCACACTGGTTGAGATCTTTTGTTTCTCGGGGGCCTCAGCATAGTGCTGTTGGCCCCCTATTTAAACTCACACTCAAACTCGGTCGTCATTATATATTTAAGCTTATGGTAGAAATGGTGTTGGTACCTAGTGATGATTATAGAGCCTGTACTTGTGGGGAAGTTAAAGGCCTTTGTTTGTTTGTTTCTTTTTTTCTTTCTTTCTTTATATCTTTTTTAAGTGGTGGGGACGGAGGTCAGTGACCCAGTTTATCTTCAGTTAGTGCAGTCTCCAGCTTTGCTTACTCTCTAACACACTATGCTCCGTATTTGAAACACGTGACGTGATACCATTGTCCTATTGGAGCATTTCCTACACATGTGTCATCAAACGATCGCGGTAAAAATGTGTGGGTTTTTCTATTCATTTGTGTCTTTTAAGTCAGTTTTGTAGCTTTTGTTGTTGTTGTTGTAGTTTTGTATTGTTTGTTGTTGTTGTTTTTTTTTAATGCCGTTCCTTTCGGCTGGTGTCGCAGTGTCGGTTAGTATTTTGTTGTTATGTGACAGTCCCTAATAAGTGCTGCGAAAATAACGGGCTTTGACTCTCTTTACGAAGGTTCTCTCTTGGTTATTGCTAAATCATTAATTTTTCATTACCTTCTTGCTTGAGAGACTGGGTAGATAATAATAATAATAATAGTTCGTCCATCAGGTATGATGATGACCTTAACAACACCAGAGGAATAAAGAACAGAAATTGTTGAGAATTTCAACACATGGACAATAAAGAGAACTAAAGGACACAGAGGACAGAATGGAAAGACTGTTCTTTCATGACTTATGGCTTCTCATGTGACTGATAAGTCACATGATAGAGACTGGGAAAAGGAAGGGGGGGGGAGGAAATGATTTTCAAGAATGTTCCCCCAAGTTTGTTTTTTTTGCTCTAGGGTAGAGAATATGTATTTATAGAGAGGTTTCACTGTTGGTCGATTTGCACGCCCAGACACGGGAGGCTCCGGGAAACCACTGTTAGCGTGGAGCGGAAAGTAGGTCGCTGCGGTAAGCAAATACTCGTTTGTGCACTTCCACCGGGGCATAGAAAATTACAAACGGCTCTAAATAGTTTTAATCAACCTAAAATTAAAAATATGAACAAGCCACAGTAAACAGATGTGCACACAATCCTTGGTGAGGATGGTCTCTTTCAATTCTTGTTTACCGCAGCGACCTAGTTTCGCGATTTGATGGAAGTGAGATGGCTCTATATTATACTTTCTGTCTAGGATACGTATTTTAAAGCCTTTTGTGATTCCAGAGCCAGAGAGCTCCTCCGGAAATAATCCTAACAACAGCTTCAATTATTATTCTGTCAGATTTAGGAAGTCGATAAGATTTAGGGTTGAGGATAAGGACAGGCTTAAGGATAGGTACTGTAAGTACGCCCCCCTATTGCAAAACGCTTGGGGGCCGTGTGTAGCCTACTTATGACAACAGCCAGGGATTAATGTTAAATGTTGAAATCTTCAAGTACATATGAAGGGGTACCTGTGCCAACACCGTAACTAAAAAATTATCGATTTTTTTTTGGGGGGGGGGGGGGGGGAGGGGTTTGCACATTCTGTTTTGCCTTGGTAAATACTAAATTTTGACATGATGAGAATTCCATTATCGAATTAATTGACCTAATTATTGATGAGGATTTAAAGGTCTTAATAGACATTTTAATACTTAATGTCAAACTTTCAAATCGCGCTCCTGTAAACTTTACAAAAAATGGCGATACGGTCTTTGTGCATGCACCCCTCAATATGTTGTTGCTGTTGTTTTTGCTGATAAGAGGTTCTATGTCCAGGCAGGAGAAAGTTAATAATATTATGTCAGTGATAAAAGAATGTTAGCTTGTGCTTCTGTCACGCACGTTTCAAGTGTTTGTCGAGATGTTAAGTCCACGTAGGCCAAAATCAGGATGTTTGAGTGGAGATGTTACAGAGTGCGTCTTTGCTGACTGGATGGTCTTAGTTCCGGTACAGTTAGTTTGTCTTTGTAGTGGTGATCACATTGTAGGTTCACAATTAGGGACATGTTTTTGTTCGCTGCAACAAACAAACAAACAAACAAGGGAAAATAGATAGGCAGTATGACAGGCGGACGGAAGAAACAGACAAACAAACAGACAGACAGATGGATGGATGGACGGGCGCAAAAACAGACAGACGGACACACAGACAGACAGACACACACAGACAGATAGATAAATAGATAGATAGATAGATAGATAGATAGATAGATAGATAGATAGATAGATAGATAGATAGATAGATAGATAGATAGATAGATAGATAGATAGATAGATAGATAGATAGATAGATAGATAGATAGATACCACGATTATAGGCTACCTACGGAGATGGGATTGAGAGAGAAAGAGAATTGGTAACAGAGCCTGAAAAGGTATAAACGAGAGAGAGAGAGAGAGAGTAAACGAGGCAGAAGAAAGAGAGACAGACAGACAGATAGACAGAAAGTGTGTGTGTATGTGAGAGAGAGAGCGAGAGAGCTAGAGAGAGGGAGAACCAAAGAGAGGGAGAGAGAGAGAGAGAGAGAGAGAGGGAGCGGGAGTTTTCAGTAGACCCAACATGGCATCCCTAGGGCCAAATATGGACATTAATGATCTCATGTGTCCGTGACATTTGACATTTCCATGACACCGAAACAAAGATGTCAACCGGTGTCTGTGTCGATCCGTGCCCTGTTATAATTTATGCACAGACTTACGTACGTTTATCTAATTAGTGTTCTATTCAATCTGTAGTTGAGCCTGCATTGCATTAAAATTTGGCCAATTTAGGGTTTTTTGAGAAATGTGTGTGTGTGTGGTGGAGGGGGCGGGAGGGGGTTTAAAGACAGACAGAAAGACAGTTCGTCGGGCTAGACAGACAAATAGATAGATAGATAGATAGATAGATAGATAGATAGATAGATAGATAGATAGATAGATAGATAGATAGATAGATAGATAGATAGATAGATAGATAGATAGATAGATAGATAGATAGATAGATAGATAGATAGATACCACATAACAACGACAGCACTCAGTGAAATTTGGACTGCAGCCAACAGTTTCTGATAACATTTAGCCTTGAACTACCTGGAACCCGGCAGCTAAAGCTATCAACAAATCGTTTACTCGAACCTAAACTAAGATTTAGTATTCGATAACATTTAAATCAGATGTAGTGCCTCAGCATGAGACGTGTGTTGTTGCCACCGATTCTACAACAGAATACAAACATCGAGAATCAATACACAATAGCTGATTGTTGACGTTTGTATTTCCTGTTACACTGTCGATTGCGAAAGATAAAGTTGGCTGACTCAACAATTTACACAACAAAGTTGAACTCAATATTATATTTGTGTACAGAGGGGGGGGGAGGGAGGCAGCCCCCACCCCCACGTATAAATCCGGCCCTACTTCACTGTTGTAACGGGATGCTGTTCAGGTCTCTATCAACAGTCATTTTATTGTGATTTGATGACTGTTATCTCTGAAAATCACATATTGCGCGCCCATTGTTGCCTTTAGCAACTTTTGAGATTGGCTGATTTAATAGTGTTTTCTCAACAGCAAACAACCATCCACTGCGTGGCATTGTTTGCAATTAATGCAGCTGACTCAGTTAGTCATATCGGGGGGGGGGGGAGGGGGGCGCATCTGTGGAGTGCTTACGCTCAGGAAGGGGAGAGGGGGCGCCTAGACAACGAAAAGAGTACATGGGGGCGGGCGGGAGGGATGTTTTTGGATCGTACTTGCGCTTTTTAATTAATATGGTAATGAATCCAGAATTAGACAAACGAAAACAGGAGCGTGTGTGAGAGAGAGAGAGAGAGAAAGAGAGAGAGAGAGAAAACAGAATACATCGGAATTCCAATGAACAAAAGGGAGACAGGTCAATAATTTTACATGCATGTAATGGTTTCTGGTGAAACAGTTAAATGAGCCATACAAAATGCCACCTCGGGCTTCAGAACGCCAATGCTTTACCACGGGTATGCCCCAGAACTGGAGTTTCCTCACAGTAGTGTGTCGACCTGCTGTCCCCAAACTTAGTCTCAACCCTATAGTTTACTATGTAAAATACTGTAGGGTTGTTGTTAGGGACCACAATATTTTACATAGTAAACTATAGGACTGTTGTCAGAGACTTCAGTATTTTACATTGTAAACTATAGGTTTGTTGTTAGGAACTTCAGCATTTTACATAGTAAATTATAGAGTTGTTGTTAGGGACTTCAGTATTTAACATAGTAAACTACGGGGCTGTTGTTGGAGACTTCAGTATTTTACATTGTAAACTATAGGTTTGTTGTTAGGGACTTCGGTATTTTACATAGCAAACTGTAAGGTTTTTGTTAGGGACCTCAGTATTTTACATCGTGAACTATAGGTTTATTGTTAGGGACTTCAGTATTTTACATAGTAAACTATAGGACTGTTGTTAGTTGACCTCAGATTACTAGGATCTGCTAACAACAGCCTCATAGCCCACCAGGTAAAATACGATTGTCTTCCAATAACTACAGCCCTATAGTCCTATATAGGACCTTTACATACTATGCTTTAGCTATGTACTATTCGAATTGTCAGTCTCCTACATTAATTTGACTACGTGGTCGCCCAATGATTGTAACTACAAGTGAAACGGATCAATGAATCTATTTTGTCGCTCGATAAATGGATTGATCGTGACAATCGCTTACTGATTTAGACAATCATGCAGCACTGAGGTTAGCAGGGATGAGAGGGGGGATGGGGTCAGTTTGGACGATTGTCTTGGGGCGCTGGGGTTAGGGGGTGTTGGAAGGCAATTTGCTCATTGTCTTGCATGGTGCACACAAAGAATTACAAGCACTGATCAGGCCTCCAATTTGGCGTGAGTCACAAAGGAGCAATGGAGACAGGGAGAAAGAAGAGGGAAGGGGTGTTTGTTAGTCATCAGCAGTTTTAAAATTTCTGCCTCTTGGTTATTTTGCATGTTTTTACTCACAAAGAGCAGTGTGCATGTGTGTGTGTGTGGGGGGGGGGGGAGTGGCCGTGGTATTCGCTGGTTGTGTAATTTCATTTAGTAAAAAAAATATTGAATAACCAGTAGAAATAGTGGTGATGGTGGTGGTAGTCGTAGTAACGGTAGTACTACTACTATTTCCTGTTGCACCCACTGGTGCTTAGGGCAGCAACAAAGGATCTCCAGCCCTGTCTGTCCTGGGCCATCTTTGCGAGAGTTCCCCATGAGTGATTGAAGGATTTCATCTCTGCCTCGATTGTTCTCCGCCAGGTTGCCTTGGGTCTGCCTCGCTTGCGCCGCCCCTCCGGTGTCCACAGAAGTGCCGTTATGGTTATAGAATTTGCTTCCTTTCGCAGCACGTGTCCAAGCCATCTCCATCGTCTCTTCGTGATGATGTTGGCTATTTCTTCTTGCTTGCATCGCCTTAGTAGTTCCTGATTAGAAATCTTGTTTGGCCAAAAGATGCGGAGAATCCTACGAAGACATGTGGTGTGGAAGGAAGACAACTTGGCGAGGTCACCTTCTGTCATTCGCCAACACTCTGATCCATACAGGAGTGTGGATAGGACACAGCTTTGGTACAGTCTGATCTTGGTGTTGATGCCGTATTGTGTCGATTTCCAGATGTTGCTCATACTTTGAAAGAAAGCCCTTGCATTTCCCAGCCTACTTTGGATGTCCTCCTTTGTGCCACCCTCTGGTCTGATAATGCTACCAAGGTATTTAAATTTGTCCGTCATGGTGAGGTTCTTGTCATCTACTTGCACTGGTGCTGGAGTGTCTACATTTAGGGTCATAATCTCTGTCTTCTTCTGGCTAATCCGAAGGTCTACTTTGCATCCAAAATTATGTAGTCTCTGCGTCTTATCTTGCATGTGTTGGTGACTATGTGACAATAGCGCAAGGTCATCTGCAAAGTCCAAATCCTCTAGGTTGTCGAAGAGTGTCCATCTGATGCCTCTTGGTGCATCCTCTGTAGTTTTCCGCATAATCCAGTCGATTACCAGGTTAAACAAAATTGTTGACATCACACATCCTTGCCGTACACCAGTTTTCACTTCAAAGGATACATCACTGTTTCCGACACTGCAACTGAAGTTCTTGTAAAAGCTTTTGATGAGTTCAACAAGCTTGCTGGGAATCCCATAGTGCCGAAGAATGCACCATATACTCTCTCTGTGGATGCTGTCGAAGGCCTTTTCGAAGTCAACGAAGTTCACATAGAGCTGCCTTTGCCATTCTGAACACTGTTCTATGATGTTTCGGAGTGTGAAGATCTGGTCAATGCATCCTTTCCCCTTTCGGAATCCGACCTGTTCCTTTCTCAGTGTCTTGTCCACAGCATCTGACATACGTTTCACAATGATCTTGGCAAGGATTTTGCTGGGTATAGAAAGGAGAGTGATACCACGCCAGTTGTTGCAATCGCTGAGTGCTCCTTTCTTGGGTATTTTCACTATTCTGCCTTCATTCCAGCTCTTTGGTACTGCTTCTGCTTCCCAGATAGTTGTGAACAGTGGCTGAAGGATGGTGGCTGACTGATCCGGATCTGCTTTGAACAGTTCTGCAGTCAAGTTGTCTTTTCCTGGAGCTTTGCCGTTTTTTAGGCTCTTTATTGCTGCCACTATCTCTTCTTTCTTTGGTGGATCTATGTTGATGTCAAGGTCTTCAGCATCTTGTATTATTATTCTATCTTCAGGTGGTGGCCGGTTTAGTAATTCCTGAAAGTGCTCTGTCCAGCGTGTATCCTGTTCTCGTTTTGTAGTCAGTAGTTTCCCATTCTTGTCTTTGATTGGAACACTTGGTCTTCCACCGTACTTGCCACAAATGCGCTTAGTGATCTTGTGGAGCTTACCCTGTTCTCCTCTTGCTGCTGCCTCCTCCGCATCTGCCGCTAGCTGTTCCATGGCTTCTCGTTTATCTTTCTTTACTAGTCTCTTCACTTTCTTATTTAACTCTGTGTAGCTATGCTGGTACCTCTCTTTCAGCCTTTCCGATTTCACTTGTAGGAGTTTCTTTTTCATGACTTTCCTCTCCTCGATCACATCCCATGTTCTTTGTTGGATCCACTCCTTGCTTTTCCCTTTCTCATTAAATCCAAGGCAGGCTACACTGCTCTCTGTGTACACTGTAGTTACTCTTTTCCACTCTGAATCGATTCCTCTTTCTTTAGGGTTGTTCTTATCAGACTCTCGTAGAGCCTGGAATCGGTTCTTGACTTGTATGTTGAAGGCATTTCTAACACTTGCATCTCTCAGTTTCTGAATATTAAGGTGTCTTTGCTTTGATGTCTTGATTCCGGTCTTGTTCAGTTT
>OZ007579.1:32545518-32813018 GCA_963931925.1 Onchidella celtica
TTGAGTGACGACTGACTAACTGACTGGCTGGCTGGTTGGCTGGTTGGCTGGCTGGCGGACTGACTGACTGATTTTACCCCACTTTACTTCTAGAGTGGACACAAAATAAAAATCATATTCAGGTTTGGGAACCTGTAATATGGCGGTATCAGTCATTCTTGGTGAGTATATCATAATACAGTCTGTGTAAAGGGTGTCAATAACAGCACGAAGTATGGCATGAAGTATAGTATGCACGACATGAGAATTATTCTTTTGTGGCATGACAACACGTTAGCCAAGATCTTTGCCATGTCACTGGTAATGTCGCATTGATTTGATAAACTTGTGGCTTTTATTCTTAGTGCAATACCACACCATTCATTCATTCATTCATTCATTCATTCATTCATTCATTCATTCATTCATTCATTCATATTCATTTATTCATTTCATAAAATCAATTATTCATTCATGATTTAGTCATTCATTCATTCATTTATTCATTTCATAAAATCAATTATCCATTCATGATTTAGTCATTCATTCATTGTTTTGTCCAAATTGTTTCATAATTGATTCATTCCTCCACTTATTTATTTATTCACTCACTTCAGTATTCATTCATTCATTCATTCATTCATTCATTCATTCATTCATTCATTCAATCATTCATTCAATCATTCATTCAATCACTCAATCATTCAATCATTCAATCATTCAATCATTCAATCAATCATTCATTCATTTATTCATTCATCCATTCATTCATTCATCCATTCATTCATTCATCTATAAACTCACTCTTCCATTCATAAATATTGTTTCTGCCATCGTTTCATTTTGAAGACCATCGACGCTTTGTTTCACCCTGACTCATTCGTTCAATCCCCCCACCCTTTACAGAGGAAGTCCCGCCCCACATCACGTTTCCCGCGACGCAAGAAAGTATCCGTGTCAAGTCGTCCCAATTCAAAGGCTTTACAGTTGTCTGCAAAGCAGACGGACATCCCACACCTACGTAAGTTTCGTGTCCCTGGGTCGAACAAAACAATTAATTCCGTCTGGAACTATTCCAATGCATTTTTTAACGTTTTATTTCATCATCATCATCATTGCCTTTCTCACCCTGGATCAGGGTATAGGCCACCAACAAACACTTTCCATCCCTCTCTATCATGGGCCAGCCTCTTTACATTATTCCAAGTCTTTCCGCTTCGTTGCACATCATTTTCTCTGGCTCTTCTCCACGTTCCGCGCGGCCTTCCTCTTGATCTCTTGCCCTGGGGATTCCAATCCAATACCTTCTTCGTGATGCTGTTTCCTGGCCTCCTGAGAGTGTGGCCGATCCATCTCCATCGCCTCCTACCAATTTCCTCTCTGACTGGGCTCTGTCTTGTTCTTTTCCATACAATTTCATTGCTGACCTTGTCTGTCCATCTGATCTTAAGTAGCTTCCTCAAACATCTGTTGATGAAAACTTGGATTCTCTTTATGCAGGCCTGGGACGCATTCCAAGTCTCACATCCATACAACAGGACTGACTTCACGTTCGAGTTGAATATCCTCAGCTTTGTTTTTAGAGATATATCCTTGGTTCTCCAAATCTTGCTTAAGGACGTGAAAGCTGCCTGTGCCTTTCCAATTCGTGCTTTGACTTCTGCCTCTGTTCCTCCCTTATTGTCAATGATACTACCAAGATAGCAGAAGGACTCTACTTCTTCCAGTGGTTGATCTCCTACTCTGACTTGTGCGCTTGGGGGTGCAACAATTTTTAGGACCTTCGACTTCGCAGGATGTATCCTCAATCCAATAGATTCTGAAATTTTCTTTAGAGCTGTAGTCTTTGCTTGCATCTGGTCGTGTGTGTGCGACAATAGTGCCAAGTCATCTGCAAAATCTAGATCGTCCAGCTGTGTCCATGGGGTCCATTGTATGCCATTTCTTCCTCCACTGGTGGTTTCTTTCATAAGCCAATCAATCACCAGGACAAACAGAAATGGGGACAGCAAACAACCCTGCCTAACACCAGTCTTGATATCAAAGCTGTCAGTAAGCTCGCCATCGTGTACGACTCTGCAACTTGTCCCCTCGTACATGCTCTTGATAAGGTTCACCATCTTCTCTGGGATTCCATAATGTCTCAATATTCTCCACAGTGTTTCTCTATCGATGCTATCAAAGGCCTTCTCGTAGTCAAGGAAGTTCACTATCAGTTGGGAGTTCCACTCTAGCGACTGCTCTACTATGATTCTCAGCGTGGCGATCTGGTCGGTGGTTGATCGATTACTCCTGAAACCAGCTTGCTCCTCACGAAGTTTTGGGTCTGTTGCATTCTGTATTCGCTTGAGAATAATGCGATTGAAAACCTTTCCTGGGATGGAGAGAAGTGTGATTCCTCTGTAGTTACTACAATTGCTGAGGTCCCCTTTTTTTGGAAGCTTCACGAGGTGTCCTTCCTTCCAGTCCTTTGGAAACTTGCCTCCGATCCAAATCCTCGAGAATAGTGAGTGCAGACCCTCTGCAGCCCCAGCAGCATCTGCCTTCAGCGCCTCTGGTGGGATCTGATCTGGTCCAGCTGCCTTGCCTCGATTTAACTGCTTTATGGCATCATTAATCTCTGCTTTAGTCGGAGGGTCGCAACTGATCGGTAAATCATTTCTTGCGGGTAGAATGTCGGGTTTTATTTACCCATTTTTATTTACGTAACAAAAACTTGTATGGACAGGGGTTCGAGTCCCGACCGGTGCAGGCATGTTGGAATTTTGGGATTTTTTCTCACATTTTTCTGTCTATGATCCTATGGTATTGGTATGTAGGATTGAGCACCTAGAGCATTGAGCACCTAGTCTTCTCGGATAAGGACGAAAAACTCGTTGCGCACGTTAAAGACACTTTGCTACTTGAAAATCGAGAAGAGCAGGCCAAACAGGCCGCTGCCCGGGTACAATTAAATAAAATTCACCCCTACCACTCCCCCCCTCTCGCCCCTCCCCTCCCCCCCCCCCCCCCCCGCCAAAAAAGACGTCGACCGGCGCTGCTCAGTGGCGATTTTGTCAGCTCCACTTGTAACTGGGCTGCAATGACACGAAGGCACATTTCCGAAATGGGATTAAAGAAGTATAATAAGATTTTTAAAAATAATGTGTTTTTAACTTTACATATAAAACTACCGATATGTCTGTCTTTTCACTTCAAGGGATACCATAATAAATGTATGTGATATTTTTTTGAGAAGAGGTCACTACAAAGATCAAGACATATGTGCAATAATGATACATACTTTCAGTTTCATTTTTACGACACAATCATACAGCAAGGCTTTTTGATAGTATAAATTTTAAAATGAGAAGTAAAACCAAAACGAACTGAGAAGTGACCTGACCTAATTAGGAAAGACGAAAAAGTTGAAAATGAACATCAACATAATCCAACTGCTAGTAATCACTGCAGATAAATAAAGAATAAAACAAAATCAGTTGTTTTTTTTTCAAAAGCATGAAACTTTCGTTTATTTTAGACTCCTCAAATAAACGGCCAAAATAAACAGTGTCTAGTTTATATGCACATGTATAATTACGTGTATATATATATATTTCTTTAGTCCCAATGGGAAAATTTGCCTTAGTGTCATTTGCAGCCCAGCTACAATGGAGCAGACACTCGTCGCCACAGTGCAGCGCCGGTCGGCGACTTTTTTTGGGGGGGGGGGTGGTAGGGATAAATTTTATTTAATTTTGCCCGAGCAGCGGCCTGTTCGGCCTGCTCTTCTCCATTTCCAACTGCCAAGGTATTTTACGTGCGCAACGTGCACTCTGACCCTCTGAGTCTTTTGTCCTTATCCGAGAAGACTAAGTGCTCTAGTCTACCTATCATAAGATCAGGGACAGGAAAATATGAGAAAAATCCCAAAATTCCCAATTCTTGCGCCGATCGGGATTTGGACTCTGTACCTTCGGCATAGGAGGCGAGCACCTTGCCTCTAGACCACCGTGTCCCATATTTGCATTAAGGCCGCGTTAGACATTATAGCCAGATTTTTTTCAAAGCGAGTGATCAAACTCACTCCCTGGCCATTCATACTTTTTTGGTTTTATGATATCGTGTTTCAGATTTCTGTGGTACAGGGATGATCAGCCTGTGAGCGACACTGGTACTCACGTCAGAGCATTCAGTAATGGGACTCTGTACTTCCCAGACATGTCTAAAAGAGAAAGTGGAATGTATTACTGCACGGCCAAAAACCGTCATGGCATGTCCTTGTCTATGAAAGTGGCCATTCTGGCAGAGACTGGTCCTCGTCCAGGTGCGTCAATCTTCCTAAATAGGCCCACCTTTCAATACCATTGTCCGGGTATATTCCATTTGCGGAACCAAATTAAGAAAAATTTCAGTTTTCTTGACTCTTTATAGATAATCTGTATCGGTACAGTGTTTAGAGACCCAGCTACAGCGTTGTAATACGAACCGCTGAATGCATGTAGTCCACATCAGTCAATCTCATTAACCCTTTCAGTACTGACACAACATTGCTGTTAACCTTTTACTGCTGCATCAATTATAAGTTTTGTTCGTCCAATACTAGCTTTTAAACATCGATCAATAGCCTGATTAAGATTCATATTTACCATTGAAAATAACTGAAATACGTGAATCTTAATATAAGCTGGACTTGGGGAAAATCTAGCTATCACGGCGTCAGTATTCAAAAGGTTAAAAAAAAAGTAGTGGCGGGAGTAATTCATTATGGTTCAATTTTAGCTCTTTTTTTGTTCTTGGCTACAGTCTGAATTACAGTTTCAAAAATTATAAAATTAAGTTTCTCGAGTGTCAACTGATCCATTGCAATCGCTATTGTATCGATCGATTGTGTTTATTCAAGTTTCAGGTATTTTTAAATAAATAGTTGTAGAAATGTAAAATACAATTATCTTTATTTGGGCTCCCTGTAGTAAGCCCATCACACCGGAAACGATGTATTAATACACGTTCAATTCGATGTGCCCAATTTTCCACCAGAAATGAGTGCTTAGTGCTCTGGTGCGCATGAAATCTGTAGTAAGACTGTAGAATATGGGAAGCTTTGTAGACCCAAAAAGAGAGAGATAGAACGATGGGTTCACAGGTTTATCCCGGATAATGCTGGGACCCTTATCTAGCAGTTAAAAAAAAAATGAAGTACACAGTTCGGGG
The DNA here is from genome assembly GCA_963931925.1 of Onchidella celtica. Taxonomy (NCBI): domain Eukaryota; kingdom Metazoa; phylum Mollusca; class Gastropoda; order Systellommatophora; family Onchidiidae; genus Onchidella; species Onchidella celtica. The sequence continues at coordinate 32,550,691 of OZ007579.1, forward strand.
TAAACCAGTCTACACTGGTGCAAAGTTAAAAACGTTGTAATTCGTTCATCACTTTGGCACGATTTTCTCGCCATGGTATGAGTGGTGAAAATGTAGACCTTATATTTATAAATAGCTTACAAGACTCCAGGTGTTGCACTTGTGTGTTCCCCGTGGTGAACGTAGGAAACAAATAAAATATTCCAGGAAACAAATAAAATATTCCCTTTTGCTGAAAAAGGAACAAAAATTATATGGCAAACGGAAAAGGTTCAGATGTAAGTCATAGATTGAGTTGCGTATCGAATAGTAGAAAATAAGATTTTTGGGAAAACCCAGCTAGTTGAATGTAGGTCACCCATCAAATAGAGTGGTGAGTGGAGAAGGTGAGGCAAACAACTGGCCATGAGTAAAGCTCAGACTACTTATATCAGCTGACTAGTACGAAATGCAATGTTTGTCTCACTTAAGAGCAAGATTAAGGTCACAGAATTGGGTATTTTTTGGTAAAGTTGGTGAAGCCTATTGGTTCTGGTTCAGATATATCACATTCGGTTGTAAAATTCATCCGGCCAACTGAACTTTTTACCCGGTCCCGCAATTTGATCATATTTTGGTTCCGCAAATTGACTACAACCAATTGTCCTTCTCACTATCGTTTGTTCTTCTTGTTGATCTTTTTGCTGTTGCAATTCTCGTTGTTGTTCTTCTTCTACGCGATCTCCTTCTGTTGGTTGTTGTGAATGATGATGCTTTTATTATTATTCTCATTGTTTTGGCGCTGTTATTGTTTTTATTGAGCCTGATCATGACCATGATCATGAAGCCGTGTTTTCATATGAACAGAGACGGAAACGGCAACAGAAACGTCGGGTATCTGAGTAATTGTGAAAAGAAAGAGTGTTTCCATGTGAACGGAAACAGCGTTTCAAAACAGACACTTGAAAACATTCTATTTCACTACGTGAAGAGTTTTTGATGTTTCCGTTTGCCGTTTCCGTTTCCGTACACATGGAAACGCAGCTTTAACGAGGTTATTCTCGTGGTCGTTGCTATATGCTGTTTTTGTTGCCGCTGCTGTGGCAGTTTTGGGTTGTTGTTGATGATGACGTTATTGTTGCTAGATCTACTGCTGTTTTTTGTTGTCGCTGCTGTGGTTGTCGTTTGCTGGGATTACTGCATTTATTTCTGTATATAAAGGAGCTTTTCTGTCTTGTGTTTTTTATCCTGGGTTGTTGATGATGATGATGTTGTTGCTAGATGTACTGCTGTTTTTGTTGCGGCTGCTGTGGCGGTTTGTGTCGTGGATGATGATGATGGTGTTGCTAGATCTACTGCTGTTTGTTTTTTGTTTTTTTTGTTTGTTTGTTTGTTGTTGTTGTTTTTTTGTTGCTGCTGTGGTTGTCGTTTGCTGGGATTACTGCATTTATTTCTGTAAATAATGGAGCTTTTCAGTCTTGTGTTTTTTATCCTGCTCAGTTTATGACGGCAGTGAGAAAACAAGGAGTTTTGATGGCGATGTAGGGGATGCCATGAGTTTCCCATGCGCCAATACACCCCCTACAGTATTCCCATACAAACGACGATGGTATTTTGTCGATGAGACTAGAGAAATGAAGATGTCTGAAAGAATTGGCACGGATTCGAATGGTAAGTGCTCAGATGTACAGAGTAACAGACACTGACTGATGTGTGGAGATGGTTGGATGGGTGATGCACAGATGGATAGATAGTAGAATAGACGGACACGTGTAGACAGGTACTGTCTGGGACGGGCCATTTTATCAGTACCGTATTAATGAATATAATTAATATATCATAATCAGTATGTCTGCAAGTTACTGTAGTTCCTCCACTGATAAGAGACCATCTTTGACCAACAGCCAGTCCAATTTAATTGGATGGAGATTGACTGAGTTGTGGATGAATAGAAAATTAATACATTGTCATACAATGTACTTTTCAGCCTGCCTCTGGTAAAAGGGGAGCTTTAGTGCAATGACTGGGATTGCAGTATGAGGTCATTATTGATTTAACATGATATAACCCGAGACACGGGATACCGAGCCAGTTCAATTCGCCAAATCCGTCCGTCGACTTGCGCGCGTATCATCCATGTCAACAGTGCAACAATTCGAACCACGCTCCTTCATAACTGAACGAAAAATGACTGGTACGACAGAGCTCTGTGAGTAATACACACTGTGTTTATACGCGCGGACGTTGTGGACATGTATTGAAAGAAGGAATCGTCCGTCTTGGCAGACTGTGTCTCGGATATAACCGTCTGAGGAGGGGGTGGGGGGGGGGGGGAGAGAACGGGATATGATATGACATTTTTTTATTGTGTGTGTGTGGTGGATTTGGAGGGGACAGAGAGGTTACGTTCTTAATTTCAGATTTGATGTGGATCTGCATTTGGGAAAGGAAGAGAGGAGAGTGTCTTACAATTGCATATCACCAACAAAAATTTATAATTCATTATTAAATAAATATTAATAATATATATTCAAATATCATTATAGTACTTTAGAATACACGTTGTGAGTTGTGAACTGTTGTGAGTTGTGAACTGCGCCTTACAGGCAGCGTTACAATTTGCTCTGAGATAGAGAGAGGTAGAGAGAGTGAGAGAGAAAGGGTGAGAGAAAGAAAGAGAGAGAGAGAGAGGGAGAGATGCAAATCGAGACAACAAGACTTTCTGTAAAGCGCCTAGAGCGAACTCGTTTGGATTAGGCGCTATATAAATTATCTCCATTATTATTGTTATTATTATATTCCTACCTTGGATGTGATGCCCTTTCAGAATCGCCAAGAGAAGAAGGACCACTGCAGTTATTTCCTCCTGATTTGATACAACAAATGATTATTCCACCTTGCATGAAATTTCATTAAAAATATCGGGGAGGGGGGGGGGGGCGAGAGAGAACCACTGCTTTATTTAGTTGTGATTTGATACGACCTGATAACTGACCGTTCCACTTCCAATTTCGGTGTTTCAGGGACTCTTCGATTTGCTTACCTTCTGGCGAATGACAAGAATGAATACTCATGTGCCCTGGCCCCTGACGAAGCGGTGGCTGCAAGCTCTATCAAGCTGTACAACAAGGCTATTTTGCATGTAGCGGGTACAGGGCCAGGTATAAAAAAAAAGTTGTTATAGGTATACGTACCTCGGGGGCCAACAGCACTATGCTGAGGCCCCCGAGAAACAAAAGAACTCATCGCGTATACGTACCTATCCCTAACCCCGTCCTTATATTCAACCCTAAATCTTATCGAATCCCTAATCCTGCCCCCTACCCTTTCAACCAAAAAACAGGAGGAAAACAAAAAGAAACTCTGAAAGAATAATTAGTCAAGAAGCATTTCGGAGGGGGGGGGGGGGCTCTAACTCCGGAGTCATAAAAGGCTTTAGAATACGTACACTTAGCGCAAAAAACTTTGGGGGACATACGTTCTTGTAACAACATCCATCCCCCAAAACCCTAATGCCCTCTTTAAACACACTTAAAGTCAAAGGGCCATCCTTAACGTATGCACGTTCAGTGGGGGCGGGTGCGGGGGGTTGGGGGGAGGGGGTGGGGGGGGGGGGGTTTCTAGGTAGCATAAGTATATATGTGTATGCTCTTCAGTTATGATGATAAATTAAAAATTAGGGTATATCCGCTTATTTTCAACAAAATACATTCTCAAATTGTGGGAACGAGCCGACCCCGCGCAAGATAAATCTTGCATATTCTTTGTAGGAAGCCCAACCGTATATCTAGATCTGGACTACATTAAAAGCAGCATTTGGATTCGACGCAACTACTAATTGATCTTACGCAGAAATACACAGATGTGATTACGTTGATTTTCTACCACCGTTGTGTAAAGAGAGGTCAAGGACGTAATTCCCGGCCGCATTTTTCGGTTCTATCCTATGAAAACACGCCCCTGTTTTTTGCGGCTTAAAAAATGTTAATATAAATAATAGTTAAGACTGATTTTTATTCAAAATGAATGTGTCCACGTAATTTTTCGTCAAAAATTGATGCAGTACACCAAATTTCATAATTTTTTATGGGTAGTCGCGAAGTTTTAGCTGCTTACATGTTCAGCCTGTAGACTCTTACTATAAGATTATCATGTTTTTACGTTGTGTGTATAATGAAACAGTTAGATAGACCATGTAAAATGATATTTCAAAAGTTTTAGAACATTGAGGTATGGATGTATTGACATTCGCCATTTCAATGGGCATGTACAAGGGATGCAGATATCGCTAGAATCGAGCAAGTACTTTTTGGGTGATCCCTAAGGATTATCCTTGTGTGGGCCTCAGGCCACGCTTGTGGTCAAGCTTACCGAGGAATGAATTGAGAAATTACGGTTAATAATTTAGTTCAGTGGTTTTTATTTTTTGAAGCTATTTCCCTTCTACCTTCATGAATAATTAATGGCTAGATAGGCCCTGCCCGCTGCATCCCGTTATGTCGCAGTGTGGGCAGTGCCTGCTGTGCTAGTGTGAATTAGAACTTATCAGTGACGAGACACAGGTCTGGCACCTGCACCAGCCTGGGTGTGTTTCACCCCTTTCTGCATGTACTGATGTGCTATACATGTGGTATTCATATACATTGTAACATCCACTTATATTGTCGTCATCAACAGTGGACAAAGAACCAAAAGAAGAATACGTGAGCAAAAACGTCAAGGCAGTGATCGGAAAAGATGTCACCTTGGATTGTTTCTTCTCTGGATTGTAAGTCATAAAAATGACATTGATTTCAAATTTTCTGCATGTCCACATTGCTGTCCTTCTACATTAACCTCGCCCCTTCTCGGAAGCGTGATTTTTTTTCCGTACAAGCTTTAGCAAATTCAGGAGCGGAGCAGCAACACACCCCCAAACACAGGGCAGCTCCAACACATCTCAGGGATTTTGGGTGACGTTCAGAGTCATATCAGGCACAGTCCAGAGATTGCAGCACCCATGGCAGTGTTCGATAGGACGAGAAATCCCTTAGCCGATGACCTGTGTTTGGGGGTGTGTTGCTGCCCCGCTCCTGAATTTGCGAAAGCTCGTACGGAAAAAAAAATCAGGCTTCCTAGAACTTGGTTGTTATGTTCTTGAATTTCATTTATAGTAAATGTGATCGAATAATAACATCCTTTTTGAAAGTGAGATGGTTGTCGTGTGCCATTATGTTCAAGATGTGACTGTATTCTGCCATACAAATACATACAGTATTATTATTGACAGCCACTTTTTATCTGCTCTGAGAATCCATTACCACTAATTTGGAATTTTGAGCCACAGACAGCTTGAATTGGTTTACACTGTGTAATTTTCAAGTGATAGATAATTTTTCGTATTTTATGGTGTTTTTAGGGAAAGCTACAGCCTTTTCTTATGAGTCCATTGTTTCATCTTATTGTCTTTTTTCCCTTCTTTCTATGCTACACGCAGTCCTATTCCCACCATCTCGTGGAAAAACACCAGCCAGCACCAAATCCAGCCAAACGACCCACGATTTAGGATGATGGACTACAGACGAAAGTTGAAAGTGTTCAATGTCCAACAATCAGATGAGGGCCAGTTCATCTGTTCTGCCGTCAACAGCGTTGACCAGAAATCTGCCATTATTACCGTCAATGTCACTTGTAAGCCTGTTACTCATCCACTACTTCCACTATCTGTCTTGCCATTTATTGATTATTTAGTTCCCCCCGTTCCCCAACTCCCTCAATTTAACCAATCCATTTTATTTGGTTTGGTTTGGTGACAGGAACCAGAATCCTAGCACACCGGGCATTCCCATAAGTGCGCCTTTCCGTGCTCTAAAAGCCACTCGAGGGTTTTTCCTACGTACATGGTCCCAGTGACCAGCTGGTTCTATAAATCTGTCGGGTTCGTCCGACCTTGTCGAACATCCACTCCTCACCCCTTCTGTACCCCGCCTCAATCATTCTAGTAATGGGGGGGGGTGAGGGAGGAACCTCAGAGTCTTCTTCCGCTGGCAATCGGTCGGTGATCATCTGCAGGAGCTCTTTCTAATCTTGCTGCAGATCTCCACGGATGATAGCGTTGCCGGCAAGTACATAGGCTGTCTTACTGCCTCTAACACCATCAGGGCACGGGCATTATTATGAAGTAGGCCAATCAGCACTCAGCCTTTCACTTTGTTCTTGTTTATAAATTATACACAATTTCATTTCGTCCGTCTATCTATTTTTCCATTGCTTTCTTTGTACATTTCATTGTCCCATCCGTTTGCCCACCCACCTATCCCTCCATTCATAATTTTATCCATCCGGGCACTGCATCTACCCAAATTCCATCCATTCATGTTTCATCCGACCGTCTATTTGTCTATCCATTGTCCATCCTTTCATCCACCCATTGCATCGACCAATCTATCCATCCGTCTGTCCATCCATTCATCCATTTATCCATCCATGGCGTTTACCCAAATGCCATCCATCCGGCCATCCTTCCATTCACCCATCCATCGATCCATCCATCCCCTGCATATGCCCGAACATTCATCCACACTTCCATCCATCCATCCCTCTACCTGTCCACCCTTCCATCCATCCATCCATCCACTTCCACACCAGTCCATCAACAAACCCACATTCATCCATCTTTTTCCTCTTCCTCGCCTCCTTCTCCCCCCCCCCCCCCGTCCCCGCTCTCCTCATAGCCTCACCTATGAGAGTTGCAGATAAAGGCTTATTGACGCTGACTGCCCCTGACGACCAAGATGTTACCCTGAACTGCAAGACCAGTGCAGCTATTGGAGAAAGCCTGAACACCCCTTTGTGGTACAGAAATGGGCAGCCGCTGAACCAGTGTGAGTATATCATCCGGCATTTGCCAGATTGTTGTATGTGCATTTTTGCGTTTTTGAGAAAATGAGGATTGATATTTTTGTCAGCAAATGGGCCAAAAACGCATACAAGATTACACCACAAATACGTATCTTGAAAAGTTTTTTGAACCGATTGGAATAGATTAGGAAGTTAGGAGTGAGAGAACCCATCTTCATGACCAAACTTCAAAATCTGCAAAATGTCGCATCAACAATAATATTATGGCAAATATCCCTAGGCCCTCGATAGGGTCAAGGTGGTCGAGGCAAGGTGCTCGCCTCTCGTGCCAAGGGTACCGGGTTCAAAACCCGGCCAGTGCATGTTGGGAGGTTAGGATTTTTCTCATATTTTCGTGTCCCTGATCCTATTAGGGGGGTAGGATAGAGTACCTAGTCTTCTCAGATAAGGATGAAAAAATTCGGAAGGCCTGTGTACACGTTGCGCATGTTAAAAATACCTTGACAGTTGGAAATCGAAAAGAGCAGGCCGAACAGGCCGCTGCCCGGGCAAAATCAAATAGAATTTATCCCACTCCTTCCCCCCTCATCTCCCGCCCCCCCCCCCTCAAAAACAGCCGGTCGGCGCTGCACTGTGGTGACGACATGCCTGCTCCCGTCTTAATTGGGCACAATGACACAAAGGCAAATTTCCCAAATGGGATTAAAGTAGTATACAAATACAAGTGCGCAAAACCCACATATCCAATGGCAGATCTACTGTGAAGCCAATGCAACTCAAGCTTCTGAGCACCCCTAATCCCGGAGATGCCCATAAGAAATTCTTTTCGTTGAGAGAATTTTGGATGTTGCCCTATTATTGCTGGTTGCGAAAGGGCCCCATAACAGTTCAAGCTTCAGGGTCCCAAAAATGTAGGTCCGCCACTGCATATATCTTGATACAGCCTTATTTCATTCTGGATCTTTCCGCTCCACTTTCATTTTTGGGAAAATCTGGATAGACTATGGGAATGACAGGTTAGAAACGTATTAACTATACAAAAAACACAAATGAAATATTAGAAGCATCAGTGCATGGGTCATTTCCTTCTTTCTTTCTTTCTTTCTTTATCCGCTTCGTTGGTCAGTCACTAATAGAGGCCATCCATGAAGTACATTGTCAATCCTCCACCCCTCGATACATTTTTACATGTTTGGCTTCAGCCCATCTCCTCCAACCCCCCCCCCCCCCCAGTGGGATCAAACAAATACACAGAAAATACAAATTTAATACAACAACAGGAACAAGAACAAGAGAGGTGCAACTGTCAAGAGCAGAGATCCTCCAAAAACGCAGGGCTCAACACACGGCCAGTTAGTCAGTCTGTCAGCCAACTAGTGAGCTATTTAACCCATTGGAGACGGGAATATTTTGGATGTTACCCATCCAGAAAGATGTTCACGGCACAAAAAAACAGTAATGCGTTCACATCTACAGGAAGATCAGCCTCTGATATGTACAGATCCCTACATTTTATGAAACGAGCATTCTGATTGGCTACAAGACCATGACACAACTAATGAGAACTGCTTTTTAAATGGGCCAATGATAAGCCCGTTTGTCTTTTTCACTGTAATACACTCGGGCTGCCTTTTTCACTGTAAAATAATTGGGCCGATCATCCACTCTATCGTCTTCAAAAGGTTAATAAGTAGTAGCTTGTTTGCTTGCTTACTGTGGTAACCAGAGCATTATTTTACGTCTCATTCCAGTGAATGTTCCAGACCCCAGCCGCTACAGTTTCCGTGCCGGTATGACAGAACTGCACATTACGGACTTGGTGAAAGATGTCGACACTGCAAGCTTCCAGTGCAACGTCAGTAACAGCGAGGGTTACCTTTTCTACGATGGTTACCTCAGAGTCATTGGTAAGTTGTTCCATTTTGCAAGAGAAAAAATGAGACAGTCTCCCACCAAGCACAGTTGTACTGTTGCGATTTGTTTCGTCGCATCAGGGCTGGATTGACCATTAAGCAAAATAAGCACGTGCTTAGGGCATCAAGAGAAGGGGAACACCACAGAAATTTTTCATTACCGGATTTACCATGAACCATATGGTGCCAAACTGCAACTATTGCAGCTGAACCAGGTTCTACAAAATTTTTCAAATGAAAATAAATTGGAAGTATACAAAAATAAACATGATTTTCCATATTTTACTGTAAGTTTCGTTCCATTTCGAAAAATAACATTTCACTTTATGGTTTATTTTTGTTTTAATTTTTAATTAACTGCAGTAAATCGGGGCACCAAAATCTTTGAAGTGCTTAGGGTTTCTAAATGTCTTTATCCTACCCTGGTCTCAGTGTTTTTTCAGTGTTGGCTGTGGATTTTCATCTTTAGAATTAGGGCTGCTGTTCGCTATATATCATAATTTCTGTAACTGTATTGTTATGTATTCAATGATCAAAACAAATTTCCTTGTACAAGGGCGAATAAAATTTATCTTATCTTATCTTATCTTATCTTATCTTATCTTATCTTATCTGATCTTATCTTATCTTATCTTATCTTACCTTATGGTTTCACATGTTCCTCCCCTCTCCCCCCTCCAAATACACACACATCCATACACACCACAACACAGCACAGCACACCACTCCCCCGCACCCCATAAAAAACAAACCCTTCTGGCTATTTCATCACTTGGGTTTTTCGTGTTTACACCTGAATTCTAATTCTTTTTAATCTCCAGATGCTATTGAGATCACAAAAAAGCCGGCAGAAGCGATTGTGATCGGCGTTAAAGACGTAGTGGACATCAGCGTTCGGGCTAGGGGAGATCACTGTTGTGAAATCAGTAAACATTGGAAGCTCAATGATGTCCCTTTGACTGAGGCAGAATTGGAAAAACCACCCTTTGTGTAAGAGATTATGTCTGCTGTTGTTTTATTTGTAAATGTCCACTGTTGAATAATTTGTGACCATCAAATCTGAGTGGTTATCATATTGTGTTTTATGGCCCTCCGAAAAATGATCAGCGGCATTTCTTATAGCAGGGAGCTCTCATTGTTAATTTTCTCATGGTAAGAAAAATGTAATATTAACTGGAGTCATGGTTATCCTTTTGCCTGCCACTGATTTATTCTTATATTGAAATATTCATGCATCTCAGACCAAAAATTAAAAAAAAAAAAACCCATTATTAACTGGCTATTTCAACTAATGATACATTTACTAAATTAATAAATTGCTATCCTCACTACCATACTGATACTTCCTCCAATGGCTGCCGGACAAGTAATTTCCAGCGATGTGAAATTTAGATTTGCCTGTGATAAGTTGACCCACAACCTTGAAACTGGTTGTAATCCATTGACTAGCTATTTTGTGTGTATATTTGAGGGGGGGGGGAGGGGGGATCCCTAAAGACCTCCTCTACGGAGAACTCGCGCAGGGCAAACGTCCCACAGGTAGACCACAGCTGCAATTCAAAGACGTATGCAAGAGGGACCTAAAAGCTTTGAACATCGACCAGAACAACTGGGAAGCGACAGCCCTCGAACGGTCAGCCTGGAGACAGACTGTGCAGAAAGGTCTCTCCAACTTCGAAGAGACACTTGCTCAGCAGCAAGAGGCAAAGAGGAGAGGAAGAAAACCCGCATCCCAGACAGTAAGATCAGCCTCAGACTTCATCTGTGCCCTCTGCCACAGAGACTGCCATTCCCGCATGGGACTGGCCAGCCACACCAGACGCTGTACCAGAACAAAACACAGAGCGTAACCCCATAGTCTTCCGAGACTGAAGGGTGCCTACTACTACTGTGGGGGGGGGGGGGCGCTATTAAGTTCATCTATTTATTTTGTACATTTCTGTGTTTTTGCAGCCCACCAGAACTTTTTAAATAGAAGAAAATATCACAGCTTTAGCCAGGGAAGGAGTTCCAAATGCCACTCAGGCCTGAAGGGTAGCCACACAAAGGCCACCGAATTCTGTCACCGAGCCACTGGGCGCTTTAGGTGAGAAGAATTGCACTATATAAACGGGCCGAATCTAGGTGGGCTCTATGTGCAGTTGTTGAAATTATATAGTGCAATTCTTCTCACCTAAAGTGCCTAGTGGCTCGGTGGCAGAATTCGGTGGCCTCTATGTTTGTACCCTTAGGCCGCATTCAGACCAAACTGACGACAACGGGCATGTGAACACGGCAGAGCGACGTTTTGAAATGACTAAACATGAATATTTATTTTTTTTTAAATCTTTATAAAGCGATAAAACGCCTAACTCTGGGGCCAGTATCTAATTTTGGGTCGCTGAATTCAAATCTGTGCTCAAAAATAACATTTGATGAAAAAAAATGTATTTGAAATTTTTGCTTCAAGTACCTCGCCTGTGCGATTTTTAGACGCCATGAGCGTGTTGGCTACTCGGCTGAGTGTCGTTGAAATTTTACTGCAGCGGTAAAAGTGAAAAGTCGGACGGGCGAGAGAAAATGTCTCGTCTGTTGTCCGCAGGTTGGTCTGAATCCGATCATAATATGATTTAGAGAAATTGTGTACCACTGTCGCTCGGCCCCCGTGATTGGACGCCCGTTGTCGTCAGTTTGGTGTGAACGAACCCTTAATCACCGACCTGGACATTGTCTATAGTATAGGAACAGCCATAAAGATTACTAACTTTCTCCTTCGCGAACCCTCGCTTACCTAAAGTGGCATCATTGAGCTGGGTTTAACCAGTGGTGGACGGGCACTGCGACAGAACTGATATTTTCATTATTGTACGAAAATATTGCCATGAGTCGCAATTAGAAGTCCTGCCTCAGTTAGAAATGCAACGCCCAATATGTATTTCAATGTTTCTTTCGTCACTGCTTTACAATAATGGCATAAATCAGACTTATGCCAAAAGGCAACAGATGGTTCAGTGCACTCCGGAGTATGAGAGCTATCAGATAATATTATAGGAAAAAGAAATGGGCCAATAGGAAAAGGTAATAATCCAATAGATTCATAATGGCACAAGTCACCAAATGACAGAAAAAGAAACGGGTTTTTTTTTTCTGAATCTCTCAAAAGTGTCAAACATGAATTGTGCCATTAGCATAGGGTGATGGTGATTTAGACTTTCTGAACTCATTTATATTTCCCTAAACTGTAGATGGAACGAAGGTGCTGACACACTTCTCTTCAACGCATCCTCCGTCTCCAACACAACTCTGGAATCAAGGATGGGTCTGTATTCCTGCAGAGTCAACAACGTCTATGATGTCAAGATCGTCACTTTCACTTTGCAACTGTCCGGTAGGTTTTCATCTTACGTATTGTATAAAATTTATATGGTAAACTATCGTAACTCGGTCTTTACAAATTTTCCAGGAGAAGTAAAGAATCTGAATAACTTTTTTTTTAACAGATGCGGTAGTTACGATATTTAAAAAACAAACATTTAAGCATTAGTTTTGAAAATTTAAACCGCCATCTTTATAACACAGCCTGCCGGTTGTCGCGGGCTACAAACATGCCAAATATATCAATTTTTGAAAAAACTTAAGTTACGATAGTTTACCATACGTTATTCCATACTCACTGTTATTCAAGTTACAAACAGAATAGCTCGGCTTACGCCCAGGCTTATAAATTATACTTTCCTTGGCACCTTGATTTCAATTCTATTGTGCAATATTATTATGATAACGTAAAGCTGTGCCGAAGTGCTCAGACCTACTACTGAAATATAGTGCCACTGAGCAACTTATTTTGTATATTTCTTTAATCCCATCTGGGAAATTTGCCTTAGTGTCAATGCAGCCCAGTTGCAACTGGAGCAGACACGTCGTCGCCACAGTGCAGCGCCGGTCGTCAGTTTGTTTGTTTTTTGTTTGGGGGAGGGGGGGGGGAGAGTGTTAGGGATAAATTTTATTTAATTTTACCCGGGCAGCGGCCTATTCGCTCTGCTCTTCTCCATTTCCAACTGCCAAGGTTTCTTTAATGTGTGCAACGTGCACACGGGCCCTTCGAGTTTTTCGTCCTTATACAAGAAGACTAAGTGCTCGATCCTACCTACCTTAGGGATCAGGGTCAGGAATGTATGGGGAAAATCCCCAAAATTCCAACATGTCTGCACCGACCGGGATTCGAACCCTGTATCTTCGGCATGAGAGGCGAGCACCCTGCCTCTAGATCACCCTATCCTCTAACTGCAGGGTTGCAGCAAGGCTTGAGGCAAAGTCAAAATGTGGGCCAGAAAAAAAAAAGAAAAAGTTGTATGTTACTTGATTCGTCTTTCTTTTACCTTTTTTGTTTTATTGTACAATTTCTGAATTTTTTTTATTTTTTTTTCGACTCTTTGCAACATACATCCGTTTCCTTTGACCACATTTTGTCTATTATATATGTCTAAGATAATTACCAGCCTGTCTGCCCAACACATCTGGTTGCCCTGTTATCAATGCCATATGCCAGTAGGGTGGCACATTTTCAATGAATGCATTTACAGTTTTGTTCTTTACAACCATCATCTCCATCTCTTCATCCTTTCTCTCAATCTTTTGTGCTTTCCTTTTTAATTGAAATTGATTTGGAACATTCTTATTCCTTCTTTTTGTATTAACAGTTGCTTATTTACAACCATCATCTCCATATCTCCTTCCGCTCTTTTCATTCTTTAGTAATTTCTTTTCACATAGGCGTTGTCCATCCACTGCAAGATGTACCCTCTGACGATGACTTCCATTCTGTTCTGTCTGATGTTTTCCTCATCCATGTCGTTCCTCCTCTCTGTTTAATATCACCCTGCCATCTTCTTCCTGATCGCCCTCTTGTTCTTTTTCCTATCCGTGGTTGCCATTCAGTGCAGCATTTTGTCCATCTATTGTCATTCATCCTTCCCACATGTCCACCCCAAATTCCACATTTGTTGTGGCAAGAATTTTACTGTGTCCATTATTGAATTTAAACTGATTCTAAACAGTCGTATTTCTTTTTTTTTTTTTCTTTTCCATTCAGAGGGACCCACGCCAAACCCTCGGACTGCCGATAAATCGGAGTTCCCTCTGTGGTGGATTGCCATCATTGGAGGGCTGTTGGTGCTTATCATTGCTGTGGTTATCATCATCATCCTCATCAGAAATAATTATCCTGGGGAGACTTATAAGCGTAAGTCATCTTGCTTGAACCAAAGATACTAGAATTGACAAGATAGGACAGCTAGTGCTTTTAGCGTGCACAGATTTCGCACCTCCATCTAGCGGCAAACAGGCGGAAGTCATGAAAAGTGCCGTATTTTACAATTTATTTTTTTTTACAATGTTTTTTTCTAGTGGTGCGACGAAGACAATGTCTTATCTTATTGTTTCTTGTATCTTTGCTAGAACTGTGTCGTTAGGCTGGAGTTGCAGAAGACTGCTGCACAGCTGATATACTGGCCCGACTGTTTCATGCCAAAACTGCTGCCACGCTGATATATCAGCCGGCATTGTTCTGGCATGTTTTGCACTCCTAATTTTGCTATTTCCCGCTGTCTTTATAGTCCATTATTCTGGTGGTCTAAAGGGACGAAGGGTATTTGGGCTTGGCAATAAAAGGGTTAAACTTCCTTTGAATTCACTAGCCAGAGAGACTCGCTGCAGCCTCACCAATGGCTGAGGTCCTGTTTAACTCTATAGACTACAAGACCTATGCAAAACTGACTGGGCTCAGTGTGCTACGGGCCTTAAAAATATAACTAGGTGAGGGGAATTAACCCTTTGGAGGCGGGAGTATTTTGGATGTTACCCATTCAGAAAGATGGGGGTTCAAAGGACAAAAAATGGTAATGTGTTTACAACAGCAGGAAGATCTGCCATTGATATGTACAGATCCGTAGATTTTATGAAACAAGCGTTCTGATTGGCTGCAAGACCATGACACGACTAATCAGAACTGCCTTCTACATGGGTTGATAAACAGTCTGTTCGTCATTTCCATAATAATACTATTGGGTCGATGGCCGGCCCCATCATCTTTTTCACTGTAAAATAATTCGGCCGATCATCTGCCTTATCGTCTTCTAATGGTTAACAGCGATGTATTAGAGTTAACAGCGATATGTTAGACTAAGATATCTCTAGTGACAAATGTGGACAGTGATGACTGTAGGAAGTGCTTTGTCCGGGGATTCCCGATGGTTGGGGCTTTCCTAGATGATACAGTTCTTGGAATGGTCACTTCTCTGTTTCCTTCTTTATTGTCTGCCGCTTGTACACGTTTTAGTGACGTTGATGAGGGTGATGATGGTGATTGGGGCAGTGGGGATAATGATGTTGGGCGTAGTGGTGAGGATGGTGATTATTGTGGTGGTGGTGGTGGTAGTGGTGGTGGTGGTGGTGGTGGTGGTAGTGGTGGAGGCAGTGATTATGGTGGTAGTGGTGGTGGTGATGTGGTGTCGGTGATGTAGTGTCAGTAGTGATGATGGGGTGATGGGTGTAGTTGTGATGATGGTCTTGGTGATGATGGTGCAGGTAGTGGTAACAGTGGTGCTGATAATGGTGGTGACGGTATTGCTGGTGGTGATAATTGTGGTAGTGATGGGGTGATGGTGAAAGTGGTGGTGATGGTGGAGGTGGTGGTTGTGATGGTAGTGGTGATGGTGGTGGTGATGGTGACAGTGGCTGTGGTTGTGTCAATAAGTCATTAGTATTTTTTTTTTTTTTTGGTAATAATCATGGTATAACCTCATTTTTCAAACTGTATACATAATCAGTCAAAACACTGTGTGGGAGGTTGTGCAGTGAGTACATTTTTCCACGGTTTAAAACGACATTTGACATGCCTATGCCTGACTATCCTAGAATCTGAACCCTGAAGTATCTATGTCTTTTTTGGAAATATTGTCTCAAGTTCATGGAAAACTTGTCACTTTTCAAATTTCCTAGTTCCATCCTTAATAAGAACATGTATTTGTATAATGTAATTGAGTGCATAATATGTATAAAGAACAATGAACTATATGTTGTTGTTTTCTGTTTTGTCTGCAGTGGAGAAAACAGAACTCCAACATCATCTGAACCCAGAGGAAGATCTGCTCAACCAGTCTTTCCAAGAAATTTAGTTTTTCATCCTTCCAAGAAATTTAGTTCCATACAAAAATTCTGTGCCATTCCATCAAATTGCGTGCATTATTTTGCCTGTTACAAATCTTTTGTATTCTTTGCAAACAATTTTGCCTTGTCTTTGCCGAAGTTTGTCATTTAAAATACTATGAAAATTATATTTATAATATTGTGCAATGCTTCATTTTGGCCTGTTATTGTTAACACGGTAACGAGAATGATGTCCACAGTCAGATGTTCGAATGTGTATGTATACAGAAACAGGCATGGTTGCGTATTTTCGTTTACTTTAAATTCTTATTAAAATTCCATCAAATGTCTCTTGCAGTTTATTTTTCAAAACCGATTTTTCTTTGTCCATTCCGTCACCTGCTGCATCATACCATTTGCACGTCACGTTTCACTCCTATGGTTGAAATTCTACCAAGTTGTAATTTTTTTTTGTCTATGCACTATGTTCATTTCGACTTTGATTAAAAGCTTTCATAAAGGTGACATTTTTTGTCCCATACTGAATCAAGGACTAGCGGATATTTAGCTGAAATACAGTGCACTGTTTTTACACCCTGGGTCCCTTACTTAATCTTTTTGGTTTATGCAGATATGGGCATTCAGCAGAGTAGTCAAATAATGTTATTCTTCAAAAAGAATGTGTAAATACTGAAACTATAGCAAACTTCATTTTTTTAAAGATGACTTGTGCGTTTCAATTTTCTGACTGGGAACTCAAAGAATGATAAGGTGTTCGGAGATATCTCAGGCCATTTTTGTGTGTGTTTTGTTTTTTTTTTTTTAAATGTAGTTACCCTTTTAAAAAAATTTTTTTTTTTTTTTGCATTTTGCAGAATAGCTCGTTTTATAGCACGATTTCCATAGCCAATTTCTTCACTTGGTGTCTGATGGTCATAGTGTGTGTGTGTGTGTTTATGTATAGGTGTGTGTGTTGTTGTTTTTTTAAACAAACGCATATTTTTGTTACCTTTGTTTCTATTTGCTTGCATATTTTTTTTATTATTGGGACAGTGTTGGTGGGTTGTTATTGTTGTTTTTTTATCATTCCATATTGTCTTGAGAGATGAGACAGTCTATTACATCGGAAAATTCGAGAAAGTGAAATTACTTAATATTTTCTTGGACAAAAGTGTGATCTTTGGCCCTGTGAAATTCACTGTCTGACATATGTGAATGTACATGAGAAAACCCACAATATTATGTCGACAGGGCTGATTTTGAGAAAAACGGCTTTGAAGTGAAAATATGGGTCCGACACAAACTTCCAACTGGCTGTTGTTTAGGGGACCGTGGCATGTTACAGGGAAAAAACTGTAGACGAGCAGTGAACACTACTCACTACGATCTCTATAACGGCTTAGTTATTAGACTACGGTCTCCTAACATCAATCACTCCAATATTACTTGGTCAATTAGCTATTGCCATTTATAGGATTAAATGCCGTTTTCTCAAAATCTTGTTTTAGTGGGGGTCATTGACTTCAATTTATCAGAAATGTCTTGTCTTTTATTATATGTACAGAAATCAAAATCTCATGTTGCCGACTTATTGTGGGTTTTCCCATGCACACTCAAATATTACTACATTGCTTGTTTTGTCCAGCATTCTCAGTGTCAGGCCAAAAAATGCATAATTGTTCACAATAAGAAAAATCCTAGTTGTGCTAATTCCATTTTTATGTCTTACTTTTGTTAGTCATATACTGCATTTTTTCATTCATCAGTTCTGGTTTTCTCATGGCGAGATTAATTTAAGATGGAACAATTTTGCAGATGGAAGACCAGGAAATAATTAATGTGGGCTTGAAAGTTCTTTGTCACGAGAAATAACGTTATGAACGAAGTGCGTGTAATTAGAATGTTAAAATGTTAAGTGAGGTTTAAAAAAATCCTATAAACTGCTGAAATCTCTATATTTTTGTCTCACATATCGCCATGATCATTCCACAATAGACTTAACCAATTTTACCAAAAATTCCCAAATTCTGTGACCTTAACCTTGCTCTT
Organism: Onchidella celtica; assembly: GCA_963931925.1. NCBI lineage: Eukaryota > Metazoa > Mollusca > Gastropoda > Systellommatophora > Onchidiidae > Onchidella > Onchidella celtica. The sequence continues at coordinate 32,568,576 of OZ007579.1, forward strand.
AAGTGAGACAAACATTGAATTTCGTACTGGTCAGTTGATATGGGTAGTCAGAGCTTTTCTCGTGGCCATTTGTTTGCCTCACCTTCTCCACTCACCACTCTATTTGATGGCTGACTAGCTGGGTTCCCCCCCCCCCCAACCCAAATCTTGGTTCCTACTATTGCCTGAGTCATTTTTTTTTTTAATGCTTTGAAATGAAATGCTCATCTTAATCAGACAATCACATTGCACTGTTCAACAGCCACATTTTGTTTCGTTGATTTAGGAGGTTTTAAACAAAAACCAAAATCCACCTAAATCACCATTTTAGACAGTTATCAGGGGAGAGTAGTCTTCTTACAAGGCCATAAATAGAGAAAATACTGAGTTATGTTCCCTGTTAAGCTAGAGCTTTCCATGGAAAATACTGTGCTCCCCTAACAACAGCTACAAGGATATTCAAAGTTAACGATTTTCTTTGATTTTCAGGAAAAAAAAAAAACATGACTTGGGCAATTGTGGAATGACCGTGACGATATTTCTTAATGAGTGTAATGGGTTTTTTTTCAGTATGCATGATACAGTGTTAATGACCTGAATGTTAATTTCTTTGGCCTGTTATTTTATTATATATATTATACAATATAATTATTTATGACAACATTGCCATCTTTTGATGTTTAAATAATCATAATTTTTTAAGGAATGAGGAGTTAAGTGCCAAATCCGTTTATACATGCCTTCATTTATCCATCCATTTCTTTATAAAAAAAAAATGTTTAAAATATTCATCTTTCATTTAAGGCATGTTTATGCCATGTACTATAGCAAACTTTTTTCATGTTTGACTTTACTTTTCCATCACTAATAATTGATCCATTTTAATTTTAGATTCATTCATTCATTCATTCATTCGTTCGTTCGTTCGTTCGTTCGTTCGTTCGTTCGTTCGTTCGTTCGTTCGTTCGTTCGTTCGTTCGTTCGTTCGTTCATTCATTCATTCATTCATTCATTCATTCATTGATCTACCTAATTGTTGTACAGAGAGTTAGTCAAATTGTTGATAAGATAATGCTTGTTTTATTGAACAACATTGAAATTTAATAAGAAAATTCAATAGTTTCAAATTGTATTCACTGAACGGATAGCAAACTCTCTTTTTTTTTCAAAATTCCAATCATTTTTTTTATGGAAGGCATGACAACGAACAATTTTTTGAAAATGTAATTTACATGATTTAATTTATGTCTCCTTTTTCTCTCCCCTTCCCCTAAATCCTTTTCACTTTTGCTTTAATTCTCTTAAAATGTTTTTCAAAAATGAGAAATTATAGACGAAGTATTATGCAAATCCTTGCGTTTATCAAAGTTGCCATTAAAACTTTGCTGCTCGCTAATTTAAGTTGGATTTTGTGTCCATGGTTGTCAGTGTTGGTGTTGTTTCTGTAGTCATTTTACATGTGATGAAAGTGGTAGCATTACTGTTCACTTTGATATCAGTGCTGCCTTGATGATGAAAATGATGGGTGATTAAGACACAACTTAGCAGTACAATTCAATAAATCGTATCCAGTTTATATCTCTCTTACATTTCCACTCTTTCTATTAGTCTCTCTCATTTCTCCCTTTCTCTGTCTGTCTGTCTGTCTGTCTGTCTGTCTGTCTGTCTGTCTGTCTGTCTGTCTGTCTGTCTGTCTGCCTGCCTGCCTGCCTGCCTGCCTGCCTGCCTGCCTGCCTGCCTGCCTGCCTGCCTGCCTGCCTGCCTGCCTGTCTGTCTGTCTGTCTGTCTGTCTGTCTGTCTGCCTGCCTGCCTGCCTGCCTGCCTGTCTGTCTGCCTGCCTGCCTGCCTGTCTGTCTGTCTGTCTGTCTGCCTGCCTGCCTGCCTGTCTGTCTGTCTGTCTGTCTGTCTGTCTGTCTGTCTATATATAATTATATATACTGTGTACTACATTTGTCAGATCATGGTGGGGCTCGCGTTGTTCTTTGTTTTTTGCTTGTTGCTTTTCTGTTAAAGTATGGGCATGGGACAAAAAAGGTTGAGAAACACTGCTCTATGGCCTTTTGCTTGCAGAAATCCCTCAGATACTTGTCTACGGAACGATCTGAGGTCAGCACTATGTAAATATGTTCCTTTATTCACACCCGCTTAACTCCGATTTTGAAATGTTTACAAGAGGCATAGAAAACAAAATTATTAAAAGTTGGCACGCAAATGTTTATATTTCCAGGAATCGGATTGGACACGTCAGACTTCAAATATCTTTAATATATTGTTTCAAATATCGGATGGCTGTGGTGATGTACTATCTATTTATAGGCTAAACGGTATTGCTCCAAAATCTGAGAGAGGTGGACAGAAACAATCAGTAATGATATAGAACTGCTCGGCAGATGTATCAGAATTGGGTAGCGCAGGCATACAAAATCATGCACCCTTTTACTATCTAAATTTGGAGACATTCAGTATGGTAAAGCAGGGGCGGAATTTACAGGGGGACAAAAGTGGTACCGTAACTGCCTTGTCCCCTTCCCCAGCCCCACTGCTAGAGGAAGCTAGAGAATACAATTATAGTGAGTTTAACTATGTTGTCTAAATTGTTGAGTCAGCCATTAATTGCTATGGAAACTAGAGAGAACGTAGCAGCATAGCTATGGCCTTCGTAATTTGTCTCATCTAAAAATCATTGTGTAACCATATATGCATGTACATGTATTTACTTCAGATATATCACTCATTTAACTTTTCTCATTACATATAACTTGTCCGTTCCACAATTACATGCAGTAAAAGGACGTCAATGTGTATGATGATTTGCGATAATTATATTTTAACTTCCGTGAAATGACAAGAAAGAAAAGGGAAGACTTGGTAAAGGGATGCAACTTCTTTTGGCGCAGACAGCGGTTTACAACGATGTGGTTATATCCCTTCATTTATGTATCGCGCTCATCAGGAATGAAGCTGGCTCGGTGAACTCCCTCCCACTGTAGTCGCCAACACTGTAGTGATAGTCTCCAAGTCAAACTTTTTCTGTTCAGTGCTAATGTTAGAGATGCTCTGAAAGCCGCAAGACGATAATGATTAGGCTATAGCCTACAGTTCTGCGGTGCCACAATAAAACATAATGTGCCAAAACTATGTTTTACAGAAGATACCAAAAAACATCTCGCACTGCTCTCTACTTTATCCTTCGCTCAATCTTCATTTTGAAATGACCAAAGGAAACTTAAAATCGTACAAAATTTAGCGACTCTACTCAGCCAGCAACACTACAGAAATCCGACTTGTGGGATTGACGTCGAGCTTGCTCATAGGAAAGACATAGCTCCTACGTAGATCCTCTGAGTATGACATGCTATCGACATTGGTTTGATGAAGGAAATCTGCTTCTACGTTAATCCTATCAACTTTACCAAACTCCTATGCAAATCTATATCGGTTTGATGTAGGGAGGCCGGCTGGGTAAGTTCTCAAACCTAAAATAATTATAACTGAGTTTTACAACATGGACACCAACCTTAATAATAACTCTGTTTTCTTTTTGTTTCTTTTTACAATTTGTCAAGCAGGCCATGATCTGCCCTGCTTTCGTCAGTCCTTCAAACCTTTCTTACTCATTTATACCTTCATTCACTCACTCACTCGCTCACTCTCAATGAACTCACGAACTCACACAATCTCCAGTATTGGCGAGCACGGAGACTTTCAGCGACTCACTCTGCATCAGGCCCATTCCATGAAATGTCAGCCAGTATGAGAAAATATGGAAGTTAAAACATGAAATAAAAAAATCCTTGGTTTAAGTTCTAAAATGGTTTATTGGCAAGAAAATTAATGTCATCTGAGGAAGAAAACAAACCATATTTCTCATATAATTATATATACATTGAGAAGCAAAAAAAATAATATTCCATATAATTTGCTGTTTTATGTTTAATAACTAGTACGGTAACTGATGTAATCAATTGTTTGTCCCTTCTTATATTGCACTGACATTTTGGTAATGTAAAAATAATAACAAAATTCTATCACTGACATAGGTTTTGACTAGAAAGAATCCAATAGACATCGTTGGTTTTGTTCAACACACATCACACGCTACATCATAAAGTTTTTCTCTAGCAACAAATTATTTGAGACAGATCATAGCCAATTACAAACAAACATATTTTAATACTGCAAAATTGTTAAACATTCAAGCGTAAATCCAAAACTTAATCCTATTCATGATAAAAAGGCACCTGAAAGATGAAGATGTAACACATGCCATAAAAAATGTAATATACGTCATACATCACGGCATTTTTTTTTTCGAAATCATCTAAAAAATGTAAGAATTATGAGAATATACAGAATTTCGTAGCAGTCATTTACAAGTAGAGCATAAAAATTTAGATGAAATACTTGGACTACATTCACAGAAATTCTCGAAAATATTACTTAAACTAGAGAATCACTTTTTATGAAAGAAACACACGTCACACCAAGTTAAGCGCCATGTTGTCTTTGATCTGACTTTTAAGTTTTTTAATTAAAGATAAAAACTTGTAGAAAGTGACTTTTTTTTTTTTTTTGGGTCAAAAATGTTTCAATGATAAACATTTCATTTAATGATTTATTCTGGAAGATACCAAAGTGAAAAACCGGTATTCAGGTGTAACACACGTCACATGGAATTGGCCATCACATGTCCTGTTTGCGTTCCCCGAAATAGGTCAAGGTTTGTTTTTTTTTCTCGTGAAATGACAACAAAAACGTGCGCTTCACAGCCTGTCCAATTCTTCAAAACCACTGAAAAATAATGGTTTTATGCGTGCTGAGTGTAAATTTCTAAACAAGTTATTGTTTCCACTCTAATATAAATCATACAGATGAAGACAGTGTCTTTTTCAAAGATTTCCAGCCGCTGTGGGCTCGTGGATGTACACTAAATGCATTAAAAAACCCTTTCCAGGTGTTTGGGGGTCGGAGATCTGACAGCTTTAGCTAGGATCAAGGGTGAGTGAGTTTCCAGCATGACATAGTGAGTGCTTAATGACTGATTACCTTTACGGGTTGTTTATTTGTCGGAAGTGACAGAATAATGATAACTCGAGCTTTTTTTTTTTAAATGAAATATTGGCCTACATTTTTTATTTGAAAAGAGGAAGGGGGGAAGAACACTCTAAATTAACAGTATTGACAATATGCCAATTAACTTGCAATGTGGACGTCGCCATCCATCCCCATCCCACCTTCCCCGAAAATTCGTCAAATACATATAATATTATATTTAATAATATCCACTTATTTGAGTGGATTACTTGTGAATTGTGCACTCATCTAAAGAGTCATAGGAAATATATTAATAACATACAAGTAATCAAACTTACCTTTTTTCTTTGTTGTTGTTTTATGCTACTAGATTTCCAGCCTCGTTAATGCCAATCTTTACCCAGCCAGCAAGCTTATGGAAATCCGAGGATTAGGACTAACGTCAAGTTTGCACATAGGAATGATATCGTTCCTACGTTGAACCGACGTCGGTTTGGTGCAGGAAAACTGCCCTTGCAGTAATCAACGTTGGCTTGACATAAGGTAACTGCTGGGTCAAAGGCAACCTTTAGCACACCCTGTTATGACCCAGTTGTTATGGATTCCCTGGAATCATAATGTTGTGTTGATGGGGTGTTGGTTCGACTGCATTTTTTTTATAATCGAGAGTTTTATGATTTATTATTTATTCCATCTAAGACCTAACTTTCATACCATTCCAAATACTAAAAGACAATCTGATTAAAGTTCAATTCATCAGACCTGCAGGGTCACATTTATTTATAATAAAGACACTAACAATCTCGACTAGATCTAATTAATTAATAAGGATAAACATCTGTGGCATCACATCCATAATTAATAATACTTCCTTCTAAGTCTAGCTCTATACTTTCTCTAATAACATTTAACTCTGGACTCACTAATTATCTGCTTAAACTAGATCTATTAGGTATATATATCTAAAAACTAGATTACTTATTGGATGACAATTACAGTCTCTGAATACATAATGTCATATGGGATATTCTGCCTACAATTCTAGTAGAGAACGAGCCCGTCAACGACAAGTGACGTCGGCCCAGTTAAGTACAGAGATCTAGATATCTAGATATATCTAGCTCTAGGATGGGCTGGCATTTCCCAGCCTCACCCAGATAATTCAATCACAGTTAGTCATACATTTCATACATTAGTTCTAGATGCAGCTCTAGATGGCAGTTTAATTTTGCATTCACTCCTGGTGGGTTCCTTCAAGACTCTCCTAACGGATAAATGTCGTACGTTTCATTCACTGTCGATGTCATCAAGAGATTCTATCTTCGATTACTTACGATTGGTCTGGCACTAAGGCCAGAAACAATATATCAAAGCGGTGTCATGTCAAGCTTATGAATATAAATGACAAGATCAACATCTAGTCATGTTGTATTGGTAAATATTACAATCATCCACTCAAGTAGGATGCAACTGACTCCTACACACAGGGAAGGCTATGCACGGAGTGATCAATACTCCTACTGGATAACTGTCATGCTTTCGCCTCCTATTCACTGTCAAAACATCACGAGCCTCGGTCAGATCTTACTTACGATTGTTCTGGCGCTAAGGCCAGAAACAGTAGATAAAGGCGGTGTCATATTCAATGAGCCATGGATTAGTGACAAGACATTCGTCGAGCCATGCTGTTCATAATAAATGGATTCATTCAAGCAGAATCGACGCTGAGACCATCACCCACGGAAGTCTGGCATGGAATGAATAACTAGTGCTGTCCGCGCGCTTTGCAAGCAGCACGAATTACTACGCGTTGAAGTAAGAGGAAATATAATCCCCTTAGGAAAGTAAAACTGGGGCGCTAATCTTTCGTCTAAGCCCTACTGGTTTTTATTTAACTCTTTCCTACTTCCTAATATGTATGTTTTCTTATTCTTATCAATCCACGAAGATTTCTAGACGTGGATGTTAACTTTGTCTATGCAAATTAGTTAAAAGTTAAAATTTGACACAGCAGACGACAATTCTTTAAGGCCACTCTAATAGATATTTTGGGTTTTCACAAAAGTTAAATTTTACTCCAAGGCAAGGGAAATTAATCTTGATATCTTACTCTAGGTTATATTAAATTAAGTTATTTCCCCTTGACCGTATTTGATTCTGACACACCCCATACATTGTGGAACATTGACTGGCGAAACAATAATAAAAGAATTGTTCATCATTGCTGTTTAATTTGCATTTTACTATTTGAATAAAGAATTAGCTCCAATTAGCTTCTGAAATGAAAATGACGCTTCGGGTGTCTCCAAAGCTTATTATCAGTAAATACACACGAATATTACCTGTGTAAAATGTTATGTTATCTAGCAGGACAATTTTGATTTACTGGTAACTAGAATTTGCGTATGGATTAGATATTGAAACTGTGTCGTATTGCTTAATCTTCAGTAATTCCAACATGGCATGTCGCTATAGTCTTACAATGGCAGTAAGTCTACACTATACAATAAGTATGCCTATATCAGCAAAAGCCCAAATTATTCTTCACGTAATAACCACACAAGGCATAATATTTCATGTTAAATATATATTTATTAGAAAGCGAGTTGCTGCTACAGCTTCCAACAACGTAATGCTGTAATGTTACGCAAATGTGTGTGGCAATTTAACGGAGTTAAAATCTGAAATCAGTCCTTTTTCGGCCACATCATGCATTTTTAAGATTTATTCCGCAGTGTTATACGTGGTTGATTTAATGACAAAAGGGCGAATACATAACAACAGCTGTACAACGAAGAGGCGAAAGTTTAACTTCTCTGTACGGTAAAGGAGCGAACCGCCAAAATCAGTGTTGCGAGAAATTCAGTTTTGAAAATTTTGTGCTACTCTCATCAAAGATTTCTTGCCTTTTTGGCATACCACGTAACACAAAAACTAAATGAGATTTAATAAAATTGCTAGTGTTGGGTAAAGCCCCCTGCAATATACTTTTGATAAACACAAAAGAATAAATATCTCAAATTTAACTTATTCGCCCCTTCATCATACAGATAAGTTAAGTGTTCACCTTTTCGTTGTATAGCTGTTGTCACCTAGTTGCCCCTTTGTCGTGAAACTGACGACATGTTGATCGCTGAGTAACGGATTTATTTGGGATACTTTAATTTTTGTTTTCATAAAGAACACTGATTCGCAGCCCTTCATGCCCTACATAATAAGCATTAATTAAATAACCCAGCGCGTACTTTCCATTATTGACAGAATTCAACTGAGGTCCCTTGGTTACATCAATAACAATGTTAACCTTTACATATCACCTCACGCTATGCGTAAGCGCTCCAGTGCTGTGACTTCATTGCTATGTTAATTTCTATTCTTCTTCAGACACCACTAAGACAAGTCTACTCTTCACATTCATGGCTGGCGCAGGAGCTGTCACTATGTGAAAATGGAGTTTTCTGCAACAGTGGTCATGTGCTGGACGATACAAAGCAAGAACAGCAAATTATTCCAGAGCATTGGTAAACACAGACAAATAAAAGACATTTTATTCATAATTTATACCGCAACTATTTCCTGTTTACTCCGTATTACCTGGACATTTTTCTATTTTCTAGTCATTAATTTTTTCTTCCTTCAATTGACACTAATAAAACACAGGTCATAGATAAAATACGTCTTACTATACTGTTTCATACTTTTTCCATGTTCTACGGTCGTGAAGAGAAGAGATACTACTTCAAACAGAAAGGAACCTGTTCAAAAAAACTGTTATTACAAGGCCGAGACGTACAGGATCATCCACATATTCAGCAAGACAGATACATTTTTTAAAATTTCTAAAATAACTCACCCCCACAATCATACACACAACATGTCTTTTCCATACCAACCACCTGAGGGGGAAGTGATCTACTGTGTAGACAATTGATGAAAGAAAGCAGGCCTAATGTTAGCAGTGCACATTGTACCCTGTGCACACCATGGCATGCAATGTGTTGATGGGCGTGGTTTGAATCACCGAGTTGATTTTTTGCGATTCGAATAAGATATGCTGATTCGAATCACCACAGAACGAATCAGCCGATGAATCAAAAATGAGGCTCATTGCGCGAAGGAGCCAGCGGAGCAGACTTTGATGAGGGACTGGTGTAAAGGAATAATAATAATAATCTATTATATAAAAAAAACTCGCTTTTTTTGTAAAAGCCGTAGCTCGGCTATCTGTGCACCAATCGAGCTCAAATTTTGCATACAAATTTCTTTTGGTCTGAAGTTGATTCCTTGCTACACTCATTGCTGAACACTCTCCGTAAGTATTTTTTTGAACTACGCAAATTTGCATTTGTTCCAAATAAATACCATCCGGGCGTGAGTTTTTATGTGGCATGACGTCACTGAATTTGCGGTCCACCGTGCGATCTCAACGTCCGGTTCCCCAAATTTGAAACCGTGCTTCCGAGTCCATTCATAACATTCGTGGTTCTTGCTGCACTTTGCTGTGCCAACGGTCAAGTAATGCTCCCTCCATTGCAGCCACCCCCAGACCTACTCACAACACTTTTCACTCCCCCCCCCCCCCCCGCGAATTTCGCGGGTTCAATACTTGTAATAATAATAATAATAATGAAGATCATTTATATAGCGCCCAATCCAAACTGTTTGCTCTAGGCGCTTTACAGAAAGTCGTGTTCTCTCCATCTGCAACTCACTCTCTCTCTCTCACGCTCTCTCTCTCACCCTCTCTCTCTCTGCTACACATACATTGTATACATAGATACACACACATAACATACTATAAGACAGAAATTAAACGATAAAACAGCAAAATTAAAGTGAAATGAGAAAATAAATGGATTGGGAATGAGACTTCACAACTGAAAGTGTTTTTTAAAAAGGTGGGTTTTTAGACCAGTTTTGAATTTTGACTCGGTAGATACTTCCCGCAATGATTTTGGCAGTGAGTTCCAGATGTGCGGGGCACAGTGTGTAAATGCTCTGCCTCCTAGTTTCTTTGACTTGCAGTTAAAAATCTTAAGAAGGCCCTGATCGCCTGATCTTAAGGAACGAGGTGGTGAGTAGGGCTCTACCAGAGTGGAAAGGTAAGGTGGTGCAGTTTTGTTTATGCACTTGTAACACAGAACTGCTATTTTGTACTGGATTCGCAACTTAACTGGTAACCAGTGCAGTTTAATAAGCATGGGGGTAATGTGTTCACTCTTTTTCTTCTTTAAGACAATTCTAGCAGCTTGGTTTTGAAATCGTTGCAGTCTGTTTAAAGTTTCATTGGGTAAGTTCGCAAGAAGGGAATTGCAGTAATCTAAGCGAGAAAATATAAACGATGAGATCAAGACGCTCACAGAGTCTTCGCTTAGAAAAGATGACATTTGACCTACTCTGCGCATCTCACAGTAGATGGTTCTACACAAATTATGAACATGGAAATGCATGGAAAGCTTTGAGTCAAAATATACCCCCAGATTTCTAGCCTTCTCTGAAAAAGATATGTTCTCATTCCCAATGCAGATATTCCCCACATCACTCGGATTCCATCCTCTCTTTGTGTTACACAATATCACTTCAGTCTTATCTTCATTCATCTTTAGCTTGTTAGATTCCATCCAGTTTTTCACATCATCAGTGCAACGCTCTATAGAAGTAACTAGTTTCTTGATGTCACAGGGTGGAACAGACATATACAGCTGGGTGTCGTCAGCGTACATATGATATTTCACATTATGCTTTCTTATGATTGAACCAAGTGGCTGTGTATACAGCGTGTACAAAAGAGGACCCAATACAGATCCTTGGGGCACACCAAAATGTAGTTTGAAAGATGTTGACATATTTCTATCTACAAGAACTGATTGGGTACGGTCACATAGATATGACTTGAACCATTTGAGAACAGTCCCAGATAAACCAAAGGTCTTATCTAGCCTCTCAATGAGGATAGAATGGTCAATAGTATCAAAAGCTGCACTAAGGTCAAGGAGGGCCAATATGGAAACCATCCCTCCATCAGCAGCACACAAGAGATCGTTTTGAACTTTGAGAAGGGCAGTCTCTGTGTTATGGAATTCCCTGTAGGCAGATTGATACACTTCATTTAAATTATTTTGACTCAGGTGGTTCTTCAATTGACCAAGAACTACTTTTTCTAAAATTTTTGATACAAATGGAAGATTTGACACGGGCCTGAAATTCTTCAATTCTTCTGGGGACAAATTGTTCTTCTTCAAAAGGGGTGTGACGATTGCTTGTTTAAAAGGTGATGGGACTGTTCCTAACTGGAGCGATTCGTTAATAATAACTGTAACAATCTCAGCAAAACTATCTATGTTGTCAATTAACACAGGTGTTGGAATGGGGTCCAGGCAGCATGACTTAGGTGGGGAGAACTTTATAATTGACTTAACAGTTTCCACTGAAACAGTGTCAAAATGTGACATTTCAGTGCCAGCAAATGATTCAAATTTGGGTGGTGGGGCGGAAGACAAATCAAGTTTTGATCGTATTGCTGAGATTTTTTCACTAAAATACTTGCCAAAACTGTCAGCTATCTCACTTTGTGGGATATACTGAGGAAATGCGCTTGATTTTGCTTTACCACAAAGAAATTTACTTAATCGAAATAAGTTCCTCGTTGAAGTACAATCTGATATCATGTAATTAATAAATTCGTTTTTAGCAGCACAGATCAGTTCTTTCACTCTATGATGCATCTGTTTGTATATTTGTCTGTGTACTGTTAGTTTTGTCACTCTCCACTTCCTCTCTGCCTGTCGTCGTTCAGCCTTAGCCGCTTTGATGTCTAGCGTCATCCATGGTGCTGAGGGTCGTTCTGAAACAGTCCTGGTGCGAAGAGGGGCGTGTCGGTCTAGCAGCTCGCGCATATGAACATTATAACGTTCGACTTTGTTTGGGCTTTGTAGTATGGACGGACTGAGCTTTTCCAAGTCTGCATGAAACTGACATTGGTTCATGTTTTTTACATTTCTGCCGGTGATAGTACGTTTACGCGGTCCCGGTTTTTCAATGTCTAGCTCTAACGTGATGACATAATGGTCGCTGATGGCTTTGTCCGCTACCTGGAGATTTTTTGTTGAAACAGTGTTCTCATCAATAACAATCCAGTCTAGAATGTGATTCTTGTTATGGGTGGGGCTGTTGATGATTTGTATAATTCCTCGAGTGGCTAGAATGTTTTTCATAGCCATTGCGTCCTGGTCGCTTTCCGAATCAAAGTGAATGTTGAAGTCTCCCAAAACGATGGGTCGATGCTTTCTGCCCATGTATGCGTCAATTAGGTCTTGAAATTCCTCAATAAAGTTTTTGGTGGTAAATTTGTTCATTCTGTTAGGAGGGGGCCGATAGATGCACAGGAAGGTAAAGGGCCGACTATTCAAGACAACTTCCGATTCCATACATTCAAAACTGGCATAATGGGATATTCTCTTACTACATACATGGATGGACTCTCTGTACATCAAACATACTCCTCCTCCTCTGCCTGTAAGCCGTGGGAATGATGTTGTTTTAAATCCCTGGGGTGTTAGATCATGCAATGCTATTTCATCACCACTAGCTAACAGCCACGTTTCTGTAAGAAATGCGAGGTCGACGTTCATTTCACATATCAAATCATTGACAATAGCAGTTTTATTTCGGACAGACTGAGTGTTGAGCAACATAACTTTTAAATTTGAAGATAGATCTTGTGTGTTCAGTCTAGTGTCAATAGTAATCAAGTTAGGTGAAATTGTAGCCTTCCGTTTTTGTTCTGTCTCCGCTCCACGGTTAGTCATTACAACCTGGATCCGCTGCTGCTTTCTACGGCCACCCCGTTTTCCTCTCTTAACCTTCTTTGCTCCACACGAACAAGGCTGTCTTTTGATACCTAAAATAGACAGTTTATTTAGTAGGGTTGATGGCACAGGGTGTGTGCGTTGACTCTTTACACTCCTCAACTGAGCTTTGGTGTACACAATATGCACAGATGTTAACTCCTTCTGCACAGGGTATAATTTAGTTTCCCCGCTGTCCTGTAACCAGATAGTCCTTTCATTCTCCGACTCTGCCCGTCGCTGGCCGTAGGGTGACAAGGCAATAAATCTTGACTGGGGATTTCCCCTGTTACCTGTGTGGTCTGTCTGTGGGATAGGCGCGTGAGTGAACACGAATCTCGAAACGAAGCGTTGCATTGATTAGACTCATCACCCCACGGTAAGAAACAAATCAGTGCTTATCCCTGTTAGGACCCATTGGTGACACAGTTAATGTCACTACTAGGTCACTGAATGACTCGAATCGTGATTCGCTCTTGTCACCACTGGCTTATTGACTGATTCCAATCAAATGAATCACCCAACCTGCTGATCCAAATCAATCGAAGTCATCAAAAGAAGAATCATTGTCCACCATTTATGCAGTGTCGACTCAGCATGGATGGTCTGGCTTAGGCAGGACGTGATAGCATCATGGGCTTCTGTGTTTGTGAAAAATAAAGGATCCGGGTGAAATCAGTGACACAAGCAAACGCAAATAAAATACTACCCCACAGTTTCAAGTCTTCAAATTTAAAAAAGAACTTCTGCAGGTTGAAAGGCAGGCACCTTCAAAATTTTATTCAAATCCGTGTCACATGAATGGTGAGTTTTTTATATAGATTTGATGGATGCCGATAAGATTTCGCAGACTTGTCTTTTTTATTTTATTTCTGTATCCAAGTGACAATTTCCCCGGATTTTTAAAAATCACATTATTGATGGTTATTATCAGGACTGATAGCATTTGAGTCTCAGGTCGTATATTTGTTCCGTAAGATTTCCTTTGGTTCATTGTTATTCACCGGATGTACAGCTACTGTCAAGTCCGAGTTGACAACTGCATCAGTTCCCTTGACGTTCTGTTATATTCTTGGGTTCATTTGTTTTTTGGTTGCAATTTGGAAGGTCAATGAGTTGAAAGTGTAAAGGGATAAGGATGCTCACCCACCCCCACTCCCCCCCCCCCCCTTCCTTCCTATGTTAATTTCGACATCGCTTTTAGTTCACCTAATAGTGAAATTATTTTAATATCATTTTGATCTGACATGAAATCATTGTCAAGTCTTCTATAGATTTAAAAAAAGGTTTAAAATACGTGTATGGAGAAAAAAGGGGGCGGCTAATTGCCGTGAGGATAATGTGATTGCAAGAACAGAAATAGAGAAACAGGAGAATTTTCCAAAAATACGCATTGATTTTGTTGTCATATTCAACGATGTCATTTGTAATCGAATAAATTAATAGTATCGATTCCACCCCCCGGTTTATAGGAAAAACTAAGACAGTGTCAAGGGCAAAGGACGATAATCATGTGATGGGAGTACAGCCTTTTTGAGAATGCAAAATTATGAAGCTATGCCGTATCAAGAGACATTTATCTTAAAAAATATTAGTGAGCATAAACATTTGAATTAAAACAAGATGTTTTTAGCAGTGTTGATAAAGCAATGGATTTAATATCTGAGTTTATGCATAATGAGGTCAAACCCATAACGGCAGACAATGTGTGGATTCTGTGTCATATAAGAAAACCCCAAATTTATTTATAGTACAGAACAGCCACTTTGGGGAAACCTGGGTGGTCACTGGCTCCTGCTTCCATGTAGCGTCGAGGTCGACGGTCGACCAAGGTACTCGCACGGCTAGTCATGCCCAACTAGCCTGTAAAGCTTAGGGTCTGGCGAGATTTCCTCCCTTAAGGCGCTACTGAATTACAGAGTTGGGATGGAGTTTGGTAGGCCGGACAAAACATACGGATTAGAACCTACTTCCTTAGATCTTAAGGGGCAACTGGTACTATTGTATTAGACTTAGGATCGTCCATGTCATGGGAAAAGTGCTCTCGCAACCACATAGTCACACGGCACATATGTGCTAGGTAAGGGTAGTGTGTGCTGGAGTCCCCGTGCCACTTTTTTTTTTTTGCTGTCTTAAAATTTCCTGAGCAGTATTTATCAAATTTAATAAATGTGTGTTGTCTTAAAGTGAGCGTTTCTATCTTTAATGCTCAGGTGGAGGTGGAGCAGAAGCTCGACTGTGCTTTGTTTAAACTTTTATTTTGCGAGGTGGGGGTGGGGGATTTTATCTCTTGTGAAGGCCAGGGCAGTCACACGATATTATAATAATATAATAATAGTCTTTTAATGTACCTTTTCTGTTCAGTGTTAATGTTAGAGAGATGCTCTGAAGTCCACAAGGTAACACCGTCAATGGTGATTATGACTATATAATTCTTCAGTGTTGTGAAAAAACACCGCATGTGCCAAAACAAAGTATTTCCAAGAAAATATCTCGCATTGCTCTCTACTCTATTCTTCGTCTAATATTCATTTTGCGATGACTTAAACGAACTTAAAACCGTACAAAATTAGAACCCACATAACAAATTGGAGGGCATTTCATGCCTATTCTATAGATTGATGTTAAAAGTGAATTTGATCTATAACGGCAGTTAGGGTTTTTCATACATAAAATGGCAATTATCTCGGGTGTAGGGCAAAGTTGTCCATGTGTTAGCAAATCAGTAAAGAATGTTTAAAAAAAAAATCTTTTAATCCCACAAGCTTTACTAATCACCAAGTGGGCAAATAATTTTTAAAATGTACAGAAGGGATATTTTCGTTCACACTTAGAATCAGAACATACGTAAGAAACATAGACATTTATTATATATAGTTGAATGTATTGTTCTCAGATTAATTATATCCCATATTATAATTATCGTTTTTATAGTTGGTAGAAGCACGGTGAAGAAAGAAAGTCGTAAATTTTCTTTCCCTTATCTTCCCCTAGACAGATCTCAGCAGTTATAAATTGAGAGGATTAGAATTTAAAGGGGCTTAAGCGCAATTTGACTGCTTTAAAAAAAAAAAAAAAAAACATTTCAGGATAAACCGATCGAATTTAATATTTTACTGATTTACGGTACTCGAAGACACGTCAGTATTGAAAATGTTTATTAAATTCGATTGACTTATATTATTGTTGTTGTTGTTGTTGTTGTTGTGGCTTTTCTCTCAAAAACAGTCAAATGGCACTTAGATTTCCTTTAATTCTAATCCCCTCTCGATCGACTCTATCCAATCAGAAACCCCTTATCAAATCCGACGCTTTGAGTTGACGTCAAACTTGCTAATAAGGATGACATCATTCCCACGTAGATCTGCTGTTTACGACATCGCACCGACGTCAGTTTGATAAATTTAATCCGCCCCTACTTCGGATTTGATCAGGTTTGAAGTGAAGAGGAAACCGGGGGGCCGGGGGAGCAGAATTGATCGCAGTGATTTTTTTCCGTTGTCTGTTCCGTTTTCAGAGTTGTGTTGTTAGTTTGATTAAAAGTATTTCGGTCTTAAATTTTGCAGGTTTGACGCTTTCGGTTCTAATGAATCCTCTAACCGTTCATGCTATATTTATTCAAATAATGACCGATTACTTCCCTTAGACTGTAGTTTAATATCCGCTTTTGTCGTTTAGTTCTTTTGTTTTGAAGGCCATAAGAATTGGCTGGGAAATTTATTTTAGACTTTAGCCATTGCTCTGCCAGTATAAGTTCACCTAATTAAATTGAAGCAATACTGTGGCATCCAGGAAATGCGATTAATTGAAGATTATGTTTTCTTTATTATGGTTCGCAGGCATAATCAGTAATTCATCTACGGATTTGCTTTCTCTTGTTCAGAAAATTACCTGGCACAGCTTCCGACTTCTACTTTCGATTTTTCATCAACAAACTGCACTCTGACACGTTGTGTCGTTGTCTGGGTTAGAACTTATATGCCTCTCGACAATTATTGGGTAAGGGTGGTTGTGATTCTCATTCACGAGGTGATCGGAAGAAAGCATGCATGTCGAGCGAATTAAGGAGATGAGATTGAGGCAGCAACCTATTTCTTACTCTATTGTCTCACCCGGCGAGTTACTGATTAGATCTAGTCTAGATCTAGACTAGTGTTACTGTTTCCTGTTGCTCTGCAACTTTTTAATGTTTGTAGATAGATCTAGATCTAGACTAGATATCTAGACTATTTGAGAACAGGGTTAAGGAGAAGAACTGCCGTATAAGAAAAGGAAAGCTAGACTCTATATAGGCTTAAATAGTAACGAATGTATGCTTGTGTGTTTGCAAAAAAGACTGGCTCATACAGCTCGGATTTACATGAATCTTTGAATATTTGCCCTCCTTTCAGTTTCACCTGCAGAAGGTTCTTTGTTACATTGGAGGCTCCACATGTGGGGGAGTACTTTTTTAGCTGTGGCTATTCTCCGGTCCCGGACAGACGAATAGTCAAATGCCTATACTCCAGTCCCGGACTTGTGTGTACATTGATTGCCAATGGCTACCCCAGCCCCATTTCGCCTGATTAGTCAATCTGACTACCACCCATTGATACAAACTGACTAGACCCTCACGCCCCCCAGGTCCAACAAAACTTGTAGATCTAGATCTATCAACATCCATGCCGCCATTTGAATGTTTGTTTTCTTACCCTAGCCTAACTTGGCGATGAAAGACAGCTTTTCATTGGTCCGGGACCGGGGTAGGCCTATAGCCATTTGGCTATTCGTCAGGGGGACCGGAGTATAGTCATTCCGGTTTTTTAGCTTGCTTTGTATTGCTGACTGCTCACCTGCGATCCTTGTTTGCACAAGCACAAGACCCGTGATGTCAGCACTTCCTGCTGGCTGGTTTAAACAATTCAATGGGCTAGCGGCAAACATTAGAACACAAGAACACCTTGCTGCCTTACAATGATCTCAAATTGAAAATGATAGATTTTATATTTACTTTATTGTTTACTCATTAAAATTTGTTTTTTATTATTCTAAACCCTTAGTTTTATGGGCCAAAGGCTCAAGTAGCTCTCCACAGGAGCAAGCTTTAAGATCTGTGCAGAGCATACCTTTTAAGCTTGTCAGATAATATAGGCCAGCTTATTCGCAGAGATCTGAGAATCATTCCTCTCTTGAAGTCCCAGGACAAAATACTAGAATTAAATATTGTTCATCGATTGATTACTTGTGAGTTACTTTTTCTATACTTTTAACCAGTGACAATTCAGATGTGCAGGACTCATTATCCAGAAATCCTGAGCCATAAATCTGTAATTGTAAAGAGTTGGTCATTATATTTGCTGGCCATCAAAAATTATTTCCATGAGTGCATTCTCATTACAGATTTAAAGGATCTCTGACTTTCATTGCAGAATTGTCATTGTATTCATAAAATTTTATGTTTTCATCATAATCTGTGCCAGGTTTTGGCAGATTGAGGTATGGCAGGTAGTGAAGTGAGAGAGAGGAAAGGTCAGTCAAACCAGAGGAAAGTGAAGAAAGGTGAAGGCGACAACTTGGAAGCAACATCATCAAAACACACAAAACATCGTCCCCAGGGAGAGCAAAAGGAAGGAGGAGATGCCAGCAATTCAGCAGCAAATTCAGCCAAGCAAGGAGAAATCACGCAAAAGACACCTAGCAAAAAGAAAACAACAAATAAGGTGTGTAAATTTGTAAATAGTGTCACAAAATAACACACATGATTTCATTCTACACAGTGCAGTGGTTGCACGTAATTAACAATCATGAATTAGTTTTGTCTTGTATTAAACTTTAGGTTCAATGGATAAAACATGAAATTTTTTGTCATGTCATCAAAATAAATATCTTATAAATGTTATTGTTAATTTTAAATTCTAATTAAAACGTGAGGTGGTTAGCTTCTCAACATCATCAGAAACAGACAAACCCATTTGACTTACTGCCAAAGCAAGAGCAATCACAAAGTTTTGTTCTATCTTGATTTTAAATCTCATGCCAGAGACAGAAGGGCAAAACCCATGCATATTTTCAAGACACTTCAGTGTCGAGCTTGATTTTTATTAAGACAATTAAGGACATGCTGCTTGTGCCACTCCACATGAATCCTGCCTGATATGTTGTGTAGGATATCATTTTTGTCAGCAAAATAGTATGATGCTAATAACAAACCACTGAATAGAAATGGGGAACACTAACATTCAAGTTGAAAATGAAAATTTGTGCAATTAATATGTAGGGAAACATAATGTGTACTTTTTACAGTGTGTTTTTCTTTTTAACCGGGTGTATTTTGATGCACAACAGGCTAAATAGACTTTCCAATTGTAAGAAAATTAGACCTTCTACTGATGTAGAGAAGTTGGGACAGGCATTTCGGTTTTTCCTACATCGAACGTTGCATCAAGTTTGAGCTTTCCCTGCTAACAAACACATGTGAATTAGACACTGACATCCAGTAGAGAGTACAAGTCTATACTGTTAGTTGTTTTATTTTGTTTGGGCTGCACTTTAATTAAATTCATCACAGAAGCATTTTTTATTTTATTTTCTTTTTTTTAAACATTTTAAAAATGTGTGGCAGAACATTGTTGAGATTTCTGTAAAGGCCTGTACATACAATGATTGGTGGTCTTTTCAATTCAAATACCAATGATAAACATATTGATAGTCAAAAACAAAAAGAAGAGAAGACCTTGATGCCAAGAAAGCGAATATGTCTATGAATATTGCAGGAAAAAGCCAAGAAAGATAGTTGGCTGATGTCAGTATGTGGCAAAGCCAAGTATGTTTTCCTGCTGATCTTCATTCCTCCTTTCCTGAATTATGCATCTCTTCAGAAGGAGTATGTTGAGTTGAAACCCCAAGGTAAGTTGATTGCAGGATGCTGGGAAGGGCTCTGCCCCTTTATCCATTTACTGCCTAATCCTTCCAAGAGAATCTTGCAAACTTTTGAACCCTTGAACTCTGGATA
The DNA here is from genome assembly GCA_963931925.1 of Onchidella celtica. Lineage (NCBI taxonomy): Eukaryota > Metazoa > Mollusca > Gastropoda > Systellommatophora > Onchidiidae > Onchidella > Onchidella celtica. The sequence continues at coordinate 32,588,427 of OZ007579.1, forward strand.
TGAAACTTTCTTTTGCAAATATGAACAGGAAAGAGCCAGGAACTTTAGGTTATTAAACACGGCCTGGAAAAAATACTGGTTCAAACCCATGGAAGAGCCTGGGGACGGAAAAGAAAGAAAATAAAGGTGGGTGATGAACAATGAGAGTCATGATCTCCGTGTGGCCAGGGTTCTACTTTTAGAAGATGTCAGGAAGTTAGATGCCAAAACATCTAATGAAAGATTTCACTCTTCCCATGTGCCCCGCTCCATCTGAGGAGTTTCGTACTATGGCCTGAAAAAAGTATCAGCTTCAAAAAATGTCCTCTCTGGGTACAATTTTATTTGTACTCACAATTTCATTCATCCATTGCAAGCTACATTATTTTTAAGGAATTCTAGTGGAAACCACATATTTTTAGTGTTTGTTGTTACTGTACCGAAAGTTTGATTTGTCTTTCCTTTTTCCTTTGCGTTTTATTGTATTGTTTCTGGATTATTTCCTACGCAACGCTTTGCTACATACGACTTTTTGTTTTGTGCCGTATTTGACATTGCTTCATGCCTTGCTGCAACCCCAAAAAATGTCCTGTGATTTTGTTTATATTTGTCAATCGCTTTATAGATGTTAGTGGAACTTGCGTTTAAAGATTTATATTTCATAAGTGATTGCCATTTTGCTGATGACAGGTGAACTGTATGATATTGGCTGGGGACAGAAGTTATTCCTGTCTTGCCAGGGCAAGGGACCTCCCACCGGTGAGTGCTGGCAGCAACTTCCTTTCTTTGTGTGTCTTTTGTTGTGTCGATGTGTCGATCCTTCCATGTATGTCAGTTAGGATGGCATTTGTCAGTGACATTGCTTTTTTTTTTTTTTTTTTAAACATTTAGTAATGTGACAAACTAATTGGTTTGGCGACATGATCAGTGATTCAGGATACAAACCTTAAAAGATAAAGAATTATATAACTTTATTAGATATACGCGCCCGTGCAGATGCGGGGCCCTCTTGCAGAAGAGGGACAGCAAAGAATACATCTGACGTGATACTGCGTGTCGTAAGAGGCGACTAAAGGTGCAAAGGTCCTGGTCTCCCGAGAAGAGCCAGTTGGCGGTGGGCCAACTACCCACCCTGTAAAAATAAACCAGTTACAGAAACACAAGCAAATACTTTAAGTCAGTCTTTTATCTTGGGAGAAGGGGGAGCATCTGCACCTGTAGATTCAATGAAGGACAATGGACAAAGCCGAAAGGACTCCACTGGCCCGACTGCTCCCTCATCAAACAAGTCACTCCGGATTGCGTCGTGGAATGTCCGCTCCATGTATGAAGCAGGAAAGAGTGCCCAGGTTACAATGGAGATGAGGCAATACAGACTGCACATACTTGGAGTTAGCGAGACCCGCTGGATACAGTCCGGACTGAAACAACTTAATTCTGGGGAAAAGATTTTGTATTCTGGAAGGGAGGACAAAAAGCATACAGAAGGAGTAGCGATCATCTTGAGCAAGCACGCCCAGAGGTCACTGAGGGGATGGGAACCCTACGGAAGGAGAATTATATTGGCATCATTTACTACAAAGAACAAGAACATCAACATGAACATTGTGCAGATATACGCCCCAACAAACGAAGCAACCGATGAGGACAAGGACGATTTCTACAACCAGCTTCAGGAAATAGTTGACACATTGCCAAGAAAAGATGTGAACATTATAATGGGAGACGCCAATGCCAAGATAGGACAGGACAATACAGGGTATGAAGACATTATGGGGCGCAATGGTTTGGGACAAATGAATGATAATGGAGAGCGGTTTGCAAGTTTCTGCGTATTTAAAGCTGTGATTGGAGGTTCAGTATTCCCACACAAGAGGATCCATAAGGCCACTTGGATTTCACCGGATGGAGTAACTGAAAACCAGATTGACCACTTTTGCATCACCCGACGATTCAGACGCTCACTGGAGGATGTCATAGTACAGAGAGGAGCTGATGTTGGATCTGACCATCACATGCTGCTGGCAAGACTCAAACTCCGCCTCAAGAAACAAGGTACCAGAGCAGGAACAAAGAGGAGAAAGTTTCAAGTGAGCCTTCTGGATGGAGACAAGAAGGAAGAGTTCCAGCTGACACTGAGGAATAGATTCAAACCCCTTGTTGACCTCGAAGAGACAGTAGATTTGGAGACTCACTGGGCTAAGGTAAAAGGAGTATTTACATTGACATGTCAGGATGTTCTTGGGGAAAAGAAAGTGGAACACAAGGAATGGATCAGTCAAAAATCACTGGACTTGATAAGGATAAGAAGAGACCTAAAAGAACGGGTAAATGCAAGTCGTACAAGAAGCTCAAGAGTTGGTAACCAGGAAGAGTACCGAGCATCAGCTAAAGAGGTCAAAAAATCAATTAAAAAAGACAAAGAGGAGTTCATAGGAATGTTAGCAGAGAAAGCAGAGAAGGCAGCAACAGGAGGACACATGAGGATCCTCTACCAGACTACAAAGACTCTTGCTGGAAAATATGGAAAACCTGAAGTTCCTGTCAAGGATTACAACAGGAAGGCTATTTTTGGAAAGGAAGCTCAGGCAAAAAGATGGATAGAACATTTTAACAGCCTCTTGAACAGACCTCCACCAAGCAACCCACCCGACATTCTACCCGCAAGAAATGATTTACCGATCAGTTGCGACCCTCCGACGAAAGCAGAGATTAATGATGCCATAAAGCAGTTAAACCGAGGCAAGGCAGCTGGACCAGACCAGATCCCACCAGAGGCGCTGAAGGCAGATGCTGCTGGGGCTGCAGAGGGTCTGCACTCACTATTCTCGAGGATTTGGATCGGAGGCAAGTTTCCAAAGGACTGGAAGGAAGGACACCTCGTGAAGCTTCCAAAAAAAGGGGACCTCAGCAATTGTAGTAACTACAGAGGAATCACACTTCTCTCCATCCCAGGAAAGGTTTTCAATCGCATTATTCTCAAGCGAATACAGAATGCAACAGACCCAAAACTTCGTGAGGAGCAAGCTGGTTTCAGGAGTAATCGATCAACCACCGACCAGATCGCCACGCTGAGAATCATAGTAGAGCAGTCGCTAGAGTGGAACTCCGAACTGATAGTGAACTTCCTTGACTACGAGAAGGCCTTTGATAGCATCGATAGAGAAACACTGTGGAGAATATTGAGACATTATGGAATCCCAGAGAAGATGGTGAATCTTATCAAGAGCATGTACGAGGGGACAAGTTGCAGAGTCGTACACGATGGTGAGCTTACTGACAGCTTTGATATCAAGACTGGTGTTAGGCAGGGTTGTTTGCTGTCCCCATTTCTGTTTATTCTGGTGATTGATTGGCTTATGAAAGAAACCACCAGTGGAGGAAGAAATGGCATACAATGGACCCCATGGACACAGTTGGACGATCTAGATTTTGCAGATGACTTGGCACTATTGTCGCACACGCACGACCAGATGCAAGCAAAGACTACAGCTCTAAACAAAATTTCAGAATCTATTGGATTGAGGATACATCCTGCGAAGTCGAAGGTCCTAAAAATTGTTGCACCCCCAAGCGAACAAGTCAGAGTAGGAGATCAACCACTGGAAGATGTAGAGTCCTTCTGCTATCTTGGTAGTATCATTGACAATAAGGGAGGAATAGAGGCAGAAGTCAAAGCACGTATTGGAAAGGCACAGGCAGCTTTCACGTCCTTAAGCAAGATTTGGAGAACCAAGGATATATCTCTAAAAACAAAGCTGAGGATATTCAACTCGAACGTGAAGTCAGTCCTGTTGTATGGATGTGAGACTTGGAATGCGTCCCAGGCCTGCATAAAGAGAATCCAAGTTTTCACCAACAGATGTTTGAGGAAGCTACTTAAGATCAGATGGACAGACAAGGTCAGCAATGAAATTGTATGGAAAAGAACAAGACAGAGCCCAGTCAGAGAGGAAATTGGTAGGAGGCGATGGAGATGGATCGGCCACACTCTCAGGAGGCCAGGAAACAGCATCACGAAGAAGGTATTGGATTGGAATCCCCAGGGCAAGAGATCAAGAGGAAGGCCGCGCGGAACGTGGAGAAGAGCCAGAGAAAATGATGTGCAACGAAGGGGAAAGACTTGGAATAATGTAAAGAGGCTGGCCCATGATAGAGAGGGATGGAAAGTGTTTGTTGGTGGCCTGTACCCTGATCCAGGGTGAGAAAGGCAATGATGATGATGATTAGATATACGTGGCACCATTTTTTTCAATAATTTGCAAGGTGTCAAGAAGAAACTCCACTACTTACATAGTATTAGTAATGCCATCTATATAAGGGTGATTAACAGATTTGTTTCAATAAGATTTGGTCTGCATTTTAAACATTGACAGAATTGACTGATGATTTTAATGTTGAACAGTTGTGCTGGATGCCCCAACTGGCATGAGCTCTGATGTTTGGACTCTGATAGCAGGAAAACTGGCAGACCATGCCAGGGTAAGACTTGGGGAGCAAGAGTTGTGAAGCAAGGTTGAATTCCTTAATTTTTATTTATTCACCCACCAAATATAAATTTGTTGAATCAGATTTTTGTCCAAAAAGTTTAATAATAAATTATAAAATTTAAAATTTAAAGCTGCTTGTGAATTGAGGAGAGACTGTGACATCTTACTGAACACCACATATCATTACTGGTCAGAAACCATGTCCTTTTAATCTAAGTTTCAATTTCAGACTTATTTTAACTTTTTTTTTTAATTATTTTATTTTCTATAAGTCTATGAGCTAATTTTCTGGCTTGCTACGGTAGCATTTGTTATGTTAGTTTATATAAAAGTACGATCAAATGTAGACATCAAGAGATTAAAAGCGTAAGTAACTTTCATACAAGAAACAAAAGTGTTGATGGACATCCACGTTTTCTGACAATTCAGAATGTTTTTTTCTTGAGCTCTCCAGTCCATGCATCCATGCTATTATAATTATTCATTTTTCAGGTTTGTGTGTACGATAGAGCAGGTTTGGGCTTCAGTGAGCGGCCCCCGGTAAGTAACTTACTCTTAATCTCCACTGCTGCTGAAATTATTTTGTTCATTGCCACAATGTTTGTGGCCTTGACAAATAAAGAAAATTGTAACCAATTTAAACAACACCTAATGCAAACATAGTATCAATTACTAATGGACATGTAGACTCGAAATTAGTTGGAAATAAATGTCAACTGAAATTATTTGATGACTTGAAATCAGTTCTTCCAAAAAGTTGACATGAAATACTTGTAATTGATTACGTTGTTAGGACTTTGTAAAATGTATGAATGCTGTGGAGTCGTCAACCTGTAAAATCATGTTATTCTTTGTTAATCCCCATCAGAATGCATCACACCTGGAAGCTGAACCTGGCCGTCAACTAAATGATAATCAGTTCAACAGATGGAGCCCCTACACTGTGGAAAGGTGAGAATAAATTTCACAAAATGTGGCCGTTGTTTAAACTTGAAACAGATACTTTTTGCATCTTAATGCTGAAAAATGGACATTCAAATGGAAAACGTGATCTTAGATGGAAAGATGAATAAGGACAGTTAAAATTAAAAACTGAGTTTTGCAGAACCGCTGCCCACACAAAATTTCTAAAAAAACGAATCCCCAACCACAAGAAGAAAATAAAACCAAGAAAAGTGAGGTGTAAATGCCAAGGGCAGCAAACCTCATTAAATAAAGAACTAAACACAACTGAGTTTTGCGTTTGCCATTGTATTCTTGCTAAATTGCTTATAAATTTTATCTGACGTCCTTTCTTCAGAATGGCTGAGGATGTGTACAAATTGATTACAACAAGCAGCCAGCAGCCACGACCTTTGATCTATGTAGGGGCGGAGCTTGGAGCGATGGTTGGCCAGTTTTACACGCACATTTATGAAAGGTAAGTCCAAGTCCTAGAGAAATGAGTGCAGTGAAACAATTACACCTGACTGTAATATTTTATTTCATGTTGCAGCTGCCAAAGAGAGGAGTGTATATTATGTTGGGGTCAGGAACCCAGCCACTTCAGTGTTGATTACTGAAAACCAAAATAACAGTATTTAGAGCTTGTATATCATCAGTTCCCTAAAACTGATAACAGTTGTGACTGCTTTTCAGCAGAAGCAAAAAAGAGTCCTATTTTAGCACAACTGCTCTAGTTGCGATGAGCTTTTGAAAGTCTGCTGCTTGGTTATTTTTAGGCTTAGGAGTCTATAACCAGGATCATTCAATGCAACTTTGAATGTAGCTGAATACAGTCGAGCACGGAAAACTCGAATTCTTTGGGGTGGCTTCATCTAGTTCGAGTTTGTCGAATTTCGAGGAATACGTGAAGCATTAATCATGAGGTTTTATTGCCGTATATTCAAGGAAAACAATACAACTGACAACGTGTACCATGAATTACAAGTCGTCCCCCTCCCCCCCTTCCCGTGGTCACTTGAAAGAGAAGCAAGTTAGACTGGAAGTGCGTCGGTAGGCTTAAGGACCAAGCGTAGAATACACAACACACGGGGACCAAGTCAAGCCCAACAGCGATAAAATAAAGGGTGAACACAACTCACCATTTTTCTCTGTTCGGCTTGACTCCCGTTCGTACAGCGTTTCCTTTTTTTTTTTTCTATTGCGGTATAACTATGAGCGCGGGACCATAGATGCACTACATAACCATGCAGTGCATCTACGTGCGGGACAAACCAAAAAAAAAAAAAAGGTTATTTCCTGCCCGAATCAGTCGTCTCTTAGTCGCCGTTTTTATCGGGGGGAGGGGGCGACTATCGCACTGCCACCACTTGGCTATGTCTAGGCCTATAACACAGCTAACCGAGTGGAGGTTCTGGCGTTCGGTTTTTTTTTCTTCTTTTCTACTTCTAGGCTGCTGGGATGCTTGGATCACACTCGCAGCAGGAAAACTAGTTCGACCAATCCGTGTCACAGTTCGAGGTTCGCATGAAATAACTACTAAGAATATTGAGAAATAAATTCGGGACCTAGACCTTTGTTCGTGGGATCCGTGATTTCGACTTATGTGTGTTCGAGTTTCGCGTGCTCGTCTGTATATGTAAAAATCAATTTTTCGAATTTTTGAGTTACTGCAGTCTTGGGGAATGATAACTGTGTTCTTAAGTTATGACAAACTGTGAAGTGTTAGTAAATGTTCGAGCTGCACATGTAACACAATACAGTAAGTTCTCTCAGAGTTTGGAAATCTTGAATTTAAAATCTTCCACACTGAGGACATACAGAGTAGATAATCCTGCATCTATATCAACTAGTTGGCCCACTGACTCAGGAAGTACACAGATGAGATTTTTAAAGTTGAATGTCCATCACCAATGTGTAAACTGAAGTGCAGAATGAAATTTTCTACTCAAAGAAAATGTCTTTTTTTTTTTTTTCGTTTCCGAATGTCGGAACACTTTTCTGTTCAACTGAGTTGTGGCTCAAAATCAACAAAAGTATTAAAAATATAGCGAACTTCAAGACCCTTTAAATTATGCCCAAGTACCTTTACGTCTTTCTTTCCCTAATATGATATTTTTTTGTTGAATTTAAGGCCAAGCGGTTAAAACACCCTTCATGATTACATTGGATGCCTTACTTCCTTTATAATACGATGAAGAGAGAATGATTACTGTGGTTTGTTGCATTTCAGTGATATTTTAGGTCTGGTTCTGGTCAACCCTTTACCCGATGAGTTATTTGGCCAGTCCGATGGTGTGTGGGTGCAGCATTGGTGAGTACTAAATGGTAATGAGATCCCATTCTGTTTCCTCTCAAAGATCATTGAGAATGTTGTAATGCCTGAAACATGTGGCAAAGATTTGTAATACAAATATTTCAAGTAGCTAAAATTTCCATGTAATTTTAACCCCCATGACCCCGAGCGCGACCTGTGCGTCGTGGCATCTTACGTGACTCTATACCGAGTGCACGCTCTACGTTGTTTTGGGTGTTGATGCCAAAGCATACCTACAGTGCAATCCTAATAGCTATACATGTCCTGTCTATGCATGATGTCTTTGTAAATGACCTTATGAAGAGGGTTATAAGATTTGGCTCAGGAGCGCCCAGGTGCAGGGTCATGTAAGGCTCAGGAGGGACGGGGTTCATAGGGTTAAAGGCTGTTGTTGGAGGTTCATGGTAATTTTACATCATGAGCTATTGCTGAGCAGTGAACACAACACAGTGTTTGCTAAAACCAGCTTTGTAATAGGACTGCGGTCCCATGATAACAGTGACAGCCCAGTGAGTCCTATTCACCGGTGGACCAAAGCAGTTACCCTGAGCTGTGGAGGCCAGTGATATGGTATAGGAAAAATCAGGACACGAAAAAAGGTTAAAAAAGTCAACTCTGTTCAGATTAGTTTGAATCTGATTGGTCTTTTATTTGCCAGTTTTCAAATTCAAATGTTTTTATTGAATATTGTAATTCATGAGACTTTCCATTGCAATGAAATGGAGTTCACTGACTAGTTGGTCTTCCCCTTGAAAATGTTTTATCAAATTTTTCTTATTGTTGTATGTGCATTTTTGCCTTTTCGAGAAAATGAGGATTGAAATTTTGAAATGTTTTGTAGAATCGGGGTTTTGCTCAATAGGCTTCAAAATGGAAGTTTGCATAAAAATGCCTGTATGACAGTTATAGGTAGTAAAATTAGGAGGGAGAGAAATACTTTCATGACAAGACCTTAAAATCGGCAAAATATCGCATTTATCAATATAATGGCAAATACCCCATGGTTTCCATCAAGTGTTGGTGTCATTGAAGCCAGTTTCATGTGAGGCTGTTGTGTTTCTTGGTGGACTCAATTTTTTTAACAAAAATGGGAGAAAAAAAAATTGTTTTGGCCTGTAATTGTTTTTGTGATAGAACTGAGGCCCCAGAAAGTTTATCCAGATTTTTTTTGCGCTCACTTCTTACATCTTAATCCTTAGTTCATGCTTGTTTTATGCCATTGTCCAGGTTTGGAAGTCTGGCTCCCACATATCAAACACTGCAGCTCGGGGCAGCTTTGGGCATCACTCGTCTGGGCCTTCTAATTGGTGCACTGAAACAACCAATCACAGGGGAACAGGTGCCGGAGGAAGTGGTTTTGCGACAGGTCAGGGTTAAATTCCTCAATGCTAAAGACTTTCCTTTCTGTTTTCTGCCCTATTTTCTTTCTTTTTTCATGATTTGTTTTTGTCTATACATAGGTTTTAAGATCATAAAGCTTTGGTCTAATGAAATATAACACAATACCGGGGCTTCTTTAAATCCTGGCGAATCTCCAAGCCGAGGACATGCTGCATACAAGCTTGCAATGAAAATATTTTAATGGGCCAGTGAGAAGTTAAATGATGTGCCTGAACAGAAACACCCAGCTGTAGTTGAGGATGCAAGAGGCAGGGCCGTAACTAGGGCCCCGCAGCCCCCGCAATGCGGGGGGGCCCCCGAGGGTAGGGGGCCCCCGGACGGAAAAAAAAAGAGGGAGAAAAAAGGAAGAAGAAAAAAGAAAAAAAGAGGGAAAAAGAAGAAAAAGAGAAGAGAGAGAGAGAGAGAGAGAGAGAGAGAGAGAGAGAGAGAGAGAGAGAGTCTGGAATTATCTGGGGGCCCCAGCAATTTCAGCAAAGCAGAAAAAGACAATTTAGAGACAAGAGTGTTAATAACTGTCGGGGCCCCCTCAACAAAATCGTAGCTGTTGGGGGCCCCTCAACAAAATCGTAGTTGTCGGAGGCCCCTTACTTAACTGACTCATGGTTGCCGGGGGCCCCTTAACCTGGTTTTCCGATCAAATTATAATTATGGTTAAGGCACTCGTAATAAATGGCTCTCGGCCTTTGAGTGCAAAAAAACTTGCTTTTTTTTGTTTTGGTCAAGACGATCAAGATGAACCGACGGGAATATCCCTCGGGTGCTCAAAAGCGAAAAATTAGCGAAACAAAATGAAGAGGGAATGAAAAAAATTCCGAAAATAGATGCCTTTTTTAAGCAACCCCCAAAAATGGATGAGCTTGGTAATGCCAGTGATTGTATCAACCCCAGGCCAGTGTCAGATCAAAGTCCAACTTTAGAACCTGGACCAAGCATGCAACAAGAGGAATCAAAATCCACTGGTAAGTAGCCAAGATCTCGATCTAGATCAAGATTAGATCTAGATTCTAGATATATCTAGACGTCTAGATCTAAATCTATACATGTATCTAGCTTTCTCTTGACTTAAATTCTAGTGCATGTAATTATTGAGTTGCCAGCAAAGAGACGGCAAAAATTTTGGTATAGATCTAGATCTATATTTAGAATTCTCTGAAAACACTGTGATCTTCCAGCCCAGCAAATTACGAGCACGAGATCTAGTAGTGCCGGTGTTGTTGCTATTGCTGCTGTTGTTGTTATTGTTGTTGTTTTGTTGTGTTTTCATTTTTTAAAGTTATTGTCTTTCCAATCGTAACGTAAATGTAACGTATATCACAACAAAGTATGAATTAGAAAACTAGATCTATCTATATCTATATCTAGTGATATAAGTCACTGTTTCTTTCTTTATCTCACCTTTTTTTCAGGTCACACGAAAGAAGGTAGTGTAGAACTACATGTACCAGAAATAGATCTATTAACATTGGACTACCCAACTGACAAGGGTCATTTTGCCGATGATCTAACCGATGATATGAAACATTTCATCGTTCAACATGGACTTTGTCGCCCGAAAGGGCCATTTCCAAGGAATACACAAAATAGAAGCTTTTCTTCTTATTTCTATAGTGAAGATTCTACACAGTTCTCACATTCTTCTAATACATGGCTTTGCTATTCACAAATACAAGATGTAGCTTACTGCCATTTCTGTTGGCTTTTTTCCCCCGACCACCGAAAGTTCGACAATCGGGATTGGCAAGGTTTGTCTAAAAAGGTCAAAGAGCATGCACTATCAGGAGCCCACATTCAAGCCTGCATAGTTGGAAACCATTGGAAACAACACAAAACAGTCGATCACAAGATCGATGCAAGTTTATCTGATGTGACTAGATTCTGGAGAGAGATTTTGAGAAGACTTGTTGAAATTATTTTGACAATAGCTAGAAATAACATCGCCCTGAGAGGACCGACTGATCAACTTGGTGCTATTTCAAATGGGAACTTTCTTTCACAGGTGGAACTGTTGGCCAAGTTTGATGTTTCTATGAATACCCTAGTGAGCAAAAAGAAAGGGTCTACTAACTATTTAAGTCCACTTATTCAGAATGAACTTATTGGTATTTTAGCATCAAGAGTGAGATTAGACATTTTAAATGAATTGAAAAGTGCCAGATTTTATTCCATCATCATGGACACCACCCAGGACAGTTCGAAAAAAGACCAATTGAGCTTAATTTTTCGATATGTATTAGTGGAGGACAGTGTTTAAGTTCATGAAGCTTTTATCAATTTCTATCATATCCACGACCAGACATCGGAGGGCCTACAAACAGCACTACTGTCGTTCCTAAAGGAGCATTCAATTAATTTAAAACACTGCAGAGGACAGGGCTATGACGGTGCTGCGAACATGTCCGGGTCATGCCAAGGTCTTCAAAAGAGGATTATTGACTCTCAAGCAAACGCATTTTACGTGCATTGTGCAGCGCCTAACCTGAATTTAGTTGTCAACGACGCAGTGAAAGGAATTGTAGAAGTCAGGATTTTTTTCGATATCATTCAGCAGCTGTACGTATTCTTCGGCCACAGCATCAACAGGTGGGACATTCTCGCTGAAATCACTTCTGAGTCGGAAAGTACACTGAAAACGTTAAACCCTACACGCTGGTCTGGAAGAGTCACCTCTTTAACCGCTGTGAGACTAAGATTTCCAGATGTTTTAAAAGCTCTCAGCAAGATTGCTCTCCAGAATACAAACAAGGACACGATTCATGAAGCTATATCACTGAGGAACAAGATGGAAAATTTTGACTTCATTGTGATTCTCACAGTGCTCAGTGACGTTTTGTCCGACATCAATGTAGCATCAAAGCTGCTTCAAGCCAAAGATCTTGACTTATCAAAAGCTGTGTGTGAGCTGGATGCTGTGTTGTCCAAACTGAAGCAACATCGACAGGATTTGAGTCATTTCTGGCGAGGAGTGAAGACACTGCTCGACGATGGTCCATACCCACAACATTCAAACAGAAGAGAAAGGCAGCAGTAAAGTTTGATGATGATATCGACCCGGAGAGAATCTTCAAAGAAAAAGTGTTCTATGGCATTTTTGATACTATGATCCTGCAGTTGGAGTCTCGCTTCACAGGAACAAAGAAAATCACCTCGCTATTCAAAGTCGTGAACCCACCATCGCTTCTCACTTTACAAGAAGTTGATATCAATACTGAAGTTGACAGGCTTGTTGAAGCGTACCCTGAAGACCTGTCTAAGGCACTAGCTACAGAGCTGGTTATGATGAAGACCTCTATGGGTGAAAAACTAACAGGATTGTCTTCTGTGCGACAGCTCGCAACCTGCCTGCTAGTAGATTATAAAGAGGTTGCTCCTAGCTTTCCCAACATCTGCGTTCTCCTGCGCATCTTCATGACAATCCCTGTGACTGTTGCATCCGCGGAGAGGTCATTCAGTAAGCTGAAGATTATAAAAAACTATATGAGAACATCCATGAGCCAGGAACGCTTGCAAGGTTTGGCACTGCTCAGCATTGAAGCAGAGAGAGTAAGAAAACTAGACTACGAGCAAGTAATCAACGATTTCGCGGCCATGAAAGCAAGGAAAGCACCGATGGTTTAAGGTAAGCATTATTTTATTTTTTATTTTGCTTCTGTTCATTTTACTGGTTTTTATTTTTAGTTTCAGTTGCTTGCATGGTTATTGATGCTTGGATTCTTTTGTTATGTAGTTGCAGTTGTGTTCATTTTAATTTACTTTTATTTTCTTGTTTTTTGTTTGAGGATAGTTGTTGTTGTTGTTGTTAGTGGCGGCGGTGGTGGTGGTGGTGGTAGTGGTAGTGGTGGTGGTGATGGTGTGGTGGTGGTAAATATTGTTTTATCCACTAGATTATTCCGAATAAAAAATCCACGTGACGCGCCCAACGTTCCCTGCGTACCATACGCCACTATATTTGGCTGTTTGGGCCACACGTCCTCAGCTCCGGTGCTACAGTATAAGCGAGTACATGTAGCCTACATGTGTTGGGTGGGTAGGCCTATGCTTAGTCTGCGGAAGGGGGGCCCCGATAAGAAAGTTTGCGGGGGGGCCCCCGCTTGGCTAGTTACGGCCCTGGCAAGAGGGAACGTCGTCATTTCAGCTACTGATTATTTTACGCTGGCAGAAATAGACAAAATATTCCATCAGTTTCCTCATTTAATAGACAGTTAGAAATATCAATCTTTGATGGAACCTGCAGTTTGGACAACAACGCTTCCTGGATTGCCTTTTCTTTTGTCATGTTCAATTCTGTTGAATAACAGTTAACTGTACTCTTGTAATTCTGTGGGTGGTTGGTGGGCACTTCTGGTAAGGTCTCCTTCTGTCCTATTGTTCTGTTATATTCTGTCTATCATCTTGCCTTTTCAAAGCACAATGTGACTGTTGTCATGTCGACTTGCTTTCTCCAAACTCAAAACTCTTGTAATTCTGGTTTGATTTTGTCTTTCAGAAATATTTATTGTGCCACCCTCGCCACCTGAGCACAGTGGTAGACGAGCATCATTTTATCAATGAAACATTTTCACAAATGCGGTGAGTTTTTCTTTGGTGAATTCACTCGTAACTGACATTACGTGATGGGTTTGAAGTGCTAGTCCACTTAGTAGACTATATGGTTTTGAAATATTACATATAGTAGGTAGTCCAAACTGTCCCACTGAAGGGGCGAAATCCCGTTTTGGCATAATTTTAGGCCAACATTACAAGGATACTACTGCTGTGAGTTTATGTAAAATGGCGTGTATCCTACATCAAAATAAAGTTCAATTCTTCCTCGGTCAAAGTATATTATCTTTTCTATTGTTTAATGTGTGTAGCCATGTGTTTTTATTGCTTGAACAAGACACAGTCTTGCCGTTTTTGCCCTGAGCCGCACATACCGATTTGACCCCCTCATAACAAAGTATCGCGGAGCGTCGCGCCGATGTAGCGCACGTGTTTGAAACTAGCTCACACAGAAAGCCAGATAAATGAGGTTTAATTCAATGTAATTTTCATCCTGTTTTAATTTGAAATTCCTTTAAAAATCGTTTGTTGAAAAGTTTGTTGATCAAGAAACTGGGGGAAACTTTAATAGATCAGGATCAAAATTATACGCAAATGAACCTCAGCCTTTGTATTTTCAGGGTGTGCCAAAATTAGGCGTAGGGCATGTTTCGGCACAAAGCGACAACTGTTTTTATAGACCCATCCAATGCTTAATTTTGTCATCTTTTTCTGGCACTCAGTGCTAAGTCAACGGCGACGCAGTTGACCTCCTTTTCAATTTAAAAAAAATTTAAAACATTATTTTTGTCTCCCTTGTAAGAGTTCACACAAAATTGACGTCGGATGAAGTTTGATGACTAAAAAAGTAAAATGAGACACTTGTACTATATTTGTACCCCTCGAAAAAAATTGAGCGTAATGTACACCCCCTTGACTTGGAAACTGATAATTTCTAATGCTGTGACTCAATAAACAGTCATTTTATGGGTGGTCAAAGTTGGACTATTGTGCAATTTGCATAAGGTAGCAAATTCGGGATGTTTTTTCACTTTTGAAAATGCCACAACTTTCAAACCCTTTAAGCCAGAATGAGAAATTTGGTATCAAAATTCTTAGAAAAGCAAGCTCCATCATATTAGACAATATCTGGTGAGTTTTGATAAAAAGTAAAAATCAATTTGGACTACCTACATATAGCTAATAAATTTTGATGCTTTAGATATTCATTACTCTTCTCAAATGGACCGTTATTTTATTGTGCTTGATCTGCATTAAATATCAATGGTCTTGAGATATTGGGTAAAAAAACACCCAAGTCTGAAATTTCCCTTGTTTTTTTTTTTCTTTTGTTGTTTTATTTTTGTCTCTGTGATGGACGCAATATAAGATCTCATCCTACATGGGATGTAAAAATATCTTACCACGGAAGATGAATGAAATACAAAAATGTACATGGTGATCAAACAGTCTATTTCTTTTCGCTCTTTTCGCCTTTAACCATTTCTTTTTACATCCTGATAAGTTAATCAATTCTAGACTTCTGTCTGATTTAGTTGTTAGAAATGCTTTCCTGACATCCTTACACTGAATACTCCTGTTTTCCATCTTTTGTCCCAGAATTCTGAACTAATAATATTTCAGTTACCATTCAGAGAATTTGAGAAAATGGTTTAAATACTTATATATGTTGTATGGATTTCATTTCAGCACAATAAGAAAATTAAGGTCTCTTCCTACAAACATATCAGTGTCAGTGCTGACTGGGAATTATTATGATGAACAAATGCCAAGCCATTTAAACAAGGTAAGTGACGTAATTTGTAATCTTTATACTGTATTAGCATATGATGTAACAATCAGTACCATTGAACATTTTCTGACTCCCTGCAAGGGCTTGGCAGTAAGTGATTTTGGTGTACAATCATCTATTTTTCACATGAAAATACAGTTTTGGGGAAACTCTTTTCACTTCCCATCTGTCTGGATTCAGAATTTTAGAGAGTTAGCAAATGAAGAGAATGAGCTCATGAAATTTGCAGTTCTGATAGTAAACTAAGTCTTACCTCACTCAGCCCCAAGGCTTTTTCCGAAGTTATCTCCCTGAACCCAACCCTCTACAAGGTGTTCTAGATGCAGAACTCCTTTATTTATCATGATATTTCAGTGAAATACATGTATGGTGTAATTTTTATTTAATGAACTTAAACACAAAAAGAATTTTCAAAAAAAAATTGTAAATTTTGGTTTAAACCCAGGTGTCAATTTTTGGTCCATAATTCAGTTTTGCTGGACAGTGTGAGGCCATAAAAAGTCTAAAATCTCATAAAAATGAAGCTGAAATATGTAGCACTTGTTACTTTATATCCAGAACAGTATTTGGTATGATTAGTTTGAGTCTGGTTTTGTTCACGTCATTCTTTTGACAAGACAAGCACTTGGCTCATATCGATACCGACCATTTTTTGTCGTGCTGTGTATATGATTTTATAAGTGCTATTAGTATGTAATGGCTACCGACAGACATGGAAATGGAGAAAGAATCTCGGCAGAGCCTAAGGCCAATGCAGTCATGGTCTGCAAGGGTGCAAAAATAACTAAGTTGTAAGTTGAAATCTGACAGGGATTCGATCACAGGACTTAGCAATAAGTCCCCGTAGATTGACAAGGTTCTATCTGCACTTTTTGGCAGAACTGAGTTTCACACCACCCAATCTCTGTAGGCCTCCTTCATTGTGCATCAAAGCATCAAGCGGATTCGCTATGTGGTTTGTAAATTTTACCAAAAAGAATAATACAGTAGTCTCCGTCTAAGAACTCGCCGCCTTAGAACCCGATCCACCTTAGAACCCGCTGTTGCCTCAAAACTGAATTTTTTCACTGTAATCTGCATGCGTAAGAAAACACTCTGAAATGAAAAATCTGCCTAAGAACCCAGCATTTGACTGAGAGACAAGCACACTTTTATGTAAAATGTCCATATATTAAACGCAAAATTGTCTTTCAAGTAGACGGGACAGAACAAAGCCATACAGTACAGTGAAAGAAAATGGGTGGAGGGAAGGTATGGGGAGGCGAACCGTACGAAGGATGGAGCCCAGTTATGTCTTTCATGTGCAAGCAGCCACTCGTAGACTAAATTAGCAGAGTCGTCACCTAACATCTATTGTTGTCTGAATCGAGGGGCAAAATTTTACCACGCGCTTGGTTTGCACGGCACATGTAATTAGGGCTGATTGTGGTTATTGCACAGGGTATCACTGGGCCTCGTGTTGTCTAAAATCAGCATCTGCAATTCACAACTTGATTGTTCAGCCATGGACACGGGTGGTCAAATATGGGTTGCATCCCTTGGCATCCGCCTAAGTGTCCAGTCCACCTATGAACCCACTTTTTCTGTCTCCCGTTGACGGGGTTCTTAGACGGACACTACTGTAGTTGTTTCTCTAAAAACTTTGAGCACATGAAACTTCAATCATCAGTTTCTCTAAAGTTGATCAAAGGGAGATGAAACAACTAGTTAGTAAAAGTTAAAAATATGTCAGTAATGAGGCTCGGTGACTACAGAAATTATTGATGTCTCGATTGTTAGGCCTTATAGTGATTGCATTCTGAATGGTTCTCTGGTTTTCCTCTACAGGCCTGGGCAAGAGCAGAGCAAAATCTTTTGTCCAAATTCCCACCTGGCTTTCAACATTTAGTCATCAATGGTGCTGACCGTCACATGATGTACAGGAAACCGCAGCCCATTATCGAGGCCGTGTTAAAGATTATCCGCAAGTGGAAAAGGACAAGACCGCTCAGTGGAAGCAAAAGCTCATAGCAGGTGGAAATTTGTGTGGTTGTAAGTGTGGGTGAAGATTGATGTGTGAGTATCTGAGTAGAAGAGGATGTTGAATTATGAGAGTAAATTGTATCAGTGGCAAAGAAGTCTGCAGCTGGGTTTTCATATGTACGGAAACACGGAAGCCAGAAACGTCAAAAATCCTTCAAATAAAGAAATAGAGAGAATATTGTAGTTTTTGTATTTTGTATACTTCTTTAATCCCATTTGGGAAATTGGCCTCAGTGTCATTGCAGCCATGTCGTCGCCACTGTGCAGTGCTGGTCGGTGGGTTTTTTTTGGGGGGGGGGGGTACGGTTTATTTAATTTTGCCTGGGCAGCGACCTGTTCAGCCTGCTCTTCTCGATTTGCAGCTGCCAAAGTATCTTTAACGTGCAATGTGCACACGGACCCTCCGAATTTTTCGTCCTTATCCAAGAAGACTATGTGCTCAACCCAACCTACCATAGGATCAGGGACAGGAAAATAAGAGAAAAACCCAAAATTCCACATGCCTGCACCGACCGGGATTTGAACCCTGTACCTCCAGCATGAGAGGTGAGCACTTGCCTCTAGAAAACCCTGTCCCAATATTTTCATGTGATCGGAAACACTTTACGGATGGAAACTCTCTTTCTTTTAACTACTTGATGGATGTTTGCTGTTTCTATTTCCGCACTCATGAAAACACAGCTTGACTCATTACATTTTCACAACATTTTTTTATTTTTGGTCTCTTCATTTTTTATTCCACCATCTTCATTTCATGTGCATTCCATTGTCTCTTATGATTTTCAAAGAATGGACGATATTGAGGAATGCAGCATTACATGTCATGTTTTGTTCATAGTTCATCTGTGAGAATACACATAATTATGTTGAGGTCATGCAAATGAATGGCAGCATAATGCAACCTTAGTTCTTGTTTGTTATAACCTCACTTTTTGCATAACTGAGAAATTCAAAGTTAAATGGTTGCGGCTTTAGTATTGTGATAATGAGTTAGAATAAATCGGAACTGTGAAACAGCTCGATAAACATAGGTCAAAGTGTGTGTTTGTTACACCTATTCTGCATACCAAAAAAAATCCAGTTTTTCAGAAAATTTAGATAGAACAAACGAGAACTGAGGTTGTGATTTGCAGGAAACATGATTTCAATGATTTACACATAAAAAATGTTCATGAAACAACAGGAGAATTTACTGTAATCTGGAACTTTTATTGAGTCTTCATGTAATGCCAAAATTTAGGTCATGCCTTAATCTGTTGTGTTACTGCAATGAACCCAAAGGTAAATGCCTGTATCTATTGATTAGATGGCAGCAGTAGATTTTGTGAACATGAAGTGAACAGCTCAAGAGGAACTCAATTCATAATCTCATTTTGGTGTTGCAAATAAGGGAATCGAAGAGCATTCTATAGATTTTTGGTGAATGAAAGTTGAAACAAAAGCAGAGCATGTATTGGTTTTGATTGCATGTTCATTTGAGTGTAAGTTAAAGTTGTTTTATATATAATATATGTGATTACTTCAGAAATAAACTTTTTATTGCCACACATTCTGAACTGTTGCCATAGTTTGTTCATTGTTTTTTGATCATTAATTTGAGAAATCACACCCTTAAAATGACAAGGTTCTAAATCCACTTTTTTGGCTGAATTGAGTTTGACACTACAAACTACTCTACAAGTCCTCTCCACTGTGTGTCAAAGTATCAATCGGATTTGGTGTGTAATTAACTAATTTGTAGACACATGTATTACTAAAAAGTATCAATCGGATTTGGTGTGTAATTAACTAATTTGTAGACACATGTATTACTAAAAAGTATCAATCGGATTTGGTGTGTAATTAACTAATTTGTAGACACATGTATTACTAACAAGTATCAATCGGATTTGGTGTGTAATTAACTAATTTGTAGACACATGTATTACTAAAAAGTATCAATCGGATTTGGTGTGTAATTAACTAATTTGTAGACACATGTATTACTAAAAAGAAAAAAAACTATGAGCACATGGAAAACTATTCCTCTGAAGTTGACGGGAGGGAGTTATAGAGCCTTGTGATTCCAAAGGGGACGGAATGTTGATGTATCATTATTATGGTGGATCATCCCTGCTGCGGTGTTGTTTAAAATTTATACATCAAATCTGATCACAGCAGAGATAAAAACAGGTTTCTCAAAACAAAAAACAGTATGTGTACTCAGTATAGACATCGTCACCTCAGCCTCGCGATTGTCTTTCCATCGCCCATCCCACACACTGGTGCTTCAAGAATTTTTCCATTTGTGAGTGGGTCTGGCGAAATTGGGCATAAGATGGCATTTTTATTCCTCTTTAAAATATCAAAATAAAATATTACTAAGACTAAGGGTACAAGCAAAATATTTTAACTAAAAGCAGAAAAATGGCAAGTCTTTCATTTCATAAGCAAATTTCAATTTACATAGAAATTGTTCACCCTTTGGAGGCGTTTTATTTGGCCTTTCATGTTAAGCCCAATTTTGCCAAATCCACTTATATTTTACGGGACAGCATTTCAAAGTCTTGGTGAGACTGAGATTTCTCAAGTACAGACAAACGTGTGACAAAAACATTTCTGCCTATAATTTCAGAACTATTTATAATGATATGGATATGTCACTCCATGAGAATACAGATCTCACTATGAACACTGATAAGTTACATGTAATTGTAACTCAAGGCCATGTAAATCATCAATATACACCAGATTGTGAGATGGACATTTTACTTGTTACAAAATAGTGTCCACTCCCTGTGTTCTGCATTGTTTAAGCGGGTGTATGTGGTTAGGGTGGGGGTCTAGCGGTGGACGAAATACATGTATCATAAAAACCACAGAAAATCTGTTGAATTCGGAGCAAGGCTTGAAGCACAGTCAAAATATGGCAAAAGAACAAGTAGTATGTGGCAAAAGCCTTGCATAAGAAATAATTTTAATACAGAAACGATACAATAAAACACAAAGGAAAAGGGAAGACGAATCGAGCTTTTTGTATCATAACTACAACCTTCTTCAAGGAAAATAAAAAGTCACAGGATGGAAAATTAAACCAATAAAAGAACTGAACAAATGAAAAAAAATTCTGGAGGTGGTAGGAAGAACAAGGGTACTGCAACAAACCCACAGCTGAACAACAGATTTTAGTGACCTGTTTGTTTGACACTTTTTCTTTCTATTACACGCATTAGGTAAGATTAAACCACTTCGCACCACGGGCGCCATATTGCTGTGAACTGTTCTTTTTACTACATATTATGTCACAGTGGGAATTGAATCCAGGGGAATTTTGAATTCCACTAGTGGATATTAGAATTCCAATCTGTCCTAGGGTAAATTAGAATTCTCATTTGCACTGAATAAATCCAAGTGGAGAAATGAATTCTAATCTCTCCTAGGGCAGATTGAAATCCAAATTCTAGTTGAGATTAGAATCATGGGTTTCAATTCACACAGTATGTGCTTTGGTTGTGCTTGTTTACTCGTGTCCCCGTTCACACAGTGTGCGCTTAGTTGATATGAAATCCGTGGAATTCCCTGAATTAAACGACTTAACAGTGAAGGACCTATGTGAAGTAACTCTCATTCAAGCTTCACGCCAAGCAACAGGCTGGCTGGCAAGCATCTGGTGCATCGAGAAAAACTGTGCAAACGCAAGACAGGAATTGCATGTAGCACAAAGTGCCACCCAGTCAGTAGTTTTTGCACAAATAATTATTTAAGTATCATAAACTTACAATAGTTTTTCTAAAGTTGGTCGTCTATTAACATTTTTTTAAAATAATAGTTGTTGTTTTTTTCTAAAGTTAGAGGTTTATTGACATTTTTAAATAAATAATCGACATTAAAGTATCACAAACAAACAATAGTTTTTCTCAAGTTAGTGGTTCATTAACATTTTAAAAATAATAGATTATTCTAAAGTTAATGTTTTATTAACATTTTTTAAAATACACGGTTTTTATCAATGCACCAGATGCTTGTAATAGTTTTATCTAAAGTTAGTGGTTTATTACCATTTTTTTAAAGATTGAAGCCCATGTTCAAAGCTGTTTTTCTGTGTTTCACATATAATGATTGGTAAGGTATGATCCTATAAGTAAATAAAAGTAATTTTTATAAAACAAAATACTGGTGAATTGAAACCCATGATTCTAATCTCAACTAGAATTTGGATCCAATCTGCCCTAGGAGAGATTAGAATTCCGTTTTCCACTTGGATTTATTCAGTGCAAATGAGAATTCTAATTTATCCTAGGACAGATTGGAATTCTAATCTCCACTAGTGGAATTCAAAATTCCCCTGGATTCTAATTCCCACTGTGACATATACACTCACACAGGTTTTGAACTGTGTGCGTTTCGAACAATTTTGAGCCCAGGATTCGTCAGGTTATGCCACATTTTACGTAAAACCGGGGATACTTTTCTTTAAATACGGGTAGTCCTAACAAATTACACGTAACACATAATTTGTCAACGAACATCGCGGCTCTGGTGTGGAATTAATACAACGAACATGTACCGGTACTTTTACAAAAGGGGTCGAGGTGGAGCGCAGTGCTCATAAAGTTACAGGATTGTAGTGTGTTCAGTATGGTCTTGTAAACGTATGCCAGCTCTGGTGACCCTTCTGCTTGTCATCTGTCTCACCTGTGACAGAACTAATCAGTGTGGAATTAATCAGTGCCCCCGACCGATCTGTTATTTCTGTAGATCTCGTTCATCTCAGTGTCACGGACTCGCCTCTGACGACACATAATACAGGTCAAGGACTCAGAGGGGTTGAGATACTGCAAGTGTACTACATGCAATTTTAGGAATTTCCCTTTTGTTTATTATGTTTTAGAAATCAACGTGTCCACCTATTAACCCTACATCAATACGACGTAGATTTATATAGAATTCCGTACGGTTGATAGGATTACCATAGGTGCTAGGGACATCAGACCGTCGGGCAACGCGATGTCGTAACCAGCCTATCTACGTAAGAACGATGTCATTCCTATATGCAAATCTGACGTAAATCCTGCGCTTCGGATTTCCATAGAGTTGCTGACTAAGTAAGGATTGTACAGTATGTAGGCTAGTTCAAATTTTCGTTAAAGATAAAAACAATAACAAAAAAACAAAAAACAAAAATTGCTACTCCAATAGAATACAAAGCCATGGAATAAACATCTGGAATTAATATGTACAGCATATCAAGGGCTGCACTGTGAACTGCACATACACTTTAACTCGATTTTTGTTTTCTTTTTGAGATATTTGGCATGCTTATTGCCCTTGATAGCCTATAGGTTGCCATGTATAAGTTGGAGGTTAAATTCTGAAAACTATGAGTTAAATCATGTGACTACATATGTTTCTCCTGAAAAATTGATAAAAAGCCTGTTATGATTTAATCATGCGGCCCCCGATTTTATCATTGCATCCACTACATTTTTTTTTTTTTTTTGTAGACAAAATATATGTTGCTTTGTACAGCTGTTTGTCTCTCCATGAAAATTTATTTAGCCTCAGAGACAAGACCTGCATAGTTGCAAAAAGCTATAGCTTGTTGTGCTGGCAAACCACGTAAATAAACGCTATACATGTGAATTTGCCGGTGACTGCGAATAGCTTGGTCTAATTGGAAGTTGTTTGTAAGGTGATCCCATCAAAGAATTATAATTTGGATCCCCTAGATTATACACTACTGAACGGGTGATCCCCCTGACCAGTGCTTCTAAAAAATGTGGATCGGGAAGTTATCGGCTGTGGACATATTTTGCCATTGTCAAGGTTAATACTATAATTGTTGTGCTGGGTCACGACTTGAAAAGACTTGTTTTTTTCACGGTCTCGTTGATTATAACCAGCGTAAATTGTCCTTGAACTGTTCTCGTGAACAGTTTGTTTTTGAAACACTTTTTCTTAGAGATGGAAAGAAAGTGGGGCAAGATAGAATAAATGGATGAGTTAGGAGTGACAGTGCAATTTTTGACCCCGTGATTTTGATGAACACTTACAAGGGAAGAGAAGGGGTGAATAAGGATAGATAGTTTAAGACGCTTAGTCGCGTTCAGAAATTCGTACATAAAACGTAGAAAGCACGAGGGTTTAGAGATTTTAGTAATGGTTTTGACATTTTAATTTGACCTTGTCTGTTTCTAGTACAAGGCCGTGACCAACTTCCATGCAGAATCTATTAATACTGCGAGCTGAGCTCGAATGGATGCACCAATCAAATCTAGGCATTTGGACGGTAATTTGCAGCTGGCCGCACAGTATAAAAGCGTAGCCATTCCTATGTTCATCACTCCATACAGAAAATTCCATCTGTGCAGGCGTCGGCGTGATTCTGCCAGAAGAATCAGAAGACTGTTGTTTTTTTATGTCTATGTCCATTATAGGCATTGAGATGAAGCCATGTGCTCGATTATGATATACCCACTGCTGTTGTCTACTGTTCCCTGATTCCTTATCAGGGACCAAGTGTAAGTGTTTGTCTGTTGATTCAACAATGAACGAGGAGCTGACCATAATTTATCCAGTAGGACAGGATTGCCGCATATGCTAGGAGTGCTACCCAAGAATGCAAGACAAAGATGTATATTAACTTGCAACTAGATCTAGTATGAATGTTTGGCATACACATCTGTGAATTGGAATTGATTTGTCTGGATGAGGCTGGGGATTGCCAGCCCATCCTAGAGTAGATCTAACTTAACTACGTCAGTTTATATTGACGAGTTTGATCCATTATAAGCGGTAGGCACAAATAGCTGAGATGACATTGTCGCCAGAGACATTAGGATATTGCTTGATAGATAGTAGGCAGACTATATCTGAGAGATAGATAATTCATACTTAAATTGTTAGTGAGTCAGAATGATATAATCTTATAGGAATCTAGAGGAGACTTCTAGTGACATATTATTGAATTTTCATTTGATGCTGCTGATGTTGTCTTTTTAGTATGTAAGAGATCTAGACAAAATTGTTAGGAATTTTAAGGTAATTAAATTTGTGGCCCTGCAGGTCTGTTGATAAAAACTTATTCAGGTTGTTCTTAGTGTGTGGCATGGTACGGAAGAGTAATTCATAAATACCTCTCGATTTTAAATGCAGTCATAACACCTATAATTCCATAATACCCACTCTGTAACACTATCACCCAGACCAGCTTCGTAACAGCCATTATTTTATTATTTTCTGCTTCTAAATTGTGTACATGTATTCAGTTTTATTTGTTGATATTCATACAAAAATATTACTTGTTAAAGTCTCTATTTTGTCGTATTTAATGCAGCGTGTCCCAAAAAATCTTAATTCTTTGGCAAAAAAAAACAAAACAAAAACGTACCGTACTAGTTTTCATCATCATCATCATCATTGCCTTTCTCACCCTGGATCAGGGTATAGGCCACCAACAAACACTTTCCATCCCTCTCTATCATGGGCCAGCCTCTTTACATTATTCCAAGTCTTTCCGCTTCGTTAGGACAGTTTAAATGCTGCCCCGTCACACTTTGCTACTTTTGTGAGAATTTTTTTTTCTAAATCAATCTCTTCCGAGCAGATGGATCCGAAGGCAAGGTCCCGTCCAATGGTCTCCTAGGTCTCCAAATCTAATAGACTGTCCCACTTGACAATTTTTCTATGGAGTCATCTGACGTCAGTACATGCGCGAACAACAACTTCACTAAAAGAGGAAATCACCTCTAGATGTGTAACAGCGCTAGTACCTTTCTTCAACGTGCTTTATTGAGTGTGTCACAAAGTTCAAGCCCGTCAGTTCGAGCACTTACACAATGTAGCCTACATGTACTATCATAAAACTTTTAAATCGGTTAGTGTTTTGCCAGTGGATCCAGACTTTGAGAACATATGCAATTGAAGTTGGCTTTTACTACATGTATAATACAATAATTATGTACTCGTACCAAAAAAGCGTGAAAGCAGTTACACGTACATTGTACTGTGACAAAACTGTTAAATCGGCTACATTTTTGCCGATGGATCCAGTTTTTGGGAACGCGTTTTTGAAGTAGGTCCTACTAGTATTAAATGTACATGTATTAATGCATACTCGTAACAAGAAAACAGCTACATGTACAATGTACTATGATAAAACTTTTCAATCGGCTAAAATGGATCCAGACTTTGGGAATAGTATATATATACATGTACATTTGAAGTTGGTTCATTCCCACTACATGAACAAAATAATCTCATAATAAGAAAACAGTGTTTTGCGCTACAGCATTGCCGGAGGGGGTGGGTCGTGTTTGATAATGCCAGCGCTTTTAGGTTGGTCGCCGACTGAAAGCTTTGAGAAACGCTGCCACAGACAGTCAGTGTAACAAATATGAAATAACCCAATTCCCTAAAGCGTAACCTGATGAAAGGGAAAAATAGAGGGGGGGGAAGAGGAGGCGTGGGAGTGTCGCCTACACAACATCAACAACAAAGGCGAAAAACTACCACAACACCAATTTTGTCCACACATCACCACTTCACCACAGTGACACGCCACCTACGCAATCAGCACTTTTCAGTTCCTGCGAAATCAAATGACATCAGACTCGAGGGAGGTGTCAGCCAGTCAACTACTCAACTAGGCAATTTACAGTTTACACCCGGCAGCTTTCGCTTTGAAACTATGACAGAACTCTTTGTTCTTCCTTCCTCTCTCCCCCCCCCCCCTCCCCTCTCTCTCTCTCTCTCTCTCTCTCTCCTTTTTTTTTTTCACCCAGGGCATTAAGGGGCCATCTATTAGGTTCGTACGCTCGGAAGTGGGGAAAGGGTTGAGGGAGGTTGCTCAGCCTGTGTAAAAGTATACATGGGGGAAGGGATAATATGCGAAGCTTTTAGTCATGGTAATGTATTAAAAAGCTTGGTGTTATTTATTTATTTAATATTTATTTATTTATTTGTTTTTCGAGAAAACAGGTTGTAGGGCTATATACAAATCAAACAAGTCGTGTTTCTATTGAAACAATCCGTGCAAAATGGTATGCAACTTTAAGGCTTGAAAATATCAAGGCGTTATCATGGACAGTTAGCATTTTAATAACCTTGCTCTCACACAGAGGGGATTGGAGCCTGGTGTATGAAAAGCGTATGAGTGGAGGGGGGAGGGGAAGAAGGGGGTTGGGGAGGGGGTCAAACATCACCAAAATCGAGCGTTCGTATCCAGCCAGCAACCCAACGGGAATCTGGCGCGTAGGACTGACGTAAAGTTTGCTCATAGGAACGATATCATTCCTACGTAGACCAGCTGGTTGCGACATCATGCCGGCGTCGTATTGATGAAGGGAACTCACGCGTACGGTAATGGCATCAACCCTACGTAGGTACAAATATATGTCTGATTGACGTAAGGACGTTGGCTGGGTTATACATGGACTTCAAAGACGAAATAATAATAATAATAATAATGTATAGCATTTATATAGCGCATATCCATTTAAAATGCTCTATGCGCTTTACAGAAACAACATGTCAACCACAGAGCAGAATGGAGCTGCCTGCGAAGCGCTCAACACGCTGCACTGCTTCTTTCTCTCTCCCTGTCTCGCTCACTCTCTCTCTCTATCTCAGAGCAAATTGTAACGCAGCCTGTTAGGCGCAGTTCACAACTCACAACAGTTCACAACTCACAGCAATTCACAACTCACATCAACACACAACTCAAATAATATTTGAATATTTATTAATAACAATATATATTTAATAATGAATAATAAATGGCCGGGGGGGGGGGGGGTGATATGGATAAATTTTAATCTATTAATTTCAATTTTCAATTTTGCCCGGGCAGCGGCCTTTCGGCCTGCTCTTTACGATTTCCAACTGCCAAGGTATCTTTAACGTGCGCAACGTGCACACGGGCCCTCCGAATTTTTTCGTCCTTATCCGAGAAGACTAGGTACTCGATCCTACCCCTCAATAGGACCAGGGACTTGAAAATATGAGAAAAGTCCAATTTCCAACATGCCTGCACTGCCCGGGTTTAGAACCCGGGACCCTTGGCATGAGAGGCGAGCACCTTGCCTCTAGACCACCTTGTCCCCATGGGACAGTGGGGTCGCAGCCAAGCTTGATGTAAAGTCAAAATATGGCAAAAAGAAAAGGCTGTGAATAGCAAAGCCTCGTGTAAGAAATAATACCAAAACGATACAAGCAAAAGTCTGCCCTTCTCCTTTGCCTTTTAACTTTTATTGTATCGTTTTGATATTATTTCTTACTCGACTCTTCGCTATTTACAAATGTTTCTTTTTGCCATATTTTGGCTCTGAATGTACACGTACTTCATGGAAAGACCCCAAATGCCACTTGCTGTTCCGGGAAAAATCACAACAACAAAACCCACCAAGCGTCACGAGCGTATGAATATAGCAACATGTACTGCAACGTGCAGCCAAGGTTCAGTGACGCGACTATCACACAGGGCTGGGCGACACCACCACATTTTCAGTGTCCGACTCCAGGCTCCCATACCATAACTTATGGTTGGGGTCGACGGGTCCTTACTGAAAGGTTCCGACACTGAATGATGTCGACTCTGACCGTGGCTCTGACCCCCAACATTGACCCGTGGAGTGACGTCACGACTCCAACTCCAGTGTCGACTCCGCACTGACCCCGAGAATTTGCATGATGCAAGGGTGAATCAGTCAAACTTTAGTTGGCTCTCTCCTGTCTAGTGCAGGGCCGCTTTCGGTAGGCCTACTGCAGTGTCGGGGGGACGCAGGAATAATTCTCTAAAATTTTAAAATATATTTAATGTAATGTTTACAGGTATGAAATATGAATTAGGCAGTGATAGTAAGAAGGAAAACGAGACGGACGCTGCAGTGTCGGCACTAGTTTCGGTACCGGTACCACATTCTGATGTCGGAGTCGCAAGATGAAGGTCAGTACCTACGGAGTCGACACTGGTGTCGGAACCGTGCCCAGCGCTAGTGTCGTGCAATATTTAATTATACCACAAAACAACACGAAGTGGGAATGGATTGAAGGGAAGGTCTGAGTGTGAAGAGAGCACGTCGACACGACAATAGTCACATTGTGCTAGGAAAAAGCATGACGACAGATAGGATATTTATGTAACTAGATCGATAGGACAGAAGGCGCAGGCCTATCTACCAGAAGTGCCCACCAATCTCCTATGGGGAGGCAAATATACATAACACTAAAAGAAAATGGGCGGATTTATACATTTCTTAATTCTCTCTCTCTCTCTCTCTGTCTGTCTGTCTCTCTCTCTCTCTCTCTCTCTCTCCTCTCTCTCTTTCTCTCTGTCGCTGTCTCGTCTGTGCATACACGTATACATAATCATGTATGTTGTCTCTCTCTCTCTCTTCCCTCTGTCTTTTCCCATCTCTCTCTTTCTCTCTTCCTCTTTCTCTCCTTCTTTCGCTCATACACACATTCTCTCTCTCTCTCCTTTTCCTCCTGCCTCTCTTTCTCTTCTGTCACCCCCCCCCCACACACACACACACACATACACACACATTCTCTCTCTCTTTCTTTCTGCCCCCTCTCACTTTCTCTCTCTCTCTTTCTCTTTCACACACACACTTTCTCTCCCCTCTCTCTCACACACACAAACACACACACACACATGCACATGCATTTAGATTTTCAAAAATTAGATGTATCTACGACTGAGCTAAATTTTTCATGAAATCCTTCATGACCAGGATGTAACACCTCCTTGACTTAATTAATCTTCCGGTTCGGTACGCGGGGAATTTTTTGTTTTGGTTTGGTTTGGGTTAGAGTTAGATAGGCTGGTTAATATGAATCTATATCAGTACATGTATTTAAAAGCTAGTAAAGGAGAACAAAAATCTTAGAAGTATTAGTGCAGTAAAGAGTTAACAGCGATACTGTTTCAGTATATTGAAAGGGTTAATAAATAAGTAAATAAACACCCAGCCAGCAACCCTATGGAAATATGACGCGTAGGATTGACGTTAAATACACACAAAGGAATGATATCGTTCTTACGTAGATCTGCTGGTTAAGGCATCGTGCCGACGTCGGTTTCAAGTAGGGATCCTGCCTCAACGATGATCCTACCAACCCTGTAACAGTCCTATACAAATCTACGCCAGATTGACGTAGGAATGCTGGCTGGGTAGGCACCCTCTTGCGTCACC
The DNA here is from genome assembly GCA_963931925.1 of Onchidella celtica. Classification (NCBI taxonomy): domain Eukaryota; kingdom Metazoa; phylum Mollusca; class Gastropoda; order Systellommatophora; family Onchidiidae; genus Onchidella; species Onchidella celtica. The sequence continues at coordinate 32,618,085 of OZ007579.1, forward strand.
ACGTGGGAATAAAGGGAGGGCACTGGGTTTTACTCTTTTTATCTATCTATCTATCTGTCTATCTGTCTATCTATCTATCTATCTATCTATCTATCTATCTATCTGTCTGTCTGTCTGTCTGTCTGTCTGTCTGTCTGTCTGTCTGTCTGTCTATCTATCTATCTATCTATCTATCTATATCTATCGTTTAGTCTGTCTATCCGTCTATCTATCCATCCATCCGTCCATCCATCCGTCCATCCATCCATCCATCCGTCCATCCATCCATCCATTCATCCATCCATCCATCCATCCATCCATCCATCCATCCATTTCTGTGTCAGTGTCACTATCTATTCGTTACACATGTTTTTTTAATCCCCTCGCATTCCTCAGATGACATTCCTATCAAAAATAAAAACATATTTTTAGTATATTTGGATGAGGGCCAGGGATGATAAGAGTTGTCATCTTTAACTTAACAGTAGCCGAAAAACTTCATATGATAACATGTGACACACTGCACCAGTTGACATATCGGGCCTAGGAGAGAATTGTTGTGTATAAATATAAAGCATGGCGTTAACATTAATATACATAACCCTTTTCCCTCGCTGTCCTACAAACACACAATACCTGTACATGTGTGTAATATACCTACACAATAATTTCCGGAATTCTCAAAGACGCCCACATGGAAATTTCACCAATCCAATTTCCCGAAATTTCATACATATAATTCCGGTAACTGTAAACTACGGGTAGCTGTATTCGAGACAAATGACTGTATCCTCCCTTTGCCCGAAAATGTGCGCGGATCTAACAAAACCAGGCTAGAGGCGAAACTTTAATACTCTTAAAAATAATCAAAATAAACTATTCCTAGGACGATTTCAAGCAAACTGGTTTAAGTCACAGCAGAAAAAAATGGCTATTCTCTCCTATAAAAAGCAAGTCTCGATTTTTATAGATTTTTTTTCCCCTTTGGGAGGGTTTTCTCAGGAACTTGATCTATCACCTTAAGCCAGATTTCGTCAGATCCATTCACAGATAATAAAACAGGGAAACGAGATACACATCAGCCATACCGCACAGCGTGATATTTTAGTTCCCATTGCTACAACATTTTGAAAAGTGGTGATCTGTTAACATGATACAGGACAGCCAATACGTGTACGAATAAGTATACACATATTTTTGCAGAGGCCAAGACGAGGACAAGGAAAGGCAGCCCACTTGGTAGCCCTTTCGAGGGCTAAGATAGCCAAGAAGATAACAGAAACACAAAAAACCAAAACAAGGAAATCGAAACAAGAAAAAGAGAAGTGCAAGATAGGGGACAAGGTGGTCTAGAGGCTAGGTGCTCGCCTCTCATGTCAAGGGTCCCGGGTTCAAAACCCGGGCTGTGCAGGCATGTCGGAAGTTTGGGATATTTCTCATATTTTCGTGTCCCTGATCTGTCCCCCCCCCCCCCCAGCCCCACCCTTTCTGCACGCAACTGCACCACCTGAAACTAGAATTAATTGCCAAGTGTCCAGCGCTGTTTCGGGCTGTCTCCACCATTATCTAAATGGAGATTGTTTAGCCCTCTTCAAATACCGACAAAGCAGCTTTGTTCTTTGAATTTTATTGTCCTTATTAATTCAGAATTTGATTATTTCGATTACTCCAAATGGGAAATAGGAAATTAAGAAGCAAAATTTATCAAGTATCTAAAATTACATAAATGTAGTAGACAGACAAATTCATAGCCGGCAAACAAAATGCTATTGATAACAATACTGTCGGCATCCAAATGGTTAAAAGTTAACCTCACCTGCTACAGTATACAGATATAGCGAGATCAAACGTCTCAAACAGTGGGTGGGCTGTGCACATGGCTCGGTTAACTGATCGCGACTGATTATGACTGGACAGACAAAAATGAAACTGATCGACGGGACATCAGTCTGATAGTCAGGTGAAGATCTAGGCCTAATTAAGCCCCACATGATGCAGGGTTAGAGAGTACAGTTACATCACTTGAAGGATGTGAACTTGCGATGCGTCAGGATCATAACTAGACGTGTATCCGTTTGTTGTTGGTGTTTTCATTTTATTTTTATTTTTGTTTTGTTTATCTTTGTTTTTGTGATGCCCATATGCAAACAGGTCATAAGAGGGGGGGGGGGGGAGAGGGCAGTTGGACTAATTACCATGGGCTTACGAGTTTGAGGGGACCTACTCCCCGTGGTGGAGGCAAACAAAAAATTGGGAGAGGGTAATATGATATTTGTAAAGAGAGCCAAAAAGGGTGGCGAGGGTGGGGGGGGGGGGCACAAAATATTTATATTTTAAAGATCAGATTCAGAAAGGATTTTTAAAAGATTGGTACAGATAAATATTGATATAATGTATCCTGTTTTTAGCACTAATTATCACTAAATATTGTCAGTGATTTCGGACATCTGGCAAAAAATGTGAAAAAGTCAAGTTCAGTCATTTGGCAATTTAATGTGACTGTGAGAAAATAAATTCCAGTCTTTTTGGTAAATTTGAGAAAGACAGGCCTGATCTTTGAACAGAATGTACGATAAATCAACTGAAAATCAGGAACTTAACAGATTTGACAGTCAAGCCACAGACACAGTCGTGTCTAAAGTCAAATCATGGAGTTGTGGAGACTTTACTTGGACATGAGTCTCTTATGCACAGCCCCCCCCCCCTCTTTCCTGAAGGCATTTTTAAATGACAGCGCTACCCACCCCTAAACCTTTGATCATACTATGGTACTGCCGTGAAATCAGTTATATTCTTGAGATGGCGGGTATGTGTGTGTGTGTGTCCTCATACCCCCCCCCCCCCCGGCAAATTCTTTTCTACGCTCTAACAACTGCCAAGGGCACAAACTCCGGTGTTTACTTCACCGATTACCACTCCTAACATTCTTTACTGAATTACAGACGGAGTGACATCGCTTGCGTCATCAAGGTTCTATTTAGGGCCCTCAGGTTTAATCCGGTATAATACAAAACCGACTTAGTAATTGCTAATTGTTACAATGTTATCTTTATGGTGCAGATAAACAGTTGTGGCCCTCACTAGGCCTGGGTTAAGTATTTGGCCCATACCTCACTTATCACAAACAAATTCTAATCTTATCTCACGAGAGAGAAAATGAGCGTAACATTTTTGATATGAACCTGTCTGGCTCCTCCTATCAATTTGTCGCGGGAATAAAAAAAAAAACAGTAAAAAAAAAAGAAAAAACGCAAGATTTGATTAAAGCAAAAAGAAAAACCAACTCTCTCCACATATAAAGAGAACTGCTTGATAGATTGTTTGATGAACTGACACAGAACAGTGAATTTCGGAAAGAGCATCTAACGAATGGTGATTAAATTCGTGCCTGTCACTTGAAAAGGCCTCACTCAGAACTAAAACTGAGCCATTATAAACCGATTTACTTAAAATGACGGCTTGTAAGCCGAGTTAGTATTTATTAATATTGATCAGGGAGATGTTATTGTGGCCAGTGTTCAAAATATTATGCCCACTATATTACCGGTACCGGTATATCAATAGTGGCTAAGCTATTGCCAATTCCGAAAATGTTTTAAGGTCAGAAGGCCAAACCTGAGCCTACCGGAGCCTAATCATAATCCTGGAATTGACACTTTACGAAAAGTTAACTGTGAAAATCCCACCGCGACCATTCAGTCGAAATAAATACACGTAGTGACATTGCTGATGCCAGCGATATGTGTTTACCGGACACGGTACCGTACTAATTTCAGGCCTTCTGCTCGACGTGAATGTTGCTGCATTATCGGTGTGAACAAGTCAAGAAGGTTGAAACAACAACAACATAATTTAACTCTAACATAATAGATATCTTGTGGCCGAAAGACAAATTAAGACACATAATTTGCGATTTTGGGAGCAGACGGTCGGTCGGAGAGGAAATTCTCTCTTTCTCTCTCTCCCCCCCCCCCCCTCTCTCTCTCTCTCTCTCTCTCTCAATTCTTTCTCTCTCTCTATCTCTTTAAATTTCATTTTGGCCAAATTTCTTGTCCACTGGTTGTAATCTGGCATTAAGTACTGGTACATGTAGTTGAAAGAGATATAATTCGCCTGATGTTTCAGCCTTTTTACTACTATGTACTTGGGCTCCGAGGGGCTGATCAAGGAATTCGCGTTCACTGGAGTCATTGAACTTTATCACTGGTCCCAGGACCGGATTTATAATGGTTGGGGGCGAAAAGATAATATAGACCTTTCTTTTCTTTTTTCTTTTTTAAAAATTTTGTTCTTCCTCCCATTTCCAAATTTCTCAGAAACCTCTCCCAGAGGTGCGAATTCTTCCGACAAAATTTTGAATTCCTGATTTATTTTTTTTTCTTCAGGTCGGAGCTTTCCACTAATGTTATGTAATTCATGATTATGTTGGCTGTTTTGGTAAATCGTCGCATTTAGCTTAGGAATACCTTTCCTACCTGCTTCCCTCCACTGTTCTATCAGCTAACAGCTACTTGCAGTAAGCGTGTGATGAGTCATGATTATAAAGCAGAAGTTTTCCATTCAAAAGCTGACAATACGTCTGTGGGAATCGAGTGAATAAGGCACCTATTCATTGGAAATGGACGCCTCAACAGCGATCATCATCATCATCATTGCCTTTCTCACCCTGGATCAGGGTATAGGCCACCAACAAACACTTTCCATCCCTCTCTATCATGGGCCAGCCTCTTTACATTATTCCAAGTCTTTCCGCTTCGTTGCACATCATTTTCTCTGGCTCTCCTCCACGTTCCGCGCGGCCTTCCTCTTGATCTCTTACCCTGGGGATTCCAATCCAATACCTTCTTCGTGATGCTGTTTCCTGGTCTCCTGAGAGTGTGGCCGATCCATCTCCATCGCCTCCTACCAATTTCCTCTCTGACTGGGCTCTGTCTTGTTCTTTTCCATACAATTTCATTGCTGACCTTGTCTGTCCATCTGATCTTAAGTAGCTTCCTCAAACATCTGTTGATGAAAACTTGGATTCTCTTTATGCAGGCCTGGGACGCATTCCAAGTCTCACATCCATACAACAGGACTGACTTCACGTTCGAGTTGAATATCCTCAGCTTTGTTTTTAGAGATATATCCTTGGTCCTCCAAATCTTGCTTAAGGACGTGAAAGCTGCCTGTGCCTTTCCAATTCGTGCTTTGACTTCTGCCTCTATTCCTCCCTTATTGTCAATGATACTACCAAGATAGCAGAAGGACTCTACATCTTCCAGTGGTTGATCTCCTACTCTGACTTGTGCGCTTGGGGGTGCAACAATTTTTAGGACCTTCGACTTCGCAGGATGTATCCTCAATCCAATAGATTCTGAAATTTTGTTTAGAGCTGTAGTCTTTGCTTGCATCTGGTCGTGTGTGTGCGACAATAGTGCCAAGACATCTGCAAAATCTAGATCGTCCAGCTGTGTCCATGGGGTCCATTGTATGCCATTTCTTCCTCCACTGGTGGTTTCTTTCATAAGCCAATCAATCACCAGGACAAACAGAAATGGGACAGCAAACAACCCTGCCTAACACCAGTCTTGATATCAAAGCTGTCAGTAAGCTCACCATCGTGTACGACTCTGCAACTTGTCCCCTCGTACATGCTCCTCAACAGCGATGCCTTTACACAATATGTTTAGGTAAGTTCCATTTTAAGGCAGGCTAGAATAACATTCCTAGGTATCCAGTGCTGGCAACGTGCAGACCTGCTGTGTGAAAACATACCAACAAACATCCATATAATATGGGCTAAAATTATCTTGTCTACTTTCCGCTCTTTTATTGCCGGTGCACAAAACGTGTCTTGCTTTTGCCTGTGATCTATTTATGATATGATTGCTCTCAGCCTTTGATACGCCGAGCCCTCTCTGCCACTGTACACTGTACCGCGTGAAAGAGGACCCAAATCAAAAAAATAATTTACAGTAAAAAGCTTTTGCATGAAGCCTTTGATGAAATGAACTGTGCGCATGCGCAGAAGTCCGTAAGGCGTATTACCTTTACGACACTTCCTGTTTTGGCAACCATTTTTTCGGGAGAGGATGTAGGCCTAACAGCAGCAATTTCAGACACAAAATATGGGAGATAAGTTAACATTGACACTATAATGGTACGTCGCTGATAGGTTTTTCATCTGTAATGGTGTCTAAGCGGGATTTGTCATAGTTTTTCATATTCAATGCCGTCCACTGGTTTGTCTTTCAGTCCATGTAGCCTATATAAATCTAGAGTGTGGACATGTTATTCTTCATCAGTGGCTTAAATCACGTCACGAGTGTCACTTGACAGGGATGTTTTCCGGGAAAGTGTTTGTGAGCTGTGTGTTTTCATTGGTTTGAAAGTGTTGAGAAGGAAATATGTTGAGGGTGTAAGAGTTATTAATTGGGAAGGTCTTCCGCCCGTCCGCGCCAGTCAAGAAAACACAACTACCCCAGCCCCTTTTCGCCTGATTAGACAATCTAACTACCGCCCATTGATACAAACTGACTAGACCCTCACGCCCCCAGGTCCATCTGACCATTCCAATGCAGGTTGTTTAAGCTTATATCTTAATCATATTATGTTTGTTAACTTTTTGGTAAGTGGCGCGGACAGGGGGAAGACCTCCCATTAATTGATTTGTTAATTCTGACACTGACGAGTGTTACTTCTCACATTGTTGATTGTAGGCTACTGCCTGGCGTACTGCCGTACTGGACACTCCAAATCCAATCAGCAGACCACACAGAGTGTTCACGAGATCAAGAGCTATTGACTGCTGTTGCCAATAATGGCTGACACTGAATCAAGAGCTAGATCTAAAGCATTGGGGTTTATATGGCAGGGTCTATTTTCTTTCCTTTAAATTAATAAGGCCAAGTGCCCAAAAGATCACATTAAATCACACTTGTTACAATAGGGTTAGGCCTACTACTGTCTAACTCGGTTTAACTCTCAGGCTGTGACAAGTCACAAGTGTGCATAAGCGTCCCCTGCCCACACAGTAAAAATATGATTGGTTTAACTGACCAGTGATGGGAGGAAGGAGGGATTTCACAATTCAGGTCACTGTCCTCTTTGAGAATATTTTCCTTTATAAATTATGTGTTCTAAGTTCCGATGATTTTAAAACCCTGTATTTTTTATTTTTTTTTGGATAGAGTTAAAACATTCAGAAAGCAAAATGCTTAGAATGGAGTGTACTTTCCAGTGCACAAAGCTGAAAACACTTGAATAAAAAAATTCATTGTCATTGCTAAACAGAGACAAAGGGAAAGATTACCAAATCCAGTTACCTTGAAAAGCAAACCGAAGGAAGAAATTCCATTCAAAAGAGGGGTTCTATGCCATGGGCCAGTGCCAGTTGCCAAGCTGCACATTATTCTCTAATATATAGAGAACTAGCTCGTTGTGTGTGTGTGTGTGGGCTCCTGTGACCTTGCTCCTAAAATTGCATAGGTTTGATTTCAAGTTGCCAAAGGAATTAATGAAACTAATCACTGTAAATCAGTATGATGGAGTCGATCAGTTAGGCTGTCACTGTATTAGTTTAGTGGGAATGTGCGGTGTTAGTGACTTTTCATTGAGATCATCAGTGTATTGTAATTTGTTATTGTGCTAATTATAACATCGTGACCTAAGTCAAGACTAGGGCCAAAATTTCAGTGACCTTATATTCTTCTTGAGTCAAGCCTAACTCTCCCATGTGAATAATTCAACAAACAGTTGTACCAATCCATCCAGACAGTAATGCAAACTACAGATAAAGTAAAGATAAATATTTCACCTTGATTAAGCAGTTCGGGGCACTTTTTTTCACAACTATGGAAGATGTGAGCTAGGCCATTATGTTAGCAATTTATGGTCTAATTTGTGAAATCTTGCATGTACTAACTTTGAATAGTTTAGTTGTGTGTGAAAAGTTTGTCTGGCAGTATCGTAATTGTAAGTGGTTATTTTTATGTTGTAGTTCTAGTCACAGCAATATTTGGATTTGAGATATTCTTGCCTGTAAATGAAGTTGAAGCAAAGAAATGACGGTCAATTTAGTGATTTGACAAATCATTCTTTTTCACCAGCAGGAAGACTGAGGGCTGTACTTGCAAGGTAGCTACCAGTGCTCACTAAACTTGGAGCGTTCCTGCCACCCTGGATCGCATTTTTCCACCCCGCCGCACGCCCTCAAAGAAACGAGACAGCGATGGCATATCTGCTTCTTCGGGGGCGTCGCGGGGCTCAGAATCCAAGACAAGAACACCAACATTCTCTCTATCTCGATTGTTTCCATCACGAAGCAGGAGATCTAAATCCAGGCTAAGTCTTGACTCTGACAGATCAGATGGAGGCGCTTGTGGTGTTTCTCCACCACATTCCTCTGGAAATGTTGCAAGAGCCTCCCCACCATTGCATCTCACAAGCTTCCATCATTTCGGCTCAAATCCAGCCACTGTCCATATGTCAAGCACAGGCAAGAATGAGTCCCATAATTCTATGGAAGGAATCCCTGTTGCAGGGGTGGTCATGGAAGAAGGACTGTCAGAATCTGCTGTAGGGGGCTATGGTCATGTCATTGCCACTGAAGATAAAGGATCAGCCTTGATGGAATGCCCTGTGTGCCTTGTAGAAAAGTCCAAAGACTGTTTTCTTGAGATTTCCACATGTCATCATCGATGTTGTTCCAAATGTCTTCAAGAATATTTTAGGGTGAGCATCAAGCTTATAAACAAAGTGCAATATGTACATAGGTGTCCCCTAGAAGAGCTGCTGGCTCACAATGCTAAGAAGTTCTCTATTCAATTGTCCTGTGTGGCTGTAACAACCTTCAGAACAGCCACTTGTTTTTTTTTAAAGACCGGTTGAAATAAATGAAAACTGTTTTTTGTAAAGGTTGCAGTTCTGTTTTAGTCCTTTCAATTTTTTTAAAGAGGAGATCAGATATGGTTCGCTGAAATCTTATTGACGAATATAGTCATGTCTTACAAAGCTCATCTTTGATCCTGTTTTGTTTATATTGATCTCTTTCTCAGATTGAAATAATGGAGTCTCGACTGGCCATTGCATGTCCTGAGTGTTCAGAGTTGTTCCATCCAAATGATATCAGAGCTATAGTGCAGGACAATGCCCTCATGCAGAAATATGAGGATTTCATGTTACGAAGAGTCTTGGCCATGGATTCTGATACACGGTGGTGCCCAGCCCCTGACTGCGGGTATGTGAGACCAGGCAATTGTTGTCCTTGTAGGCAGTTTCATGGGAATTTTTCTTCAGTAAAAGTTGTGTAAAAGAAACTAGAAATTGGATATTTCTCAATATAATGAAGTTATTCTTGAGGCCATCTCTGCAAATGGGCCTTTTTTTAAAATGATTATCCTGTTTCAATTGATTGAGTTTTATAATTCTTTATTATCATGACATTTTTTGCCTCAAAGGAGTCTGTGATATTATATTTCTAAGAGTCATAATATGCCTAGCCTATGCTCGGACACACATTTCCTGCAATCAAGGACCAGCTTTTATTTTTAAAAAAATATCATATGTTTATAAGATGATGAGACTGAGAGTATATTGGGGATGAAAAGTTTAGATGAATGCAGGAAAAATGTAATCCATGTAACTTTCACTCAAAGATTAAAATTTTGTATTTTTCTGGCTTTCTGATGGAGAATTATGTAGTGCAGTTTAACACTCACCCTGCGCGTTACCCGTAAAGCCCGCTGCCCCATCAGTGACCTTACTCACGGGGAATCTTATCTGGGGTCACTGACCCGTGCCGCTAGACGATGACCACATACGCTGTCCACGTGGTTCGGTTTTTATTGATCGGTATGAAAACATTCGCTGCTATGCCTTATCACGCTTGATAATGAATTAACCAGCAAAACCTTAGTCTGTCAGTCTCTAACCAATGATCTGACTTATGATTCCAAACTGACAGCTGTAGTTTTCGTGAGAACGAAGCATGATAACTAGCCACGCCCTCCCAAGCCCTACACAAATGGTTTCATCCTGATTGACACATACTAAACCAATGTGGGCATTTGGGGCAAAGATTATTTCAGAGCTTGTTTCTGATTGGTTCTTAGATACAGACAACTCCAGATGGTGGTCAGCTTGTGAGAAAATGAGATAATATTGCAAATTTGTTGAGCAACAGTTCGCATGTCGATGTTACATCTTTTGAAAGTGTGGGGAGAGCCTTTGAAAGCTTAGTCTTTGTGATTCCGACCAGTGGTTCACTGGTTAACATGTCCATGTCACAATGTCTTTGATTTAGAAGAGATACAGTGAACAATAACACGTGGTTACGTCTCAAAAAGATCAGTGACCTGACGCCTGAAAATAGGGCTTGCGCATGGCGCGGTCAGCTTGACCTGGGCGACTTTTGCCGCCCGTGCGGCGTGAGCGCTTGCAAGTCAATACCGACTATTGCCGCCCCGCGCAGGGTGAGGGTTAACAAAGAGAACCATTTAAAATGATTGTAAAAGATTTTAAGATTAGTTCATCATGGATTTTGGAACATTCTATTTTTCAAGTAAACAAGATTCTCTTTCCTCTGCACACAACTATCAATAAAACATATTTTAACTAAATGTGTAGACTTAATGCATACCGAAGAAGGCAGTATGCCTGCGGATCCATACAAGAATTATTTTCTGGGGTGGGCCAGCAAGGCATCCTATAATTTCTGAGGCAAGTTAAGGTCTACAACTCGATTTAAAAACTTTTATACCCATTTACAAATCTTTTGCTAGATCTATACAAAACAAGTTTTGAGAATTTTACCAGTGTGATAAAATTACTTGAATGTATTTAATTCTATTGTTGAACTCAAAAGCTCTGAATGTGAAACATAAATAAAGAAGGGTGAAGGGCGCAAAGTGGCCATTATCATGCCGACACGCCGTAAAAGCCAAACTCATATTCAAAACCTCTGTGCACAGGTTTGCCGTCATAGCAACAGGTTGTGCTGGCTGCCCAAAGCTGAAGTGTGAGAGAGAAGGTTGTGATACATACTTCTGTTATCACTGCAAGCAGTACTGGCATCCCAACCAGACCTGTGACGCAGCCAGGGCAGAGAGGTCGCCCAATATCCGCTCAGCTTCTGTCAGCTACAGCCAGGAATCTGGTGCTCAAAGTAAGTTTTGCAGCAAGATACCTTTTCTGATACGCCTTCCTCAGCCCCGATATGCCACTGATAATTTAATATGGCGTCTGTGGGGTTTTGGTAGGCGCAGTTGGCCCTGTGGGTAAAGTTTGGAATAGTGTTGTCTAGGTTGATGGCTGGTGTCAGCCAAACTGTGATGCATACGCTATGTGAGGGACAACTGTTTTTACTGCAGTATTAACTTATCCTCCCCCCCTCCAAAAAAAAATTATTTCCGGGCATCAACCTAGACAAGACCTTTCCAACCTTGACCTCAATCTTAACTCCAACTGCAGGCATAACCGATAGTCACAGGAAAACCCATACGTACTACCAATGTTCCCTCTGATTTTTCCAACCACTGAGGAGAACCGTTGGTGCTGTGAGCAAAAATATTTTAATTCAAAGCCAGTGTGCGACATTCAAACTTTTGTGCAACATTCAGATATGTGCAGCACACACACCCGTGCAATATAGAGGGAACATTGTGCACAACCGTCCCCACCAAAGTACTTCCAATTCGCTCTGCTATATTTTGTCCCTCATCTTGCTTTTTCCTAGCACAGTGTGACTGTTAGTTTTATCGTGTCGATGTGCTTTCATCGAACTCAAAACTCATACTGAACCGTATGCCATACATAATGATACTTACAGGGAATCGTTACATTGGTGAACCACTGACTTCTTCTTGGCCCCAACACTCGTAAGAAGTTTTGTAACATCCTGAATTTCATTCTTGTAAATTTTCCGATAACTCAGTATGATATTAATATGGCTTATACAAGGTAAACCTTTTGTTATGATCAGAACACAAAAAAATATTGAACTGTGATTTGGTGTTCTATTAACCAATATCGGCTGTATTGCCGTGTCCGTCACGGTGTCAGTGGAGCGATACTTTGTCTGTGTTGGGAGCAGAGGTTATCACACTGTCCCCGATGACTATATTTTTCCTCATTGTACTGATCAATACAGATAAAAAATCAAAAGGCAATGCTAATATGGATCAGTTTAGCTGGGTGAGACTTGCATCACCTTCAACATTGAGAAAGTTACCACATCTTTCTACTCAAGTGATCCGAGGTAGGCCAGGTCAAAGGCTTGTATAGCTTGGCTTACTGCTATCCTGTTGGGATGTGCAGTGCCCAACTTGATAAGCATATAATCACAAAGAAGGTGCAAGGGGAGTTATATTCACAGGCTTGTCATTGTTATATTGGAAATGCTTGTGTACACAGCTGGAATGTGGCATATCACATGTATCTGAAAGTCTCTCAGAGCAAGGTTATTTTCATGGATTCATTGTTGTCCATGTGTCTGTCTCTCTGTCCTCTCCCTTCACCCCTTCGCTTACTCTCATTCCCCCCTCCGCCCGATTGTCTTGCTTTTCTCTCTCTCTCACACTCTCTCTTTTTCTCTTGCCCCATGCGCTGGTATGGAGTATGCACGGACTGGTATAGAGACACTCTGACTAACACTCTCTGACATTACACTTCCATTCACCTATATTCATACGATTTTATCCTTGCCTCATCTTAACTTTAAAGTCTTATGAGCTTGGAAATCCCATACGTATGAAACACATCTGAATGTATAATATATCATCATTATAATATGCTCTTTAGCGCATATGCGCCCACCATGACAAACCCAGATGAAGCCAAAGACAAGTTCTATTCTGATCTAGAATCTGTCATATGCTCTGTCCCGGCAGCTGATAAGCTTATTCTCTTGGGGGACTTCAATGCTAGGGTTGGCTCCGAAATCTCAGCGTGGCCAAATGTTTTGGGCCCTCATGGAGTTGGTTCATGCAATAACAATGGGTTGCGCTTACTTACTTTGTGCGCTGAATTTGGCCTGTTCATTACCAACACAAATTTTAGTCTCCCCGTGAGAAACAGAACGTCATGGATGCATCCCCGCTCAAAGCATTGGCATCTCATAGACTATGTCATTGTGAGGAAGACTGACAGAAAGGATGTCCTTGTAACAAAGGCGATGTGTGGTGCCGAGTGTGGAACTGACCACAGACTCATTGTTTGCAAGCTCAGACTAACATTGAGGCGCAATAGACGCCCTCAAGGGAAAGCGCCACCTAAACGCCTAAATGTTTCAAAACTCTGCTCAGCTGAGAAACAGAGCGAGCTCTCATCAGAACTCTCCTCAAAATTGGATTGCGTGACTTTTGACCCTGAGAACATTGAACAGAGCTGGACTGACCTAAATACGACTGTACACTCTTGCGCCAGCAGCACAGTTGGTTTTCCTGTCCGCAAGCACCAGGACTGGTTCAATGATAATGATAATGAAATCAAAGTGCTCATCAAAGAAAAAAATAGTCTCATCCAAGCTCACTGCAGTGACCCCTCTTCCACAGCAAAAGCTGATGCACTGCGTGCATGTAAGGGTGTACTCCAGAAGAAGCTGAGGAAAATGAAAAATGACTGGCTTGAAGAGCGAGTAAGAGAAACTCAGAAATATGCCGACACAAACAACACTAGAAAGTTCTTTGAGAGCCTCCGAGCTGTGTTTGGACCATCCCGCTCTGGCACTACGCCACTTCTTGCCTCAGATGGTTCAACACGCATTGTTGAATTGAATGCCATAATTCAGCGTTGGGCAGAACATTTCGGAGGTGTGCTAAATCGGCCATCAAATATAAATACTGAGTCCATTGACCGCCTCCCTCAGACTCCTATTAATGCAGCTCTTGCCAAGCCATTCACAGCAAATGAGACCCGAACTGCCACAAATCAGATGTCCTTTAACAAATCACCAGGCGTGGATTCAATTCCTACTGAGGTGTATGCCTTCGGTGGAGAAAAGCTTATTAAAAGGTTGACCGAGTTGTTCAATCATATGTTGAAAGCAGGGAAGCTGCCACAGGACTTCAAAGATGCTTCAATCATCCATCTGTACAAAAACAAAGGGGACAGCCAAGTCTGTGACAACCATCGGGGAATCTCTCTACTTTCAATTGCTGGCAAAATATTGGCAAGAATGCTTCTGAATCGCCTTCTTGATCACCTCTCGTCAAATGACTTGCTTCCCGAGAGCCAATGTGGCTTTCGTAAAGAGAGGGGAACGGCGGATATGATTTTTGCTGCCAGACAGATTCAGGAAAAATGCATGGAACAAAATAAAGCGCTGTATATCACATTTGTTGACCTCACAAAAGCATTTGACACAGTGTGTCGTGAAGGCCTCTGGAAAATCTTGGCGAAGTTTGGGTGTCCACCCGAATTCATCACAATAGTGCGCCAGTTTCATGATGGCATGCAAGCTGCAGTCAAAAGCAACGGCAGTGTTTCAGAGCCCTTTGCTGTCACAAATGGGGTAAAACAGGGTTGTGTCTTAGCCCCAACTCTGTTCAGCATCATGTTCTCTGCAATGCTACAAGAAGCCTTTAGCTCTCCTCCTCAAGGGGTAAGCATCAAGTACCGAACTGATGGCAGTCTATTCAACCTCAGGAGACTTCAGGCAAAAACCAAAACCAAAAGTACTCAAGTCTGTGACCTACTATTTGCTGATGATTGTGCACTTCTGGCACACGATGAGGATAGCATGCAAAACTGTGTTGATAAGTTCTCTAGTGCCTGTGACAACTTTGGCCTCACAATAAGCACAAAGAAGACGGAAGTGCTCCATCAGCCTACTCCAGACGACAAGTATCCTGTGACCCCAAATATCAAAGTCCATGACAGTCTTCTGAAGGTGTCGGAGAACTTCACCTATCTTGGCAGTACACTGTCTTCCGCGGCTCGTGTTGATACTGAAATTCTCTCAAGAATCAGCAAAGCCAGCTCTGCATTTGGCAGGCTTCGAAAGAGAGTATGGGATGTTGCCGGCATTCGCACAGACACTAAGCTGAAAGTGTACAATGCTGTGGTCCTTCCCACCCTACTCTATGGGGCTGAAACCTGGACAGTGTACCAATCGCATGCCAGAAAGCTAAATCACTTTCATCTGGCCTGCCTTAGAAAGATCCTAAGGATCAAATGGCAGGATAAAATTCCAGACACTGAGGTCCTCAATCGTGCCAAGGAATTGAGCATCTTCTGCCACCTGAAAAAAATTCAGTTACGTTGGGCAGGACATGTTGTCAGAATGCCCGACTCCAGACTCCCTAAGCAAATCTTCTTCTCTGAGCTCTCCAATGGAACGAGGAATGTTGGGGCCCCAAAGAGACGTTACAAAGACACTCTCAAGCAATCGCTGAAGGCCTTTGCCATTGATGTGAGTGAGTGGGAAAAGCTCTCGCTTGATCGTGCAAATTGGAGGGCGGCCCTTACCAGAGGCAGCAAAGCATGGGAAGCTGACAGAGTCCAGCAGGCTATCAAAAAAAGAGAACGGCGCAAGAAAAGGCCCAGTGGTACTGAACCAACGGAGCACTCTTGTCATTTATGCGGAAGGGTCTGTAGGGCAAAAATAGGACTTATCAGTCACATGAGAAGCCATAAGTCATGAAAGAACAATCTTTCCATTCTGTCCTCTGTGTCCTTTAGTTCTCTTTATTGTCCATGTGTTGAAATTCTCAACAATTTCTGTTCTTTATTCCTCTGGTGTTGTTAAGGTCATCATCATACCTGATGGACGAACTATTATAATATGCTCTTCAAATGCCACGAGTTTTTGTGTATCAAAAAAGTGACTCGCTTGGAGCAAACTTCAAAGATTGTGTCAATCCAGCTTTAATAGCATTGTAACAACATATTACAGGGGCATCCTGTTTCCTCCTTCTCTCCCCCCCCCCCTCTTTTTTCTTCCTTTAAATTGCAGCAAGAAAAAAAAACACCAAATGACCCCCACCACCACCACCACCACCACCACCAAAACAAACAGGTTGTTAAATCAGGTTTTTCTGTCTCATCTGCTCTGATGCAGCATAAGAACAGTGCAGTTTTTCTAGCCTAACTTGAAAACATTTAGTTATCACACCAGCAACACCAGGATACTGTTGTCCCCAATTTAATTGGTTTCCTTTTAACACTAATTTTTACATCCTGTTTTCAAGAAACTCTGTGCTGTTTTGTCCTGTTTTTGTGTGGTAATTCTAATAATAAACACTTCTTGATGAGAAGCACATCTAATCAGCAGTTAGTAAATAAAGAGGCATATGCATCTCCATTTTATCCGTTTGTAATTGCCGTGGAGTTTTTTTTTTTTTTTTTCGGATGTTGCCTCATGTCATTGTGATGTTAAACCATAAAATGAGACTGCTAATTAGTGTGGCCTGTAATTCATGAACTACAGTCTGCAGGCAGGATAGAACACATGTATAGTATTCATTGGTTGTAAAATCTGCAGTTTATATGCTATATGGGGAAAAAGTTGAATGTTATAGAAGAAAGAAAAAGCTGTAGGTTGTAACGTGCTATGTTGGAAACAACAGCCGAAAAAAAACAAAAAAAACATCAGTTCCAAAAGAATTAAGAATGGAAAGAGAGGGAAATATGCAATTAGCAGGAATGAAAAGTATGTGTAGTTTCCTCCTGTTTGTCATGAACTCTCTGAATATTTGCATTTGAATATAATGAGCCTTTGTTTTCCCCGATTACACAGCATTTTCACTACTTATATTTTGAAAGACATCCTCATTTCAATGATTGAATTCACATATTCATATGAAATTTGGTTGGGATGGTCTACTTCAGAGAAAAATGGCTGGTTGAAAAAATTGATTTATTTTTTATATCCTTTCATTGCTACTTGTCTGTGAAATACCAAAAATTCTGATTTCCATCACTTCCATTTATGTGTAGCGTACTAAATAGCTGTAGAGTGCGTTGCATACCTGTATACAATGCATATTGAATGAGTTAAATCAACACTTCTCTTCTTGTAGTGAAGTTGTATTTACAAATAAGTCACTGCTCTTATGTGCAAGAAAGTTTGTCCGTATGAATAAAATAATAAATCTGTTTCTCTGTATTTCAGATGAGATTAAGTCATGCCCTCGCTGTGGTGCATTCATTGTGAAGATGGATGATGGCTCATGCAATCACATGACCTGTGCTGTGTGTGGGGCTGGCTTTTGCTGGTTGTGTATGAAGGAAATCTCAGATTTACACTATTTAAGGTAATACAAATCCCTCACTATTGTTCAGCGCAGTACAACAGATTTGTTGCAGTTGCCAGGATTTCAAGTTTAGGGTGATTTCATATAGAAGGCTATGCCTGCCCCTCATGTCCAACCTAACCTTCATTGCACTGTGGATGTCGTCACTGCTCTACCATAATGACATATGTCAAATTTATGCCAAAAGGCTACAAATGTTTCATTGCATTCCTGAGCATAGGGAGATGAGATTAAATTGTAAAGATTTCCATCATATGCAACCCCTGTAGCTTTCCTAAAAATCCTCAAAACTTCATCCGTTGTTTAGATTATAGAGAAAGAAATAGGAAAATATACTGATCCAATAGAATCATAATGGCAGTAAATCATCAACTGACAGGAAAACAAACAGTTTTTTCTTAATATCTCAAAAGTAACTTATGCCATTAGCATAGAGCTTTGATGATGTACTACCTGCGTCCTCGAATTGACAGTGTGGGTGCACTGCCGAGGTTCATTGTAGTCCTTAATGAATTGTGCAACTATGCTGCGGAAGTACACTGTATGTCCTACTAAAACCTGTAAGTTCCTGAACTTAAAAAATGTTTTCGAGCACATTACAGGAGGAAATGTATAGCAGTGACGGGATAAACTTCTTTTTTTTCTTCTGCGTTCTTCGTGTCAGACTATTTATATCAGAAGGCCGGTAGCCTTTATGAAGGATGCTGTGCTCCTGAGTTCCCCTGCTGTCCCATATAGCTTGGTGTGTAGTGCCGCATCTCGGGGCCAGCTGTTTTCCCTCTGTTGTCTGTATAGGGGGCATTGTTGGAGGACATGTTCTGCATTCTCTGGGCAGTTTCCACATGGGCATGTCTCAGTTTCTCCAACCCTGAATTTTTTGTAAAGGTGCTGCTGGAGTCTGTTATGTCCAGTTCTCAGCCTAAAAATGATAGTTTGCTCCTTTCTGCTGAGCAAGTGTATCGCATCGTCTGTTACATGGCTTGGGTGACTTTGTTTCCACTTGGATTTCAAGGCTGCCTTAATGTGGCTTTTGGCTTCTGAGACTGTTATGTTTTCTCTGACTTGGGGGAAGTTTGCGCCATTTTTTGCCAGAACGGGATAAACAGCATTGCGGAAATGTTTATTCCTCATTGTGTGTTTGGGGTAAGATCAGTGTTACTCAAGGCGGGGCATGGCAATATTTTGGTGGGGCATGGGACCTCTTGTATTTACTATTGGAGCTTGGTCTGATCATGGTAGGGCCCACATTTAAAAAAAAAAAATTGATGTTGGGTGTGGGTCAAGAAAGGTTGAGAAACACTGGGTTAGATGAAGTTGACTGTAGGCTGTACATTCGCCTCAAATTGATTATTTGTGTGACTTTGCACAAAGGAGGTGCAAAAGTGATGCTTCGTGTTAATAGAGTCCACCCGATGAAGCTCTGTATCAGACATTTTACGGAGCAGATATTCATGTAGTTTAAACCTGTAGATCCATTGCTTTTTTTATTTTTTAACATTTCTTTTTGTTGAGAAAAGCTCATACTCATAATAGTGCAGCAACTCGAATACTCATAATTGTCAAAAGCGCTATCTCTCATGCTGATTGTTTTCCATAATGAAAATGTTGGACCCATGGATTTGGATTTATGAGAGACAATGTAAAATGCAGGCGTAGGGTGCTGAATCTTATTACGTTTCACATTGCTCACAGCTGTGCAAAATTTTGTTGAATCCTTACCACTGGAGTAATTAATCTTCTTCCACCTGGCAGTGGCAGTCTAGCTCCCTGCCCAGTCTGTTTCCCTGGCAAAGGGGACATAACTGCACATGTAAACATTGTTTGTTGACTTTAAAAATTCATAACAGTTCAATCATTGAACAGAAATGCACCAAACTTTCATAAAAGACAAAGGAAATCTTGTAGATTAATATTATGTGTTTTATTAAATATGATAAGCCTGAAATTACCTAGAACTGTTTAAAAACAAAATCGTCGTCACCTCGATCTTCATCCAAATCAGTCTCCTTTATGTATCAACTCTACTGTGGTTTCCACTATCATCAACAATGTCGTTCTGAAACACTTCTTGATCAATGTTAGACTCATTTCCATCCATATTTTGGCTGTCTGTAGAGATTAAATTGTAAAGATTTCCATCATATGCAACCCCTGTAGCTTTCCTAAAAATCCTCAAAAGTTCATCCGTTGTTTCAGTTTTCATCCTCAAACTTTAAAAATTCACCAAAAAATCAGATTTGTCCGATCAGGTTCATTCTTGCACTGGGCACCACCATTTTGAATGTATAATAAATGGAAACAGTTTCACTTCCTTAATTAAAAAGTTGGACCCATATATTTGGATTTATGAAACAATGTTATGTTAAAAGCATGTGTATGGGCGATCATTGCCGGGTGCGTTTGGGCGCTACAGGTGGTAGAGGTTTAATAAATGGTCATGTCTTTATTTTTTAATCCAGTCCATCAGGCTGCACATTTTGGGGACGTAAGCCCTGGAGCCGTAAGAAGAAGATTCTATGGCAGCTGGGGACACTTGTAGGAGCTCCAGTTGGGATCACCTTAGTGGCTGGGGTTGCCGTGCCAGCCATGATCATAGGCATTCCTGTCTGGATAGGTAGAAAGGTAAGTATACACAAACACACACAGGGGTATACACATAAATGTATGCTTGTGCTAAAGAAGACAGAAATAATGTACAGAGACTGCCATATATTTGGAGTTCTTTCTAATTTATTAATACTTTTGAATTGTTTAGGGAAAAATTTGGAATATTTTGCATTCATTTGTTAGGCAAATGTCAGAATTTTTTTGGGAAAAGCAATTGCTAATACATGATCCTTGAGGCACAATCTTGATCTCTCTTCAACTGCCATGTTTCATTTATTGATAAATTTTTGCTTTGTGAGAGATTATGTTTAGGGCCCGCGTGGTAAATTATCATATTTCAACTTGTTAAAAAAATTGCTTTTAGCAAATAGCGGCCGTCAGATTGTTTTGTAAATTGAGGCTTAAATTCTGAAAACTAAGGGTTAATTACGGTTTCTAAACTATCGTAACTATTAAACCTGATAAAGAGAGTTGTACGGTTTTTTGCCTCTCCAGAAAAATTTGTGAAAACATGATAGTTTACCATGCCACTGTCAAGGTATAAAGTTATTAATTATAAAAGTTTCGCCCGGGGAGAAGTTACATTGTGATAGTCACACATGCTGAGCCCAGTATTTCCACCAGCAAATTTTACTAATTGTTCTTAGTTCATTTGTCAACCCACTTAATGTTATTGTAATTACACTTTTTCTACAGGGTGTGATCACACGTACAAATTGTGATTCTTTAACTGTTGCTGACAATTGTAAAAGAATCTTGCATGGAACGATGAAACAGCTTTATGATATCAATAAGCAGCTTTGCTACCTATAACTTTTTAAAAAAAAATTCCCCATATTTTGACTTAGTTTATGACACAGCCCTCGATGTATAAACTTACTCAGGCATTGATAATAAGAGTTTGCCTGGTTAGAGGTTATGTGATGGTCACATGGGCTGAGCGCACTGCTGTAGTTCCACCAGCAAATCTGATCGACCCTCATTATATTATAGTACTCACGCTTTTTCACAAGCTGTAATTTATTACTGTTGTTGAAAAATACTAAAGGTTATGAGAATGTTGCGTGGACTGATCAAGTTTAAATCGTTTTTTTTTTTTTAATAATTTTGTTATTTGCAGATTCATTTTCGCTATCACTCCGCATCCAAACACCGTCGGAACTTGGCAGTTACTGGGGGTGTGGCAGCTTCAATCCTGGCTGCTCCAATTATCGCAGGGCTGGCAGTTGGTGAGTGGATTTTTTTTTATTACCGGAATTTCACACTTACGAACACTTACGAAACACAGATCTCAGAGCGATAAATGCAAGGATGTTGTAAAATCATCTAGAAAACAGGTTTAGCATCACACTTGCGAACACTTACGAAACACAGATCTCAGAGCGATAAATGCAAGAATGTTGTAAAATCATCTAGAAAACAGGTTTAGCATCAAGAAATATCGGCAATATTAAGAAATTTGGAAGAAGAAAAAAACAGTGTCATGGACATGAAATTTGACATGTTGCAGAAATCTAATTAAAACAAGGGCTGGAAACTGCTCTTGAAAGTAATTAAACTCACACCTATACAGAGCATTGTGCAATGGCCAGAATCTGGTGCAGTGCTGGGTGAATTTGAGCATACTGTCCTAAGCTGCACGAGGTAGAGTGTAATGTGTTTATCTCAAAAGTACAGCTCAGTTTAGACTGTGTCCTGTCAGGGTATTCAGTTTTCACTTTAGGGACACACCCAATATGAAAGGTGCTGAATGGCAAAGGTGTGTCCAGTCAACATATTCAGTTTTCATTTTAGTGACACACCCAGTATGAGAGCTGCTGAATGGCAAAGGTGTGTCCGTTTAACATATTCAGTTTGAACTTTAGTGACACACCCAGTATGATAGCGGCTGAATTGCTTGAAAAAGACTTGGATAGAACAGTTAACATCATCACAGACAGCATCGAGTTCCAGTCTATTCTTTCCATCCCTTCACTCCTCCTGAAAACAATGAGATAAGAGCAATAACAGAGACATCAACTAAGAAATTAGCACCACAACTACTACTACACTGCTTTAAACAACAACAACCAAAATTTATACAGTAAATAAAATAACAAACATATACACCCTCACCCCAGTCCCTTGTTCATTATCCTTTTGTCTCTCCCCCCTCCGTCCTATCATTCTGCTATATCCTGTCAATCTTCTTGCTTCTCCCTAGCGCAGTATGGCTGTCATCATATTGGCATACTTACTCCAAACTCAAATTCCAACTTTCGTCTTGCCTTTTTTTTTTGTGCATTCGCTATTTCCCTTCTCTAATAAACACTAATCGTGTGACTTTTTTTTTTCTCTCTGCCAGGTATCGGTGTGCCTATCCTATTGGCCTATGTTTATGGAGTTGTGCCTTTCTCATTGTGCCGCAGTGGAGGGTGCGGGGTCACCACTACCAACACAGGAGGTGTGCGGTTTGAGTTTGATGAGCACGATGAGAACAACACACAGGGGCCTTACAGCTACGCAGGTGAGGGTGCCGACAGTTGTGCGGGTCAGGGTGGCGGACATATTGAAACAGCCACTTGTAGTGCTGGGCATACTGTGGAACTGATCACCGTGGTTATGGACCATTTCTATGAATATTAGTCTTCACTGTTGAGTCTTCTCTCTCTAGTGGGGTTTTTTCCCCCTATTGTTTGCCAATTATAACAACTTACATTTCATTACCATTCCCTAAAACTGCAGTAATTGGTTTTGACTACTTTTCAGGAGAAGCAAAAAACTGTTTTATTGTATAGCACAACTGGTCTAATGACAATGACTTCAAAAAGTTTGCCATTCGATTATTTTTCGGCTTAGGAGTTTAGAACCAAGATCATTCGATGAGGCTTTGAATGTAGTTGCACATAATATAAAAATTGATTTTTTGAATTTTTGAGTTACTGGCCTTGGGGAATGGCGACAGTATGTTTTCTCTCCCAAGTGCTTTTTTACAAAATTTTTCCCAATGGTTTTGCTGATTACAGCATCTTACATTGAAGTTCATTGTTTATGGTACTGGATAAAGTAGAAGGGTGCATGTTGGGCTGAGAATGTGACAGTTTTCATGGTATGTGATGTTTCTCAAGTGACTTTCTGATAGAGCTCAGTGTTAGAATTTTTGTAATACTGTACTACCTCTGTGCGAATGTGCTTGAATTCTGTGCTTAACAGTTTGTTGTTTGTTGCTTTGTAATAGGTGACAATCACAGTATTGAGACCGCCCCAAATGTGGCCAACCCCAGCATAGCTCCTAGCATTGGTGATGCCAGCTTGGGAATGACAAACAGGTAGGTATTTCTTTCTCTCTCTTCATCTGTCTACTCTGTTGATCTCATCCACTTTCTCTCGTTTCACATCGTCTATCGGCTAATGGAAGCTCGTTAAAACTAGGCTTTAAGTTTGAGAATAGAGAATGTACCGAGTTGTGTTCACTGGTCAGCTATAACTTTCTATGTGAAATACTACGATCCCCTACCACTAGCCTCAAAGGCCAGTTTTTTAACGAGGTTCCAACAGCTGACCGGCAACATGCTATTTCTAATTGCTGCATACATGTATGCTTTTGTTTAGTCTCAACTCACTGGTCTTATCAGCCATGTCAAAGTTGAGAAGAATGTAAGTTGCACCTTTGGTCTTATTTCCAGACACCAAACAAATTTTTTAGAAAGTTAATTTCTGTGTGCCATGACACATGATGCCCAGCCATTTCTTACACTTTTGCTCTACTGCGGAACCTGAGGACCTGGCCAGAAGTCCAGAAAAATACCCATTATCTGATTTTGTTCGCCACAAATGAATGAGAACCTCTTTGTCCAGACTCCTCTTCCCCAGCTTTCACCACATCTAGAATGTGTCCTACATGATTGTTGCATGTCAGTGTTTTGAAGCTCGGTCATGAACTTATTGTTGCTTTATGATATCCCAAGCTTTACTGGAATTGTTTAATGTCTGTCTCCCTGTAGCCTCAGTGCCAGTGGAAGTCACATGGACAGAGTGGGCGTACTGAGGGATGATAGTGATCGAGACTCTTCCAGCCACAGAGCCATTGCAGGCAACAGCATTAATGGCAGCTTGTGCAGCGCTACCTACACATCCCAACACCACAAGTAAGCATTTGATGTTTTAGTGCTAATAAATGATGAAATGGAGGACTACGTTTGCAACTGAAATTTGATAGTAAAGAGAATTATCAGAATCACTGTCATTTATTCCCTTGGTTTCTTGTGTGACTACATTGATCTGGGATGTGTATTGCAACCTTTACAGACTTTAGCAACTTGCGGCTGGTGCATGTGTTTATGAACCCTGCCCATGTGAAGAGGGTCATAGATTCAGTAAAACAGTAAACACTCTTTGTCAGATAAACGACTGTCTTTGGAGAATATCATACCAAGCCCGGCATGTCACAGCCAGTTGCTGCTTGCAAAATGCACACCCAAGAAATATTGTCAGAAGCTGACTGTCTGACCGGGTCTAGTGTGACAGGGTCTTTCTGGAGTTACTAAGAAAATTTAGGAAATTATGAAGTGCACTTCTAGTCTGCCAGACTCTTGACTGTGCCACTTCAGGCTTGATATGATGCTCCTCTTATCGAGAAGGGAGACTGACTGACATGAACAAATAAGAAACTTATCCTACACTACTTACAGTTCACTGTTTACTTTTATTTCAGACTGGAAGTCCAAGCTGATATTTCAGAGCATGCTGTCCACTGTGAGAGGTCTAGTGTGGGTGGAGAGTCTTACAGTATGTCCCTGAATGATGATGCTAGTACAAAAGCCTTGGCTGGATCTATCATCTCACCAAAGTAAGTCTTTTCTCCAAGGCATGTCTTCAGATTTGTTCAATGTTTCATTATAAATGATCTCACAGTAACGACTTGTTTGTTGTTTGGATTGACAGAGGAAATTGAGGTGACGGATAAACTTGGTGTGATTCTTATTTGTACAGTATCAGATTTGGTGATATGATGGAATTGATATGGCTTAGCTGTATATAAGCCCTACGGAAGTAACGCCATAACAAAGTTCACAAAAAAATAAGGGAAGTCTCAGTTTTAGATTAGTGTTCACTGCTCAGTTCAAAATCACAACAGGAGGGCGCTACAGGATAAATGTTGTGATTGAAGCAAAATATTCTTCCTTTTTCCTTTACTCATTCTCTGCGGTAAGCCAAATATTCAGCTCACAGGTCCTCGCTTTGCTATAGAAAGCCGAATATTTGGCCTGGGTGGACACCGATTTTCCAACACTAATATCTAAGGCGACTTTTCGAAATACCAAATCCTAAGCTGGTTCATTGATTTTCTTCAACTTTGATGTATAATATGTTACGCCTTGTGTTCATGGTGAGTGAAAGAAGAAACTTCTTTGACTTTGAACCAGCTCTAAATTTCAAACTGGATAGTGTTAAGATTTTCCGTCCACACACACAAAAATTAAACCCCTAGTGCCAGATTTTCCCTCTACCATTTCCATAGCCTCCGGAGCTAAGATAACAAATGTTAGGGCACTCAGCACTGGTGTATTGGTGAAGAGAGATGTACAGTAGACAGGGTAGTATGTCACCAGTATGCCAGGGAACAGGGTTCATTGGTTTAGGGCAAAAGAAAAGAATTCTTTTAGAGACTGCTTTGTGTTAAGGTTCATGTAGTGAAATAAAAAGTTTATATCCACAACATCAAATAAACCCTTATAAGATCAGAATGTATTTTGTCTGATCCACAGGGACAAAGATGGAATCTCTCTTTGCTCCAGACATTTTGATGGAGCTACATCATCCATGGCATGCTCGGAAGATGCTAAGAAAGATGACGAGTGTTTGTCCTCATCAAGTGGTGGTGGCGGCCAGCAGAAAGGTAGTTCGTCCTGTCCAACCTCTCCGCACCTACGCAAGGCCAGCCCAGCTCCATCTGAAGATGCTCGCAGCAACCGAGGGAAAAAGTGCACACGTTTCATGGACCAGGTGTCGGAGATTGAATCCAGGAGTGACTGTTTGAGCATTGGATCAATTGCCAGTAATTGCAGCACCACTTCGCCAACCTGTGAGGGTGTCTGCACCACAGTACCAGCATATTCAACGCTGTCACTCACCACCACCACCACCACAACCCACGCAACTCTGGCCAGCTGTGAGAGTTTGATGAGTGAGGGTAAAGTGGACACCATGGGAAGTGTGGACATGGGTCAGCAATTCACCTTGAGCTCTTGTGGGCGCGTGAAAGCTGAATCCACCAGTGTACTGATGGATGGGGCTGACTCTCGCAGGTGTGAGATGGGTGGGGCTCGGAGAAAGAGTGATTCTACTTCCAGAGATGACCTGAATCCATCTGAAAGATCATTTGCTTATAGAAAAAGAGGAGTCAGCGCTGGCGAGAAGGAGCACTGTTCTCAGCCTGGTAATTTATCAGACATTTCTGAAATGAAAGGGATGCCAGCCCTTCATGCCGCTGGTTGTTCTGACTTGCTGGCTGTCATTGATACAAGCTGTGAAAATGTATTTCTGGACAAAACTGGACAAACAAAGTCCTGTCTAGTATCTGCATCCTCTTCATGTTCCTCCTCTGATGACCCAGCTGACTCTCTGGCAGCCAGAGGCTTTGGGTTAAGTGATCGCGCAATACTGGAACCTTGCACCACACTGGAGGAAGATGAGAACTTGGAGTTGTCTAGCCTGGCATGCAGTCTTTCAGATGTCAAAATGTTGGAACGCAAAACGGATGAGGTAGTGGGAAAGCAAGCTTTGCCAAGACGTAAAACTTCTGCACCATCAGTATCTGCAGCCAAGGATCACCCTCCCTTGGCAGATGCCCGGAAAGTGAAGAAAAGCAAGTCAAAATTGGGCAAGAGAGCTCACTGGAGTAGCTTTTCTCAGGATACAGTGAAAAGTGACTCTGAGCCTGAACAACCATCTTTGTGCAAGCGAGATTCCTGTGTCTCCCGGACAAGTATTGGCAGTGACCCATCCATGGGGTCATCCCCTTTACCAGACGTAGAAATGCCTTTGAGCTGCCCTGAAAATTCTGACAAACCTGCCAGCGGCAGCTTGCTAGTAAGTAATTCAAATGCTGTCTCTTCATCACATCCCTCAACTAAACCATCAGAGCCAGTTCTGACCATAAGCAGCCAAATTCACAGTCTCGGTTCTTACAAGGCTCCTCTACCTTTGACATCATCCTCCATAGCAACTGCTGTCACTTCCCCAGCATTAACCAATGAAAAGCTTCCTCCCGGCGTCCGTTCCATCAGTCACTTGTCTCCCATCAACATGTCTGCCTCCCCAAGCCAGAATTCTCACCAAACATCCGCATCACTATTGCCTTACAAGGGGACCAATTATAAAGATGCACCCAGCATGCGCACCAGGTTGAGTCTCGGTACAGACCAGGCCCAGAAAGTTTCAACAGAACATTCTGTGTCCCCAGCCTTTGCTTCAAAACATCCATCAGAGCCAACTCGGTCAGTAAAAGACCAAAACATCACAGTTGAGAAACAGCCTGGCTGCCTGTACACAGAATTGTAAAAAAGATCAAAGTAATTATATTTGTACCAATTCCCACCATTGAACATGACATTTTTTGTGGTACTGTTTTTTTTTGTGTTTATCATGAATAATGTGTCTAAATGTGGTTTGGCTAATGGTTATTTTCTTCTCAACTTTCCAGTGCTTCAGTTAACTCCTAAACATTGTGACTTTACTGTCCAATTTGCATGAAATGAAATCTTTCTCAAAATGAGGAACATGTTGTGTTTTGTATGAATGTGCCCTTGCTCTACAGCGGCTCAAGTTGTACATGGAAGATATTTTGTGCATCATTACATCATCATAGGCAAAGATTTTTGTGGGATAATTGTGGTATTTGGCCGGGGTGGTCAATAGGCCTGCTTTTTCTTTTTTTTTTAAGTTTATATGTATGGTAACCTGTAGAATTTTGTTTTTCCAGCCCATGATTTCCCCATTAAAGATTCAAACAGATTTTATAGGCCCATTGCGGATAACGGCCATTTTAGTTCTCAGGACCGACGCCTCACCATGGCGATGGTAGCATCGACTTTGATTCGTTAGCTGAATTGCACCGTGAGCACTTCAGGCGTCGCGAACCAATCGGCGGCAAGCAAAAAAAAAAGTAAACAATAACGTGTGTTCACGCACATGGGAGACGTTCTGTCAATTCTTTCACTCCCTTTCCCTTGTTACACAAGTTGTTTACACGGATGGTAGGGAATCTGATCAGCTTGGATCCATCCTTTCCATCCCTGTCATAACAGTCAACTGCAATGCAACCAGCAGGCATTTTAACCGCTTAGACATATCTCGAAGTTACATTCGTCAGCTGATTCACCCGCCATTTTAGGTGTTGGAAGTACAAAAGAAAAACACTCTGTGACGTTATCCGCAATGGGCCTATAATAAGGGGCAGAACCTGTTTTGATGTGGGATTTCAGAAATTTTTTGATGAAGAGAAAATGCATCTTTTTTTTTCTTTCCATTTTTAGAATAAGAATGCTCGACATGACTCGATTTAGTTCTTGAAATGCATAAAATCCATTTTTTGTCTTGGGGTGAATCTCCCATTGGGGTGCTGTCTTTGGGCCCTGTCAGTGACTCCTTTTTGACTTTGGCTTTTCTCTTGTTTTTGTTTATTCTGATCACCTGAAATAGTTTCAGATATTTTGTTCCAGTCCTGGTTCCACCCCAGTATAATAATGTGTGACATTTAGACCTGAAGTAATCACTTGCTTGTAAAGTTGTATACATGTATTTGCATTATTTTGGTGATGTTGTGATATTAGTATCCAGGGAAAGAATGATACAAAAAATGATTAAAATTCAACATTCCTGTGGAAAGTTATGACTTCTTGATTTGAATTTATACCTGCCAGTGCATTTCTAGAGACAAGCTTTCCTAACAGTAACAGCCAGGTGATTTTGTCTTGTTTTTTTGGCTCGAGTCACGTTGTGTACTGGACTCAAGTACTCTCTCACTGTAAATACATAATATGAAATATTTCGTCATGCTCAAAAGCAAATTGCCCAACTCATTTTCCATCAGGATCTTTCATTGGGAGTGATCTGAAGTAAGACTAAGAGCATTTCGCATTATAGAAGACCCATTAAGTATTAAGCCAGCAAAATTTTCTTTTCAGTTTAGCAGTAGGGGTATTTCGATTTAACGTTACTTTGTTAACAAAGGTAAAGAGAGAAAAAAATCCGGAATTCGTTTTCCTTGGGTTTACCGATATTTTTTCGTTTTTGGCCCAGTTTCAGTTTAACTGTTCTCAACTGTACATGGCAAAGAATTCAAATTGCCCAAATCTGAGTTACCATGGGCAATTTGCTTATGAGCATGGCAGTTTGCCTTTGTGTATTCCAGCCAGGCTAAGCATGTATAAACTTTGCTCAGATCATTCAAGTTATGCTTGTTCTCTTGTGTCTGTCTGTTTGTCACTTGTGCAACAGAGAATCAGTGTGATATGAATTGCTGGATCATCATTGTGTGTTATAATCAGAATGGATGTTTCTGAGGTTCCGACTACTTTCAGTTTCTGTTATGGTAACATTCAGTTTCTGTTGACAGGAAACAGTACATACTTGTAGTTTATTAAAGCTTAAGTAAGATGATCAATAACTGATCAATATGGAATAGCTTGGAAATTGTAAAATTTTGTTTTATTAAAATTTCAAACCTGTGCTTTTCAAAAAAAAATTATGCTGTGGTCAATTTTGATAACTCTGCTTTTGTGTTTAGCTGATTTTTCACTGCTGTGCTGCCAGAGACCATGACATTGGCTTTCCATAACCATCACACATATTTCTTTGGGTTTTCTATGCCACTGCAAATTTCAGATACCAAAGGATTCAGGTCGGTTAAAACAGGGCTGGTAGCACTCTAGAAACTCCTAGAAATGTGTTCTCTCCTAAAACTCCTGTTTTTTCTTTGAGTTTTTTCTTCCAGAAACACACATCTGTACTGAATTTCCACACTTCTTGTGATTTTTTTTTTCTTCACTGGAGGTTTGGTAAACTAAAACTTGCACCCGCTAGATGAATTTATGTAGTACTATAACAGTACGGAAATGTGAATTTTTGGCAGTACGATGGTTGGTAATGTCTTTTGGGAGATTCTTGACAGCTCCTCTGGCTAGCTTGTTATGCCACTGGGACCTACATGTAGGCTAAAAGTGTTTTCTATCTCCTTAATTCTTAAATCTCTGAGAAAAATCCTAGAATCACTGGAAATGATTGTTTTTTGAGTGCTATGAGCCCTGCGTTGAGAAAATGGTTGTCTCCTTCAAGCCTGTGAACTCATACACAAATACATGTACATACAATACAACGGTATGTATGATTTTGGAAAGAGTCCTACGCATTTCACCTACTTATGTTCCAGCTCTTGTGAGATACATACAGCCTAATACAATGTATAATTAGGAATATTTTGTAGTACATGTCGTTGCCCATCTCACATACCATACCGGCTTACTGTGGATTTTCCCATTTTACAGGAGAATATTTCGAACAAAATGTTTCAAACTTTTGATGGAGTGAGATTATAGCATGTGGCTAAAAAATTTCTGTTATGAACTTTCGAAAATATTGATAGGTCACCTTGCAAGAATGTAGATCTCACCATGAGCAGGGATAAGTTGGTCGTAACTCAAATGGATGATGACATGTATCAGTTAATCAGAAATTGTTTGCACTGTGTGAGATACTGGAAAACTACACAACTTGTGTGTGGTTAATACATTTAATTTACAAATGTTTCCAATACTCTGACAGTTGGAGGGGGTATACCAGACCGTTTGTCAGTTAATATTTCATGTGTTGTGATAAATTTGCTTTGCCATTACCATTTCTGTGGTTTGGCAATTGTTTTGACATATTCTGATGAGATAAAATGTAGAAATTATACATTTTGGCAGTTACGTCTTCTTGTTTTCTCTGCTGTCTTTTTGTTTCATTTTACATCATGATTTATTTTATGAAATGATAAAAATTATTGTATTTGTGAATTTCAGAAATTCCAGTGTTGTTGTTTTTTTCTTCTTCTCGTTGTTTGTTACTTCTTTTATCTAATTTGGAGCTTCAGTTAGTTTGCCTATCTCACATCATGGTATATCAACATCTCCCCCTGTTTCTCAGGGAGTGTTTCATTGTTTTTGTGACAGTGAGTGTTCTTACATGTGGCACAGACATTTCTGCTTGTCACAAGGGTAAACTACATGTGTATACATGATGGAATTTACAGTTGGCGCTCACAAGCAGTATGATAGGTAAGGCATAACTCAAACTTGAAGCCACAAAATCATTGATATGTTATATTTATGCCAGTGGCGAGTGAGTAAGGTGCACGTCGGCAATTTCCTTTTTTTTTTTTACTACTGGACATGTACACACAAATTTCAATATAAGGATAAAAATTTACACTTAAAGTATCTCTCTCTCTCTCTCACACACACACAGATGAGCTTTTCAATGTTAAACACGTGTTGACAGTGCATGCAGCCAGTGTTGCAGATAGGAAAAGCTGTGTATGGTAATTCTAATTGGTATGGATATGGCATGCACAGCATTTCAGAAACAATGCATGTGTGCACATACATGTATACAATGAGGACTGGGTGATTGTAACTCGGCTTTTACATGCTGTACTTTTCAGCAGATGCAAAAAAACTGAATAGCTTTCTTTCTAAGAGTAAGATTTTAAAAAAACATTTAAATTTAACTCTCAGCTTTCAGAATTTAACCCCAAACATATTTAACAAAACATGCACATTCACACTGATAAGCAGTCGACCTCATGCTAAATTAACACTAACCAACAGTCGCCCTCTTGCTAAAATTCACAATATCAATGGTGTTGTACTCTAACCGTGTAACTGGTTTTGGGATTGTTTTCCGGGAGACGAAAAAAAAACA
Source organism: Onchidella celtica (assembly GCA_963931925.1). NCBI lineage: Eukaryota > Metazoa > Mollusca > Gastropoda > Systellommatophora > Onchidiidae > Onchidella > Onchidella celtica. The sequence continues at coordinate 32,649,848 of OZ007579.1, forward strand.
TCTTTTTGCGATTTTCTTTATACAGGACTACATATATATATCTTTTTGGTTGTATTAATCAAACAAAACGTGTCTTTCTGTCGTAATAAATATTTCTTTTTAAAATGCAGGTCTTTAAGCCGGTTAATCCTGTTACGCGTTTATCACACAAAGTATTGTCGGGCACTTACGCAGTTAGAGATACGCACGACTAGAGCACAACAAAATTCCGCCACAGAAATCAGTTACACAATTAGAACAGCCAAATACACGGTTAGAATTGTAATTATTGAAACCTTCAAAGCTCAGTTGTGCTATTTATAGTGCGTGTAGACTTCCCATTTGAATAGGGAACCCCCGGAAAGGCGTGGTGACTATTTTTAGCTAAAAAAATGAGTTGGTCAATTTTTTCTAATTACAGTACACGGTTAGAGTGCACAGCATCATCGATATGTGGTACTACTCGCAGTCAGTCTGAAGCTGAGTTTTCATGTGTACGGTACAGAATCCTCAAAAACCCTTGAAGTGGTGAAATAGAATGTTTTCATCAAGGGCTTCAAGCATGCCAAATTTCTCAATTTTTGAAAAGAGCCTAGTTGCGGCAGTTTACATTGCTACAGGAACAATTCATATTCAACACCAAAGCATTGAAACAAGTGAAACTACTGAAACATCCCCTAGTTCTACATGATGTACATCTTCCACCGGATGCTATAAAAATTACACTGTATGTAAATTTTAAAATGAAAAACAAATGAGTCACTGCTGACCTTCTGTACCAGAAGACTACATTTGTAGTGATCACACTGACAGTACAGTAACAGCTTAGCCTATAATACATATATATAATGCGGCGTACGTGTGCTGCGATTTACATCCTGGTTTAAATGATATTGACACCCCCTCCCCCCCCCCAGCTTATTTCAGTGACTTATGCTACTTATGGTCCTTTTAATTTAAGTACTACTTCCTGCTTTTCCACTATTGGAAACTAAGATGTAATATTAAGGTAAGGGACTTGAGAGCAGGGTGTAATTGTTTTAAAGTCTTCTCTTCCTGCAGTTTTATTTGATAAGAACAAAGAGAAAAATACTCGCACATGTATTTTAAAAACCGAGGCTAGTCGAAGCATCCATTCAATCAAACACAACAAAGGGAACCCATAATTATGGTTATCAATATATATATATATATATATACATGTATTGTTGCCAACAAACTTTAACATGCTACCCCGAATTTTTTTATTTTTTTTGCACGTACTACTCACAGGCACTGCAGTAAAGTACTGATTAGCTGAAGTGCGAACTGAAGACTACAATTTTCAACACACATTTTAGGGACTGGTATCCCTTTCCAAATGTGAGGACATTTTCTTAAATTTCCTCTGGTAATTAAGGACCAGTATGAATCCTCCAATTCACCACACTGATTCTAGGTCAGTTGCCTCATGCCAATTTCAAATGGACTCGCGATCTTGTGCCAGTAATTTCATTTTCACACGAACTCTCAGACTCAATTTCAAACTGATCCAGTTTGTCTCAGCGCATTCCATGCTAAAGTCACACTGGCCAACACTCAGCCTCATGCCAAATTCACACTGACCAAAACTCAGCATCATACCAAATTCACTCCGACCAATAGTCAGTCTCATGCCAAAGTCACACTGACAAACAGTCAGCCCCATGCTAAATTCACACTGATCAATAGCCGGCCTCATGATAAATTCACACTGATCAAGTCGGCCTCATGCTAAACCTTAAATTCACACTAACCAACAGTCACCCTCTTGCTGAAATTCACAATATGTGGTACTACTCGCAGTCAGTCTGAAGCTGAGTTTTCGTCATCAAAAACCCTTGAAGTAGTGAAATATTGTAGAATGTTTTCATACCGTTTCCATTTCCATAGGCGTTAACGGAAACACTTTTTTTCCTACTCGCTAGATTTTTGGTGTCTCCGTTGCCGTACACGAAAATGCAGCTTGAAGCTAATTTCACACCAACTCTCATTATTCATTTCCTGTGCTAAATTCATAATATCTCAAGTCTTTAAGCTGATTTCACATCGACTCTCCTTAGACACTCTCAAGCTAAATACACATTAACTCCCAACGTAAATGCACACAGACTGACTCCCGTTTCCCCAAGGTGATTTTGACTTCACAACTCATGCTTAATTCACACTAACTCTCTCTTTCTCACTACTCTGTTTAGTCTCATCCTAATAATGCTAATTTCAAGTCAGGCACTCAGTCTCTGTAATTCAGCATCGACTCTCACTCTCAGTCTGAGCCTGCCTACTCTCATGCTGTCTTCACACTGATTCAAAGTTTCAGGCTCATTTCAGTTTCACAGTCACAACTCGCACAAGAACACAGCAGTAACAAAAAAGTTCAGAGGCAGACAAAAGAACGTGGTTTATTGATACACATCCACCACTCATGAAGAAGATGAAGATGATGATGGTAATGATACATACATGTTATTCATTTCGTGTTCAATTACTGGATGAGGTTACAAAATTATCCAAGAGAAAAAGAAACATGGAAAAAAAAAAAATATCCATAATCCTATAAAATCGCATAAGGTAAGAATGTAGATGACAGAACTTGGAGAGACAAGGTAGACAAATACAGGGGGATCAAACCAAGGAGGAGAAAAAAAAACTGCCTGTTGACAAATTTAAATCTATTGGGGGAAGAAAAAAAAAGCAAAGACAGACAAAACTGGTCCTAAGGTCAGATGGTGTCCTGGAAAGGAATGGCGGCGGAGTCCCATACAGTACATGCACCTGCTCAATTCTTGGGGCCTTTTCTCCTTAGAAGTTCACCCCCTCTTCAAGTGTATTTACAACCATTAAAAAAATCACTGTCCATAATTGTGGCTCTTTTTTTTGCCAGCACAATTTTCACAAGATAAATTGATTATTTAGAATTGTTAAATTCAAGCTTTAAAAAAACAACAACAAAGAAGTAAATAGTCTAAAACTAACTTTTACTACCATTAGTATATTATCATAATTAAAAAGCCTGGATCTAGAGTGTATAATTTACAATTTATGCTGGTGTGTTGACCTAAATACATTATGGAAATTCTGGATTCGTTATCTTCTACAGAAAATAACGTCAACATCAAAGTCTGTGAGTGTTATCTAAACTTATAATAATGTCCTTTGTTGATGCCGTAGTTACAAGTAGGCCTACAATATATTATCTCCCTGGTCCAACATCAGTGTAATAAAATAACTGTGTTACCCACTCATCACAACCACTACCCATAGAACATATTAAGACATGTATGTGTTCTGTTCAATACTTTAATAGTCAATTCAGAAACAGCTCGGTTATGGGTGTCCTGGTTTTAGAATTCAAATTCCTGTGTTAATTATATACAGTACTTTGTACCACTTTTAAAATTTTCCAAGGTGCATATGAACAGCTACTACTTTACACTGGTAAAAAGATACCACCCCTTTTTTAATAAATTTTGAAAAATCTACATGTATTGTTAAGGAAGTCATGTTCAGTATTCATGGGCAATACCACCGTGCTCTGTCAAAGCTTTTTGAGCTGGAAGTGGGAACCTTACAAATGAATTCTTGGTATTTGAAGCTTGCCTTGAACTGATGCCCCTCAACAAAGTATAACTATCCGAAAGGCAGATTTCAACGGTTCTGGCAATACGTTGAAAAATTAAACAATTTCAGTGGCTAAAGGCAGTATGTTAAAAACATACTGACGTTTGCCAGCACTGCTGCAGCTCTTACTGACTGGTGTACGCAAACTTGTTTCTTTATCTCATAAACCTAAGATCCATCTAAGTCAGGGCTTCCCAACTGGGGGGAGGGGGGATGATATTTCAGAGGGTGCAAATCTGCTCAAATTGGTGCATGTATGTATTCCCTTTCTTATCTTCAAAGCAGATATTACTTTTGTGGTGGTGGTGGTGGTGGTGGTGGTGGGGGGGGGGGGGGGGATATTTCTTCCAGGAGTGCAGAGTATAGAAAAGGTTGGGAACCGCTGATCAAGGGGATACTTCCTTCCTTTTCCCCAAGATACGGAACTACCTCCTTGCCAAACAGGACAGAACCCCATCTACCCACAACCAATCTACATGTATTTCCCAATTAAATCCTATAAGCTGAAGGACCAACAGCAGTGAGCTGTTGCTCATCTGGCTGTCCTCAGAGCTTGTTTGCACTGAACATGACCATAAATATGATTTCTCACTGTCACCAAAAATTCACCTCTAGCAACTTGTCACCATTCTCCAGGCCACAGCTTTTCACTGGTGCACACCATGATCTCAAAAGTATAAAATCGTCCCCTTAGAATGACAAGGTTCCAACTCCCTTTCATTAACTCTGGGAAATTGATGATTGAACTTTTACGTGCTCATAGCTTTTACAGATACCGCTTTTTTTTCTGTTTAGTAATACTTGCAAATTACACACTGAATCCACTTGATACTTTGACAAACAATGGAGAAGGCCTCAACTTTGGTCTGTAGAAGTATTGTGTAACTCAGTTCCACCAAAACGTGGACATAGAACCATGTCAATTCAAGGGGACAAACTCATGCGCCCATGCTTACAAAGCACTACATGTATTTTGCAGTTTAGCTGTGACATCCTCCTGTCAAAAATAAACCAATGAATGGGCACCCCCACAATGTTCCACCTAGATATTTCACTTGTCTACACATCTGATCCATTCTCTGATAATATCTGAATTCCACACTGTATGTACAATAGAGTGGTCAAACAGAGTAAGCCAATTTATTTCGACAATGGTTCCATCGTCATGTACTAGCAAAGTAGCATGAAAACTCTGAAATTCATTTCAACATTTGTATAAGGTCCACAGGTAAAAACACATATAGTGTAATATAAACATAATGACTTAAAACAAATCCATTTTGTTTTTTCTCTAAAATTTCCATTTCCTTTGATCCATGGGTAAAATCGAAGACAACTTCCACAAGGAGAAATGAGTCATTAGTTAATCACGAGTTTTCACATCATAAAACAGGGTTCCTCCACCTCTTTGAAAAAATTTACCAAGAGCTAAAAAGTTGCATACCAGGGCTATTTAAATGCAAGAAAATGATAGTGAAGGTTCAGTTTTTCCCCCAACTTTTTTTTTATGATTCTTAGACCTGGGGAGAATTCCACGGCCAATTCCTACGTGTATTACCAAAGATTTTCCTCAAATTTTTAAATCCCAGGGATCTCTGAAATTTGAGAGCGATGTGGAAACCCTGGTAAAATAAAGGACTTTTGTCTACATTATTATTTCCGTGTCCTTTGGAGCTATGCTGATGAATGAAAAAATTCAAATAAACACATACAATAATTAAAAAAAGAAAAAACAAAAAGAAATTTCTGAATTACTGCAATCGATATGGATAATAGGAAGAAGATGCGGATAGATATGCTTGGAAAAGCTATGTCCATTTCAAAAGCAGGGCTTTCTCTAGGTTATTCAGCATTAGAGACACTTGACAAACAAATTGTATGGCTCCCATAATTTATAAAAGTATGGGGTTCTGAATGTCATTTCTATTCAGGTACCAGGTTCTTAAAGGAAGACAGTGCCGGTTTGGTTAAAATGTGTCCAAAGGGGCTGAGCATGAGAATTCCTAACAATAAGAATACCCTTTAATCCCCCCCCCCCCAACACTCTCCCGTTGTTTTTTCTTAAACTTTTTATTAATGAATATGGTTGGGTCTTTAAAATTCACATAATTCCGCCAATGAAAGCAAACAACTGTAGCCAGTAGCTATGGTAATGAAAAACCTAGGCAAAGCCCTGAAACTAATTATACCAACATGATGCACAGATAAGATGATGAATATACAAGCACTTTAAAAAAAATAGTTCAACTTAAACCAGACAGGATGTAAGGGAGAGGACAGCATAAAAAGAAGAGAGAACACTAAATTTGGATCAAACACACACAAGCCAAATAATGAAAAAAAAATTGCTAAACATATCTGAAAATACTTTGACATTCAACAGAATGGTCGACACTGCAGCTGGTCATACCTCAAAATAAAATCATTCATAGCTAGTTATCATTATTTGTTATTGAATGGAAGAAACTTTTATAAGCCAGCAGAATTGTTTCATAAAAGGTCAATCAATTGATATGCCTGATCAAAATAAAAGTGTTGCAGTAATAACGGTAAATAAAATCGGTAACAGAGGTAATTTCATGCACTTCTAAGTTCCAAATCAAAGCTCACTGAATCAACTATGTGGACCAAATGGGGGCAAAAACATAAGTGATATCTTCAAACAGTTCCAGCCCATGGCTTATACGATATCTTGCATGAGCACAATATAGAACCAAAGACAAGTATGTGTTTGAGCGTAGTTTATTTCATTAAGTACACTATGAAAAGCTGGGGGAAAGGCCAGCTGACAACAACCGTTTTCTTGTATACGCCAACCCAAAGTACCACATCAGACATCACAGAGAATATTTGCATCTTTCCATATTGTACTTGTGAAACAGCAACTAATTGTGCAATCAATCCATCCTGATTCAAATTAAAAATGAATTAAGTTTCAATTTTTCCCGATGTTTCTTTCATTTATTATTCTTTGCTGCTGGTAAAAAATAATTTCATGTTTCCGCGTAATGTATCCAATTCACAATGCTCTCTCATCACATATGACTGACATACAGTCAGTCATGCTGCCAAGTTCTGTCAGAGAAATATCTTAGAACTGTAATTAATTCCTAAAGTTTTTGGCATCCTAGTACTGAAGTTCATGCATATAGAGTATCAGTTATTGTTGACAAAATTTTGACAGCTCAGATTCTCCCTTGCAATGCCACAAGACAGTAACTCAAGACCAACTATGCCAGTGGACTGGAATCTGCATGGGTTATGTCACCATGCGGATCTTTCGTTGCACTATTAACATTATTGTTTTTGGGCAAGCACAAATGTCTTAAATTGCTTTTAAAATAAAAGTGACTCAGTAAATCAACAAATTCATTCACTTTCCTACTACCATTTAAGTTTTAACAGATTTCAGGATCAAAACTGGTCATATTTATTTACTGACCAGTATCATATCTCTGCATTCTTCTGATCAGTTTCATATGTTTCTCACCATTTACAAGCATGTAATACGCATGGAAACTAAGAGAAAAACACTGCTCTGAACTAAATGCGCAGTACAGCAATGTCGAAACTGTGTAAAAATTGTCCCCAATAATTTTCATATAGGAATGACGACCGAAAGCCTTGCAAAATTTTCTTTCAAGCACTGGGTGGGACCCAAGATAACGCATTATGTATTCAAGCAGCTTATCATTACAAAACCACATTCAAGAGACTGATCATCAGTGAAATACAGACGACATGCCAATTTACTGGACAAAAAAAAAAAACATTCACGACTGTTACTTTTTATTTTTCTCTGCAATTATGTCAGTTTTTTAGCAGATCATACACCAGTGGCACATCATTGATGAACTTACCTCCAGGCAGCAAAGAACGCTTAGTAAATTTCCCTCTTCAGTGTTTAAAATTCACTAGTGAACAAATTGATCAGAGCAAATATGCCATAAATTCTCTTCCATATTTAAACTTAGTTCAGTTCACTTGTCATGCACATCAACCTACCACTGGGTTTTTACAAATGTTTCTTTATCTTGTATGGTAATTTTAAGCTGTTGGAATCTATTACAAAATGGGCACTAATTTGTCAAGAGAACTTGAGGCTTCATTCATGACTATTCATAGTCAGATTTGAATAATATGAGATTTCTCTACATGACAGCAAAACTAGACAGATATATTTTTTTTAAAAATAAAAAAAATATGGATTTGAAGAAGAAAAGAAGAACAGAATGATAAATCACGAATCATATTTTAAATAATTCCCATTCACATCAACATTTAATCTTCCTCACAGCTACAGTTGCAAATAATCTATGAAGGCAAACAACCACACTTGAATTCGAGCTGGTCTTGACAAGTGAAAGCACTGTTGATGAAGTCCTGAATCGGTACTCACGCCATCCTTCAGGGGAAAAAATTTATGTATCCTCCATGGAATTACTGGGGGGAAAATGTAGGGGGCTTCAAAGCACACACTGCGCTGTACGTGTTGTGTTCCCAAAATGAAATTCAAACGAAACTTTTAAAAATGACGAGCATTGTCTGTATCACACTGGGAAGATTTTGGAGTCTTTCCTAACTCAACAAATGGCTGCCACAGAAGTCTGCACATGAGCAAGACACAATCATATGGATAAGTTTGATAGAAATCCACTTCTGGCGTAGGGAAAAAAACACTCGTGTTGTGTCCAAGTGGCAGCCATCATCAGCAGTGATCACATTAAGCTTTACAATGCCGGAAAGAAATTCATTAAATTTGATCCACGCTTCAATCTCAAAGCCTCAGTTAAAGTTGTCTAAAAAGGCTTCATATACCAATAACAATTTTTAAAAAAATTGGTCTGTTTAATGATTTAAATGATTATAGGGAAGGGAAGAATAATGGCAACTATTCGGTACTTAATGAAATGAAGCACAGTACCGAATCCTTTGTGTCAAACTTCACAGTTTCTCAGCAAACAAAGTTTTGGAATAAATTGTGTGAGCAGGAAACCACAAAGTACCACCACATATGTGGCTTCACCCCAGTCATGTTTTTTGCCTGCAAACTATGATAGTCAAATGAATGCTTGTCACTGAATTATTTAAAAAGCAGTCTATTATCTGTTCATTTCTTAAAGTTTGTTGTCTGTTGCCCCATGAGCTGGATAAGGATTACTGGGAAGTTCACAACATTTTCAATTTAAAAAAAAAAAAAGGAAACTAACAGCTCAAGTCTGCTGCAATGTCATTTTTCTTTGCGTGGCCATTCTATTTAGTTTTCAGCAGTAAATCTGCCTCCTTTGCGTTTACCAAGATCTGCTGGCTATCCAAGAATTTGAAAACACGTCTCTTTCATCCATGGTGAACATTGTCTGTCTCTCTTTTTCACTCTATTCCTTTGCCTCTCCCCTCCTCCTCCTGCAACTTCTCTCAAACACTGATCCTATGAAAAATCAATTACGATTTTGAAATATTTGACTGGACCAAAAAACAAATAAAAAATAAAACATTACATATGTATATTATATATATGACAAGAGTGTGAATTTTTGGGGGGGGAAAAAAATGTATGCAAGAAAGCAAGGAGAATTAAAGAGAAAAATAATAAAATCTGCCATCAGATGCACCAAATATGACATGATTGTAAGCTTTCGCTGACACTACTCAACTATATGGTGAGGAAGTAATTAAAATAGCAATTATTTTGGGGGAAAATATACCGCAAAATTGAAAAGCATAGAGGAGATAACGTCCCCTCCATATAGTAATCGCCTGTTACGCCGCTTAAGACTTTCATGTGCAGGTCTCATTGGGAGGGCGACATAATTTATACAAATGCACAATGTGTGCACGTCTGTACAGCTAAGCTATGCAGGGAGGAGGCAAGGAGTCTCTTGACTCGACCACTTAATTCTGGCGGCCGCCACGTCCACCACCATCATGACCACCTCTGCGGTTGTCCTGAGAAAGAGAAATAAAGTACGATTGTAGTGATGTCTATGTATGTCCATTCTGTGGAAATAATTTGGCACAAAATTTACAAAGACTCAGGATCATTTATCTCCAAACAAAAACATCCATGAGAACTTCTACACCTGATTAATTTACAAAAACAGGTGATGCCAATTTTCAAATGGGTTTTAGTTTTTATGTGACCATGTCGTAGGGCAATTCAAAATGACAGTGGCTACATTACCCCCATAGTGATTTTTGGACCAAAGTCATAATGCAAGTATCTTGATTTGATACTGACTAAGAGAGTTAAAACAGTGACTTGCATCAAATTGTATCAAACATCTAGCAGCTGAATGTCACACTAGGATACTGATAAATGTTTTTAAAAATGAAATATATTCACCGAAATTTTCACCCAAAATAAGGATTGTTTGCTCAGGAAATCACTATATATATATCCACTATATCACTTCCAATTTTTGTCACAGCTGTATAAAATCCAGTCTCCGTCTGGTATTACTGGTAACAGAAATTGCCAGCAGGTCACTGCAACTTCAAAGGACTGGGTGCACAGTGATAGCTAGACTGTACATAATTTTCTGGATTCAAGTTATTTCCCTCTTCTTGTGCTAATGACTTTTCCACTTTTAATGCAAAAACATTGTGAATCAACTTTTAATTTGAATTTGCTCGCTACCTTCAAGTAAAGATGGATAACTGACAAAGGGACATGCATTTTATTCAAGTGGGATTCATTTCATCCACTCAATGTCATGAGATGCCGATCTGCTGACATTTATTACACCCAAGACACACAAAAATCAGAAGCAGCACATAAATAAAGAGTAACAGAATCCATATTGCTTAAAATCAAAATTAAATACATTCAGCACAGCGGCCGTCCATCCATCCTACCTTGCTAAGTGTAAAAAATTCTGAATAGCCCAATATTCTAAAATAATACAGGAAACAGAGTGACTATATGCATTAAGTCTGCCACATTTCTACAGTACTGTTGACATTCCACCATTATTTTGCAAATCCAAATGAGGACTGTGTCTCTTTGCTGTTGTTAACTTCTACTTTTACCGTTGAAAACACCAAATGGTTATTTTTGTTGGTACAAGAAACATATGAAATAGATGAAATAGGATCTATGGGGAGATGACGTTCAAGGTAGAGGCTGTCCAACACATGTACTTCTGTCAGCAGAGCATTTCAGCTCATTATAGATCTGTTCCAAAATTTATCATCTAACAGCAGCTGTTTAAAACTTGACACTTAATTTAAAGACAATACTGTTAAGACTCGCCCGTGCAGATGCGGGGCTCTCTTGTAGAAGAGGGACAGCAGAGAATACATCTGACGTGATACTGCGTGTCGTAAGAGGCGACTAAAGGTGCAAAGGTCCTGGTCTCCCGAGAAGAGCCAGTTGGCGGTGGGCCAACTACCCACCCTGTAAAAATAAACCAGTTACAGAAACACAAGCAAATACTTCAAATCAGTCTTTTATCTTGGGAGAAGGGGGAGCATCTGCACCTGTAGATTCAATGAAGGACAATGGACAAAGCCGAAAGGACGCCACTGGCCCGACTGCTCCTTCATCAAGCAAGTCACTCCGGATTGCGTCGTGGAATGTCCGCTCCATGTATGAAGCAGGAAAGAGTGCCCAGGTTACAATGGAGATGAGGCGATACAGACTGCACATACTTGGAGTTAGCGAGACCCGCTGGATACAGTCCGGACTGAAACAACTTAATACTGGGGAAAAGATTTTGTATTCTGGAAGGGAGGACAAAAAGCATACAGAAGGAGTAGCGATCATCTTGAGCAAGCACGTCCAGAGGTCACTGAGGGGATGGGAACCCTATGGAAGGAGAATTATATTGGCATCATTTACTACTAAGAACAAGAACATCAACATGAACATTGTGCAGATATACGCCCCAACAAATGAAGCAACCGATGAGGACAAGGACGACTTCTACAACCAGCTTCAGGAAATAGTTGACACATTGCCAAGAAAAGATGTGAACATTATAATGGGAGACGCCAATGCCAAGATAGGACAGGACAATACAGGGTATGAGGACATTATGGGGTGCAATGGTTTAGGACAATTGAATGAGAATGGAGAGCGGTTTGCAAGTTTCTGCGCATTTAACAGCTATGTGATTGGAGGTTCAGTATTCCCACACAAGAGGATCCATAAGGCCACTTGGATTTCACCGGATGGAGTAACTGAAAATCAGATTGACCACTTTTGCATCACCCGACGATTCAGACGCTCACTAGAGGATGTCATAGTACAGAGAGGAGCAGATGTTGGATCTGACCATCACATGCTGCTGGCAAGACTCAAACTCCGCCTCAAGAAACAAGGTACCAGAGCAGGAACAAAGAGGAGAAAGTCAAGTGAGCCTTCTGGATGGAGACAAGAAGGAAGAGTTCCAGCTGACACTGAGGAATAGATTCAAACCCCTTGTTGACCTCGAAGAGACAGTAGATTTGGAGACTCACTGGGCTAAGGTAAAAGGAGTATTTACATCGACATGTCAGGATGTTATTGGGGAAAAGAAAGTGGAACACAAGGAATGGATCAGTCAAAAATCACTGGACTTGATAAGGATAAGAAGAGACCTAAAAGAACGGGTAAATGCAAGTCGTACAAGAAGCTCAAGAGTTGGTAACCAGGAAGAGTACCGAGCATCAGCTAAAGAGGTCAAAAAATCAATTAAAAAAGACAAAGAGGAGTTCATAGGAATGTTAGCAGAGAAAGCAGAGAAGGCAGCAACAGGAGGACACATGAGGATCCTCTACCAGACTACAAAGACTCTTGCTGGAAAATATGGAAAACCTGAAGTTCCTGTCAAGGATTACAACAGGAAGGCTATTTTTGGAAAGGAAGCTCAGGCAAAAAGATGGATAGAACATTTTAACAGCCTCTTGAACAGACCTCCACCAAGCAACCCACCCGATATTCTACCCGCAAGAAATGATCTACCAATCAGTTGCGACCCTCCGACTAAAGCAGAGATTAATGATGCCATAAAGCAGTTAAATCGAGGCAAGGCAGCTGGACCAGACCAGATCCCACCAGAGGCGCTGAAGGCAGATGCTGCTGGGGCTGCAGAGGGTCTGCACTCACTATTCTCGAGGATTTGGATCGGAGGCAAGTTTCCAAAGGACTGGAAGGAAGGACACCTCGTGAAGCTTCCAAAAAAAGGGGACCTCAGCAATTGTAGTAACTACAGAGGAATCACACTTCTCTCCATCCCAGGAAAGGTTTTCAATCGGATTATTCTCAAGCGAATACAGAATGCAACAGACCAAAAACTTCGCGAGGAGCAAGCTGGTTTCAGGAGTAATCGATCAACCACCGACCAGATCGCCACGCTGAGAATCATAGTAGAGCAGTCGCTAGAGTGGAACTCCCAACTGATAGTGAACTTCCTTGACTACGAGAAGGCCTTTGATAGCATCGATAGAGAAACACTGTGGAGAATATTGAGACATTATGGAATCCCAGAGAAGATGGTGAATCTTATCAAGAGCATGTACGAGGGGACAAGTTGCAGAGTCGTACATGATGGTGAGCTTACTGACAGCTTTGATATCAAGACTGGTGTTAGGCAGGGTTGTTTGCTGTCCCCATTTCTGTTTATCCTGGTGATTGATTGGCTTATGAAAGAAACCACCAGTGGAGGAAGAAATGGCATACAATGGACCCCATGGACACAGCTGGACGATCTAGATTTTGCAGATGACTTGGCACTATTGTCGCACACACACGACCAGATGCAAGCAAAGACTACAGCTCTAAACAAAATTTCAGAATCTATTGGATTGAGGATACATCCCGCGAAGTCGAAGGTCCTAAAAATTGTTGCACCCCTAAGCGAACAAGTCACAGTAGGAGATCAACCACTGGAAGATGTAGAGTCCTTCTGCTATCTTGGTAGTATCATTGACAATAAGGGAGGAACAGAGGCAGAAGTCAAAGCACGAATTGGAAAGGCACAGGCAGCTTTCACACCCTTAAGCAAGATTTGGAGAACCAAGGATATATCTCTAAAAACAAAGCTGAGGATATTCAACTCGAACGTGAAGTCAGTCCTGTTGTATGGATGTGAGACTTGGAATGCGTCCCAGGCCTGCATAAAGAGAATCCAAGTTTTCATCAACAGATGTTTGAGGAAGCTACTTAAGATCAGATGGACAGACAAGGTCAGCAATGAAATTGTATGGAAAAGAACAAGACAGAACCCAGTCAGAGAGGAAATTGGTAGGAGGCGATGGAGATGGATCGGCCACACTCTCAGGAGGCCAGGAAACAGCATCACGAAGAAGGTATTGGACTGGAATCCCCAGGGCAAGAGATCAAGAGGAAGGCCGCGCGGAACGTGGAGAAGAGCCAGAGAAAATGATGTGCAACGAAGCGGAAAGACTTGGAATAATGTAAAGAGGCTGGCCCATGATAGAGAGGGATGGAAGGTGTTTGTTGGTGACCTATACCCTGATCCAGGGTGAGAAAGGCAATGATGATGATGATGACTGTTAAGACTCATTGCAAGTCAACTGCGGATAAATTTTCTTAAAAAACAACATATGCAAACTAAAAGATATTCTGTGCTCACCCTATTTCGACCGCCAGGTCCATCACCCCGGCCCCCAGGCCCATCAAGGCCACCCGGTCCATCACGATCTCTGTCACCACCTCTATGGTCTCTGTCACCACCACGATGGTCTCTGGAGTCATTGCGGTGATCACGCTGCGGAGGACCTGTCTGGGCATCTTCTTCTTGGCGTTTTTCGTAATGAATAAAGTCATCAAAAATGGAGGTGGTGTGCTTGTAGCTGTGGACGATACGCAAGACCTGCTTGCCTTTCTCAGACGGCACTTCCTGTGTGTCCCTGGAGTTAGTCACCGGCTTGTTCTCATTATTCTCTAGCCGGATATGCCTGAGCTGGCTGTTAGGTACATCCTTCACATAAACCCACTTGACGGTGAACTGTCCCTTCCATTTGTCCTGGGCCCAAACTCCTGCACTTTTGTTGTAGTCCACAGGAGTCATCATCTGGGCAATACCACAGAAATGGCCACTCCCATTCACAGAGAAAATGAGGTAGACTGGTCCTTTGCCCTCACGCTCACGGAAAGCCTGGTCCAGCCGTTTATTTCCATGTTCCGTGCTACACCAGATGTTGTACTTGATTGACCGATGTATATCGTCTTCTGAGTACGATTTGATAATGAAGAAACGGGCAGATTTAGGGTTCAAGTTGAATTCCTTGGGGTTGTACAGGTTGGAAGATTTCAGTTGGTCCAAAATTGGGTGTGAGGAGCTCGGAGCACTAGAATGATGATTATCCCCGTTCGTTGTTGCACTGTTATTATTAGCATTACTTCTGCTGCCAGGTCCTCCACTGGCATTGTTACTGTAGTTCGAATACGAGGAAGGGTGGCCACCAGAGTTGCCTTGGTTGGTGTTGCCACCACCGCTGCTGCTGTTGCTGGAGTTCAAATTAGTGCTATTACCAGGTGCGTCATTTCCTGGGCCACTGGTGGAGTGAGGCTGAATTTGTCTACTACGTGCTGAGCTGGTTGCCCAACTCTGACGGGCCTGGGGTGGCTGGGATGAAGGCTGCTGTGGTGGCGGCAACGGTGCTTTGTTGGGATTACTTCTGCCATCCCAAGTCCCAATATCCATGCTGTGAGGTCTGTTAGGATTCACAGGGGCCCTAGGGATAGTCCTAGGTCTGAGCTGCTGCTGAGGGCGGGCAGGCTGGCTGGCAATGGCCGCCCATGAAGTCTTCTTTGGTTGGCTTTGACCACCACCACCACCACTCATCATGGACGAAGATGATTGTACAGACTGAGAATGAGGAGGTGGCATCATTAATGATGAGTCCCCTCCACCAAATCCATCGGACATGACTGGTGGCTGACTGATGTCCACAATTTTCTTTCTCCCAGACGAGTCCATGGTGGAGGCATTGGACGAGGCAATTGACATACCTCGAATTCCTTGCTCCACTGTGCCAATGGGTTCCTGAGGATCTGGTGGTGGTGCTGCTGCCCCATTCATCATGCTGTATGTGTCAGGAGGGATCATTTCTGGATAATATGCTTCTTCAGAAGCATAACCCCTCTGGTCTTTTCGAACTGGCTGGGAGTTGCTCCAGTAGTCATTAGCATATTCCCAGTTGTTAAAAGGGAAACCAAATCCCCCGTACATGTTGCTATAGTCATATCCCATCCCAAACATAGTGTCGGTTCCATTGGACCAAGGACCTTCTGAGCCGCCGATGCCTTGGCTCATAAAGGGATAGGTCATGTTGGAAGGGTAGTAGCTTTGAAAGAAGTCCGAAACCCCTGTGTTTGACATTGGTGGAGCTCCATAAGCCGTCTGAAAATTAGAGCAACAAATGGTTTGCCTAATGTTGATGGTGAAATAAAAAACAAAAACAAAAGCACCCAAAAAAACAAAAAAAACTGCAATATAAATGATGAAATGGTTGTTTTTAATACTCTGTAACCACTATTTACATTACAGATTGTTTAATAACCTGCACATTTACTAAATGTTAACCATCTATATTAAAACCAGTGACTAAATTCAACGCTGACACTAGCATCAATATTTGACTCTGCCTGCTTGTTACTAGAAAAATATAACAGAACTGTTTAATGCTGTGTTATATTCAATATAATATTCATGTGCCACTTCCCGCAGTACAACAAAAAATGAAAATGTAAAGTAAATTAACGTGACAATGTAGCAGGGTAATCCCTTTGCCAATGTGAGGACAACATGGGCACAACAGACCCCCTGCCTAAAGGATTTATGTGGCATTTTTTATTCACCACACACATCATAACAGACGTTGTGGCAAACTTAAAATGCTTTACATAGTGACCATATGTGTGGTAAGTAAGCACAGGAACTTGAAACATCTTTAAACTCACTGAAGCCCTGAACCACACTGATTTTGAGATAACTTTAAGGTCCTTGAACAAAACGAGTTGTCCCTGACATGTTGAAACCTCTTTCATTTCACCCAGGACTAAAACTGCCTGAATATTTCAGCTTGGAAAGCATGGAATGCTGACACTAGTTACCAACTACATGCCAAATATGTTGCCATGTAATAATGTTGAATGCAAATTTAATTTTGTAAATTTACGGAAATATTTTAAGTGCTCAAGGCCAGATGTTTTTATCATTGTGCCTGAGAGGGCTTGATATTTCTTAACACATGCAAGTGTTCTAGGTGACAATGAGATATAATATAGCAAGTGGTATTATTATTATATGAGGATATGTTGCATCAAGAATAAGGTCATTCATTCCAGTTATTATCAGTCGGCCTGGTGTGGCTCGCTGCTGATGAACAGGTGCGGAAGAAGTCTCATATTGTCTGCAACCTAGTCCCCAAGCATGATGAACCTCTTTAGGACAAACGCAAGAGTGCCTCAATGTAAAGAATTAAGATTCCCAGGTGAGATGTAACTTTCGCACAAACCCAAGTACAGTAGTCTCCGTCTAAGAACTCGCTGCCTTAGAACCCGCTGTTGCCGTGAAACCGAATTTTTTCACTGTAATTTACATGCGTAAGAACCCGCTCTGAAACGAAAAATCCGCCTAAGAACCCAGCATTTGACCGACTTTTTTATTAGAGAACAAAGCCACACGGTACAGTGAAAGAGAACGGGTGGAGGGAAGGTAGGGGGAGGCGAACCGTACAAAGGATGGAGCCCAGTTACATCTTTCGTGTGCAAGCAGGCCACTCTTAGACTAAATTAGCATAGTCATTACCTAACATCTATTGTTGTCTAGCTCGAGGGGCAGAATTTTATACGTAATAGACCACATGCTTGGTTTGCACTGCACATGTGGTTATATTACACAGGGTATCACTGGGCCTTGTGTTGTCTAAAATCCGCATCTGTGATTCACAACTTGATTGGTCAGTCTGAATCATTCCATTCGTTACACATCACCGTAAGAAAAGAGCATTCTGCTCGCCATAAGTCGTAACTTTTGACCATTCGCAAAAAAAAAAAAAAATGTCCAACGCATAATTTTCATTATGAGGTTATGACCCAGGTCCGAGCAATCAAGGGAGATAAGCCATGGACACAGGTGGTCATGGGTGGCATCCTTTGGCATCCATCTAAGTGCCCGGTCCGCCTAAGAACCCGCTTTTTCTGTCTCCCGTTGACCGGGTTCTTAGACGGAGACTACTGTACTTAATACTGTCTCAAATTTGAAATTAAATGCCCACGCAAGACATAAAGTGTCTGTGATAAGTGATGATTTCAATTTGGTTCTTACAGTGCATCGGCTCGAAAACGGCCACCATGTGTCCTTCCTGGTCTATTTGGATACACTTTCGTTACTTTTGTTTTGTATTCAGAGCTGTTAAGTTAACATAGTACATTCATATAGTTTTAAGACACTGACAAAATTCTTTAAAAGTTGTTTTGTACAGATCTGGAAAAAGTTTTGCAAGCGAGTAAAAAAGTTATTAAATCAAGTGGCAAGTGATAAGTGAAATATTGATTATGACTGTTAAAACTAGCGGCCAGGCTGGCATCTGACTTCCAATAACTCCATGCACTTAAAGTGTCAACATGAACCTATGCTGAAATAACTGCTTCAGTTCTAACCATTTGTGGTTAAATTAACACAAAAAAAAGCAGGTTTTCTTTGCTTACAGTAAATCAGGTGCAGACACACTTTACAGGCAATGAGGATATCTGACAGTTCAGACTGTTGACATGTTGCTAAAAGGTTTGTTGTAAGAGGACTGCAGTATTTCACATCCATGAGCAGCAAATTTTATGCAACTTGGTTATGTTCTCTATTCAGCTCTGCAACAAGACGATAGTCCCCGAACAACCTTGCCAAAAACACCCCTCAAAATTAACCCTGTCAGGGAAGGGGGCATTCTCTTATCTCAATCCTTTGACAGCAAACAGAAAAAAATTGACATTATATTAATTTGAATTAGCACATAATACTTATAGTATGCTGACTCACATCGGAAGTCTGTTCACTCCATGATCTCACTGGGTGTTGAGGGGGTTGAAGATAAGTATCGTCCTCTTTCATCACATCTTTGCTGGCACCATTGGACACTGCAAATTAACATGAACATATGTGGGTGTGCCTGAGAAAACCAACAAAAAGTCGGCAACATGACATTTTGAGTTTGGTAAATATAATAAAAGACAAGACATTTCTGATAAATTGAAGTCAGTGACCCCTCTAAAACAAGATTTTGAGAAAACGGCATTTAATCCTATAAGTGGCAATAGCTAATTGACCAAGTAATATTGGAGTGATTGCTGTTAGGAGACCGTAGTCTAATAACTAAGCAGTTATAGAGATCATAGTGAGTAGTGTTCACTGCTCATCTACAGTTTTTCCTGTAACATGCCACGGTCCCTTAGAAAAAGCCAAGTCGGAAGTTTTTTGGATCTTGTTAGGAGACCGTAGTCTAATTACAAAGCTGTTATAGAGATCATAGTGAGTAGTTTTCACTGCTTGTCTACAGTTTACCCTGTAACATGCCACGGTCCCCTAAACAACAGCCAAGTTGGAAGTTTGTGTCGGACCCATATTTTCACTTCAAAGCCGTTTTTCTCAAAATCAGCTCTGCCGACTTTATGTGGGTTTTCTCAGGCACGCTCACATATTTTCAGCTGCAAAATTTTTCAGAATAGAACATTTCTGTGCAGGTAAATTATGGCAGTCATTGAGTCACAATTGTCTTTTGCAACACTTGCCCCACCCCTAGACATTTTCAATTAGATCTATGGCTACTTTATGGGAAAAAAGAAGAAGAAAAAAAAAGTAAATTCATTTGCAATTATTTGAAGGTTACATCGCTCCCGTATTAGATGATACATTCAGAATTTTTCAAACATCCCCCGGTTCCCATAATTAATGTGTTCAGTAACATTTTTTATGTATGGGCAAAATACCAAGTTACTAATATTAATAATTTTTTAATAGTGACAGTCAAAATGACTTCATAACATTATTTTGAATGCCATCAAAGTAATGTGGGATAATCACTCCCTCCTCCCCTTCTTTTTAATTAAATAGCTCTAGATGTGTGGAATATACAACTTACAAGCAGTTCTGCATTTTAAATGCAAATTCATTAGAATCTATCTGGAGGTAAAAAAAATATGTACAGATCAGTCTCGTTTATCCCATTTCTTCCATGAGTCACAATGATGCCTGCATGTTTGGATACCTGATCCCTGTTATCTCTAATTTTTCAATGAGCTTAATGGCAAGAAATTTGTTGTGTAAGATGTGCAATGAATAATAATTTCCAACTTTTGTGTGCTCACCTTGATTGGGCTGTCCTTTTGACCTCTGATCCATGAAAATAGATGAATAAAAAGTGTTAGGCAAAGATGAGAAAACTGCCAATGAATTGAAGAAAACATGATTTTTAACACTGGCATATGGGTCAATGCCAAAAAGCTCTCTTTTTCACATATGCCTTTTTGTGATTGTGTTATTTCAGTCATTTTTGCTCCGATTTGTGTTTTCTTTGTGCATGGTTATTCAAAATTGATCCAACAACCTGCATGAGCAAGATGATCACAGTTGTTTCTCTCGTTTTCTTCGAATTTGAATTTGATTTTGGAAAATGACTGATTTTTTACATTTTCAAAATGGACACATTCTATGGGGCCTCAGAAAAACCAAAATACAAGGGTATTTTGTTTTATCTGTGGATTCTGGCAGGTATGTTTTGTTTAGAATGATAAATCAAGATGACAATACTGAACAAAAAAAGTTTCTGCATGGGCTTATTAAGTGATAATTGCTAGTTTAAAAAAAAGTGGCTGGACGTTACTTGTGGTGTCACGCTTTTAATGAAAAAATAAGAGCCTCCTGTGAAATACCTCAATGTAATAGCAGGTTAACCATGTGTTCCAATAACATGTTATCCTTGAAATAATGGGAATTGTTGTCTTTGGCTGGTCAGTTTTCAGCTGCAAAGGCTCCACAAAGAAAGTTTGAGAAATCATGTATTTTGTAGACACACCGTAACGTCCAGCCACATTGCAAGGATACAGTCATTTCATTTTCCCAGTCCATCTAAACAGGTTTTTTGTAGTTTGTATGTAGTCCTCCTCATATGCGGAGCACAGGATGGTGTTTTCAAGATGAAGAAATGCAACAACAAATCTCCAGAGAAATTGAAATTTTTGTCGTCACACTATATTTAATAGTAACGTCCGACACGTTCCTCTGTTTGTAATGACCAACATTTTTTTGGTCTCTTTTTTGTCTGATTCTTGCTCTGATAAGTTTATTTGCAACATGTTCCCTAAAAATGCATTTTCCCAGTCCCAGCAATGAACACAGGATGAAAAATGAGAAATCTGGCACTGTGAATGGCTACCATCACTAGAGTTTCTCTAATCATGATGGCATTATCCTTGATTTTACTGGAATTAAATTCGAATTATCTTGGCTGTCAATGCTAACTGAAGTACTATGTCCATTGTATTGTCACTGTATATTTAACAATTACATACTTGCTTAAAAATGGAGATTTACATTACTTTTCATGGTTTGTCATCCTGTAACGTCCAGCACAAAATAAAGAAATAAAGTCATCTAATTTTTGTTGTCCCAATAATAAATCCAAATTATCTTGGCTGCCATTGCTAACTAAAGTATTATGTCCATTGTATGGTCACTGTATATTTAACAAGTAAATATTTGCTTAAGAATGGGGAATTACATTACTTTTCATGGTTTGTCATCCTGTAACGTCCAACACAAAATAAAGAAATAAAGTCATCTAATTTTTGTAGTCCCATCCAAATTATCTCGGCTATCAATGCAAACTGAAGTATTATGTCCAGTGTATTGTCAAACGTATTTAACCATTAAATACTTGCTTAAAAATGGGGAATTACATTACTTTTCAATGTTTGTCATCCTGTAACGTCCAACACAAAATAAACAAATAAAGTTATCTAATTTTTATAGTAGCAATTATAAATCCAAATTAACCGCTAAAATTAGTAAATTTAAATCAAGTCTCGATAGTAGCAGTAGTGCATGATAAAATCTGTCCTCGTTAACAACACTGTAAAAACTTTAATTTTGCCTTTTGTGGCGGACGTTACTGTGACTACAAAAGAGCAGCATTTTTTGTGCATTAAGTGCACTCTTTTATACATCATTGAAACTTTTGGCTAACAGTAATGATTTTAACATTCAATTACAGGTGAAATATGCATTCTTTGCCATATTAGTGACTTTATTGGTACTTTTCTGTCATCACAGTAATGTCCGACACGTTTCACTTTCATGTGAAAATCATCCCATTTCACCAAATTAAGAACACTTACAGCCATAAAACTTATAAAATCTAAAACAAAGACGGTTAAAGTGTCACAGAATGTGTCTCTTTTCCCCTTGGTGTGTTGTACATTTTTCAGTCCCTCTGTCCATGTTTCTATTGGAGCTTTTTGGCACTGACCCATATAGTCTACTCTTTTATAGTTTTAAAAAATATTTATGCCTTTACATTAACTGCAGCTTCTGCGAATATCAGCACCCCAAACCTAACAAAAGAATCTGAAACTCTATTCTTAAGATCATTTAACTTCTAACAGAGGCCCCCTTGAATTGAAGAATTTGATGTTACATCAGCGAGTCAGCGACTCAACCCCAGTGAGCATTCAATTACATTCTGCAGTTTCCATTGTATGGAATATGACGCAATGCAAGACTGCTTAACCATCAGTAACAGTAATTTAGCAAACTCGGATACCAAGCAGAATAAGAATTACAGCTCTCCAGCAAAATCCTTGATAATGCTCCAAGACAATTTTCTTGATGGTTTGAACATGTTTCTTTTGTATGCCAACAGCACAAAAATACATGATACACAAACATAATGTTCAGAAAATAATAATAAATAACAAATTATAAACCCAACATCTCAAGCATGAACACTTCACATCTAGCTGTGTATCAAAGCTTTCTAAAAAGTCTTTCATCTGACTTCAAAGAAATCTAATATTTTTCAATGTTGCAAGTTGTCCTGACCTGGAGGATGAAACAGAATATTTATGGAAAGTAATTTATGAATGAGCCGTGCTAATACATTTTGTCAGATACTGAAGTACCGGCCAGGCATGTAGTTTGTAAATGGTACTGAAATGGCAGGTTTCAATTTGCTAGAACTATCCTCATAAACTAAGTCACTCTTCCGTTGGGTGAATAGTTTTCTTCTACACTGTGTCTTAGAAGACAGAACAATGATGCTGCTGCTGATCAAACGCTTTACTTTAATGTCTACAACAAGTACAACAGCAGAAGTTAAAAAATATGTTTGCCAGGCCCTGTTAAGTTGTTTCATTTGTGTCAACACCCTCAATGTATCTATTAACAACTTTGAAACTTTCTGCAGTTTAAAAGATGGCACATCAATGAACAGTGAAAGTGAAAATACATCCACGATAGCTTTCTTGGAAAATATGAATCTCCCATCTGTGACTTGATTTTGATTAACCATGGAGCTTTTGATTCCCATACATCTGTCATATAATCTCCGAAACTGGTGTAATAAAAACAGTAATTATGTCAATGGCTAATAATAATATGAAAACAACAACAGGATTAGCTAAACACTGTATCAATGTACTCTGGCCCATGGACAGGACCAATGTAGGCATCTGAACATTTTTCTTGCAACACCTAGATCTAGATAAACTTTTTTTTAAAAAAAAAGGGGGGGGGGGGGACGGCATAACTCCAACAACACAGCAAAGCCCCATATTCTCAGTAAATTGCAAATCATGTCACAGTGACATAACTGGGAAAATTTACCGATAAACCATCTGCTTATCACTATTCCCTTAAGTAGTGACAAGCTTTCTTTTAGTTCACTGCTCTAAGTCTGGTCTGTATAGTTGACTGTGTCCAACAATTTTTGCCGAAATATTAAATACATGAGCAATACTGATAAAATCGTATCTTTCAATGAGTTATTCTAAAGTTGAAGTGGCACTTTTTTTTAACTACCGCTACTTCAAAATACAATATTACTCTTGATGTGAAAATAAAAAGTGTTTCCACTGGTAAATTCCAGGTCAAAAGCCACAACTAATGAATCTCCATCGAGTTTTGATGTCAGGAATGATGGTATTTGAATAGTTCAGTCAGTAGTGTCAGACTTTTGAGGTGTTGGTGAACCCTCTCATATTATGACATATAAGATTCTTTTGAAATCTGTACATATGCAGCATGTATAAATTTTGACATAACAAATCCATTCAATTTCAATAAACAACAAATACAGTGGAACACGCTTAAACCAAAATTTTATGGACCGGACATAGCCTATTTGGTTTAAACACAGACAATGCGCACTCGCTTCACTGACACAATTTCCCCGTCCCCTCCCCTCTCCGTCTTGAACACCTGCTGGTGGCCTCAGGCCTGACGATGAGAGAATGGAGTGTCGGTACTGTAAGGAGTTCCGTACTCGAGCGCCAAAGACCAGAAACTAACTAAAAGAGATGATACATAGCTACTCCGGGGGCTTTCCCTGATATGTCAATCTGACTACTGCCCAGACGAACATCGGCCTGCGGCCTCGATGATACAAACTGACTAGACCCTCACGTCGTTACTTATCAATCTGACAATCTGACAAAGTGGCGCTCAAGTAAGGTACTCCTCCCTCGGTACTAAGCGTGCTTGATTAAGAATCGGTCGCTGGCTTCCACTAAAATCAAGGACATTGTTTTCGGTTCAGCCGTGTTCCCACGAATGTTGACTTTGGTTTATCGCTGGTCCATTAACAAAGAGTAAAAGACCAAAAAAAACGGGGATTAATTTTTCTTTTTTGGTTCAGCCGTTTTTGGTTTAGGTGTGTTTTACATTAAATCTAAGACATGTCATATTAATTATGTAACATCAAAATGCAAATGGATAGGACTCAAACAGCACAAAGCAATATTCAACTGTGTAATAGATTCTAGATTCCTGTCAAACAAGAGTTTTGACAATGAGCCCAAAATTAATTTTTTTTTAAAAATACACTCATTGAGAATTTGAATGAATCTAACTTGATTGTCCTTAGAAAGAGCTCCAAACATCCCAACCACTTTGAACTCGCACAATTCTTTATAGGTGCCTTGGCTGTCTCAATATTTTTTCGCTGTGGCTATTCTTACGGCAGCCTACCAACTGTTAGTCCATTGTCAGATTGATATGTAACGACGTGAGGGTCTAGTCAGTTTGTATCATCGAGGCCATAGGCCGATGTTCGTCTGGGCAGTAGTCAGATTGACATATCAGGGTGAGCCGACGGGGTAGCTATGTATTGTTTTCACTCGTTAACTCTAAGAAGGACTTCCGAATGCATTCTATAGTCCGAATTTGCTGGTCCAGGGGAGACATCCTGATCCCATCGGCGACGACAAATAATCATGAGCAACTAATAGTAATAGGTTACCCACCACATGTAGCCTATTATTAATTATTTTCTCTCATTTTTGGCTAGGCTTGTCTTGCATCTGTCATGTCGAGAGGCGTGAGACAGTCCAGAGAAAGGTGAATGATACAAGCAATTTGCGAAGCAAAATAAAGACATGCACCCCGAAAAGTGCCATGGGTCTGTCTGACTTTGGCAAAATTATATTCCCATTCAGTCACATTTCAGATGAGAATAAAATTGCACCATACCACACCCCTTTGTGAAAGTAACACGCTGACGTAGACTTCAGGGAGAAATATGGCCGCATTGCGGAACTTGGTCAAGAGACTTTTACATTACCTGATCAACATTTGCAGACATCCCACCGAATTGATAACCCCCACTGATATAATGAGTGTTCGTTCACAGTCTTTACACGTGAAATTGCTGTGGATCACTCCAAGCAGCCTTGAATTGGCACAAGTAGAGCACAATAAATTTAAGAAATCTCACGGAATTGTTCACAGGAAATCCCCTTCCTTCACATACCAATGGCGGCGACTACGCATGTGCCTCGATTCCGCGTGTGCTCACGTGACTCTGGTCGTTCACAAAATAATCTCTAAACCTTTTTTCTTTTTTCACTGGGATCTAATAACGTCCGGTGAACTCTGGGGAACGAATGAAATTGAAAATGGTGAAAGTAGCGTACGGAAAAGCACACTTAGGCCTAATTAATTTTAGTTTGTCTTCTTTTTCTTTAACTCGAGTTTTCAGATCTCCCCACAGTATACAAGGCAAAATGAAACAAAATGGTACATGGTGTCTTTTCGATCATTTGATTCTTTGAACACCTGAAGCTGGCAACGAACACAATTATTTTCACCAAATCATTCCGCCAAATGCACCCCTTCCACCCTTCCACTGGCTTTTTAGTCCATATAATGTTCCTAAAATCTAGCTAATTATTATATTTATTGTGTGACTATATCACATCGATCGGTACGTATCAAATTGAAAGTAAAATAATGGAAGACCCAAAAAGATAGATATTATATACACTACTAAACAGCCCAAAACCTGTTTTTGTCAGGGCGGGGAAAAGTGAGGAAAGGAGAGGCGTTACTTAGAGTAATCGTGATTTTCTATTCTCTTTTTCTAATCGTGTCTTGGTTGTTTTTCTCTTCAAAACACAGTTTGCGAACAGTGTGATGTATAATTAATCACCATATAGTTGCTGTATTCTCAGATCTTCCATATTATTGTCTTGTCCTTTCTAAGACTAAGAGAAGCTAAAATTTTGACTTTAAAACGTTTATACCGTACTCATTTACGAAACTCTTTTCACATCCCTACCAAGCAACTTTTGAGAACCTGACCAACGCGATAACTATTTATTTCTATTGTGAACTTTCGAAGCTCTTACTACGAAACATAAATAGAGTACCCAAATAGACCGCGATCTGCCCAAAATGGCTGTTATCGTGCCGCCAAGCAACTTTTGAGAATTTTACTAACGCGATAATCGTTTATTTTTATTGGGACTCTTAATACGAAACATAAATAAGGTACCCAAATAGGCCGTGATCGGCGCAAAATGGCTGTAATGGTGCCGACGAGCCTTAAAACCCGAACTCCGACTTTGTATTTGACTATATTGCTAATGCTAAACGATCGACGCTCCAGTCATTCAAGGATTGGAATTCATCCCACACCTTTTCCCTGTGCCTTCGGTTTCTCTGTTGGCCTGCTATCACTATGTGTCGCATAATAAAAATATATACTTTCATAGACGCATCACCACACAATATTCATCGTCTCACCGAACTTAGTTATAATCATGGGCACAGTGCATACAATTAGAAGAAATACAATCAAGAAAATTGTGCGAAAACAATAACTTTTACTAGGGATGCATCTCCATGAAAAGACCTGCATGACAAGTGCATGTTTAAAAATGTTCATATTAAGCCTACTCGGCATATTTATGAGATTGTCCAGATTGGACTCCCACGGTGTGGGCAGTACCTATTGCGTGGGTGTGAAGCACCATATGGGCGGCGGGAGTCACCAGTTTAGCGCTTACACCAGCCCCAATCTTTCACCTCCCAGACAGGTCCATAATATTATGCTACGAGAACTGATACACGTATAGAAACAACGCAAAACAGACAATAGATAATCAGTGGAAGATCTTTGACTCATCATCAGTTGCCTGGGGTCTGCAACAAACATTGGCGATCATGGCTCCCCACTTTGATGTCATCAGCCGACGTCAGGAAGGAGTTGTTTTTTGTGATGTTTATTTGTTGTCCATGATTTAAGACTTTCAGTGAACGTTTTTTCTCTGTCTGCCCCTGCTTTTCCTGCCTTCGATCTTCCCTGTGGCTGCTAGGTATTCGAGGCTCCTGAGACGAAGGATGTGTCCTAGAAATTTCAGTTGTCTCTGTGTTATTGTCTTAATTAATAATCTTTTCAGATTAGAGTCTCTCAAGACTGACTTATTTGATTTTTTCTCCATCCATGATATTCTCAATATTCTTCTAATAAACCACATTTATACTGTTTCTAGTTTCCTCTCTATTTCTTTGTTCATTGTCCAACATTCACATCCGTATAAAAGCACCAACCACACATATGTTTTCAAGACTGGGGGACAAGGTGGTCTAGAGGCAAGGTGCTCGCCTCTCATGCCAAGGGTCCCGGGTTCTAAACCCGGGCAGTGCAGGCATGTTGGAAAGTGGATTTTTCTCATATTTTCAAGTCCCTGGTCCTATTGGGGGGTAGGATCGAGTAGTTCTTGGAAATTGGATTTTTCTCATATTTTCAAGTCCCTGGTCCTATTGGGGGGTAGGATCGAGTACCTAGTCTTCTCGGATAAGGACGAAAAAATTCGGAGGGCCCGTGTGCACGTTGCGCACGTTAAAGATACCTTGGCAGTTGGAAATCGTAAAGAGCAGGCCGAAAGGCCGCTGCCCGGGCAAAATTGAAATTAATAGATTAAAAATTTATCCATATCATCTCCCCCCCCCCCCCCCCCCCGCCAGAACAAGAAATAATAAAACAAGTAAAGTGAGGTGTAAATGCCAAGGGCAGCGAACCTCCTAAAATAAAGACCTCAAATCATGTTTTCAAGACTCTGCTTTTAGTGGTCGTTGATATATTTCTGTTCATTAACATTGGTCCCATTTTTTGGAATGAATCTTTGGCCATTATTATTCTTTTCCTTATTTCACTTATGCTCCTACCATCTGATGTTATCAAATAGCCTAGATATTTGATTTTTGTTACTTGTTTGATTTGCTTTCTTTGGCTACGGAAAAGATCTCTGACTACGCACGTTAAATATATATTATTATTATATTTTTGGATCACTCCCAGACAGCACATTATATTAATTGAAGGACACAATAATAATTATTATAACATACAAAATAATAATAATGTTTAGTTCAGCTGACTCTTGCATGGATTCACTATGGTTAAGTGACAATTTTATTTTTTACATACCGCTAACATACTGGGCCTAATTATTGTTTTCTGTAGTTGTACATCTGTATTTTACTGATAATTTTGTTTGCAATCAACATTGTACATGAGGCATAGTCCTCCTGCGATGGCAGATAGAATTCCTACCTGAGATATTTTCTGCTAATGAAAACAAAACATAGCACCTTTGACTGTGATCAGTCATCAGAACTATAAATTTCAGATTTGCCGATGATTGATGTCAACAAAGATATTAGATACAATAAGATGACACACTCCCTTCTTCACACCTCAGAAACAGAAGGGAAAAAATGCACACAGTTTGCCTGCTGATTGGAGACGAGGCCCATGACTCATTGCTTGAAAAGAATGCTTGACATAATGATAAATTAATGGTGCAGATTTGTTACAGTAGCCTAGTGCTGCGACCAAAAAAACACACAAAAAAGTTTTTCTACAGCCACTGAAGTTATGATTACAAAATAAGAGGCTTCAATCAAGGCCTACAGCGATAGCTGAACACTGAACAGTGAACAAAATCCAGTATTTTCCCCATATTGATTTTGTAAAATACGGTATTGTTCATGACTTCCGTGCATTCGGCGCTTGGTGCTGGCGCGAAATCTGTGCAGGCTAAACGCGCCAGCTATCTCATCTTATTGTATCAAGTATCTTTGGTACCAGTTACTGACTAAATCGCCAAAAGTAACATTCAAAATTTTACACTGGTTACAAATAATGATACTCAGATCTTAACGCAGCCATTGACAATACCGATATTGAGGCGTCTGGGCTATTATTTAAACAATACCATCATATTGCCGACTTACTTCGTCCTCATGTGCCCCCCCCCCCCCCTTCAGCACTTTATAATTTGTACTGATGTATTGTGTTGTGAGCACTTTTTTAAATTATGTGAGAGGATGAACAATGTTCCAGTGCATGTGTGAGCCCCAGGATTGTCCTATGTGCGGCGGTGGATGAACAATGTTTCAATGAGTCTACACATGTTGCAATGAGTCTTGCCGACATATATATATATATCATGTGCATGTATTATAGTTATCCAGATGTATTATGCTTCTATGAGTTTCGTCAGTGTGTGAAGGACAGTTTCATTTTAAGGAATGTACACATTACTTTATGTATCTAGTGGTGTGTCATACACATGTTAGCCTGGCGGCATAGCTCCGCGGCTAAGGTCAAAGGGCATGACCCTTCAGTATCGATTGGGAAGGGAAGTAACCAATACAATAGCCCTGGGGCGGGTTAGTACTAATAATGGGAGTGGGCCTATGAAGTATGAGGATGGCCTGCATTGGGATGCAGCGTCTGTGTTATGGACGGTCAGTGGGCCATGTTGGCCACTGCGTTATTAAATGGAATGGCCACTCTGGATGTGTTGTACACCGGCTCAGTGGAGCGAAACTATTGTGTTCTTGCCCCTTCATTTGTTATGTCCTTCATACTTTGATTAGTACATTAATTAGTTTATGTTGCCAGTGTACTAGGAAACTCCTTGTGTATATGATATAGCCACTTGTAGTTGTTATTCATTAACCTTAGCGCTATTTTATTCCATGCATACATATCCAGTTGGTTATTGCTTAAATTCTATATTATATTGTGGTTGTTTGATTTAATACTTAATACTATTACTATGTATGTCCACCATTGATTGCCTGATTAATGTTGTCATTATATCCTAATCATATTTTCGTCTTTTTCTCTTGTTCCAGCTTATGGCTGGTTGGGCTTTTTTTTTTGTTTGGTAGTGATACCGTTGTTGGGCTTTTTGAATAAATAAGATTGCCAGCAGAACCCTGTGTTTGTTAATCCTGTGTATCCTTAAGGGAGTTACTATTGAACCCACGCAGTAACCACATTAGCCACTCGTAGTTCATCCAACAATTACTTATTCCACATGGAATTCTTCACGCAGACAGACATGCAGAGGCTATTTCTGTGCCTGGCGTTTTTACTTTATTAGTTATAAATGCAATTATAATGCTAAGAATCTGTCAGTGCACGAGTAAACTATATGTTCAGTGCTTTAAATGCAAGCATGCAGCCATAACACAATTTCTTATTAATGTGTCTGTCATATTACACCAGGCCCTACACTTACACTTTCGGACCCCAGACAGATCTTGCATATTTAGGTCACTATAACTCATTTCTGTCGCACATACTTCACCCAAGGCTCTCATAATCTCCATGTTAGTATTAACAACTAAAATTTACCTTTACAAGCAATTAATTACCAGTGCTGCGAACGGAGATAAAAATTAAAAATTTAAACTAGCCTATATCATAGACAATCTAGATCAGGTATCCACTGTTGGATAAACCTGTATCCTTCGACCCTCCCTCTTCCTTTTCCCTTTGCCTTTCCACTTTCCCCCTTCTTTCCCTCCTCACCCTCTTTCTTCCCTCACCCTCTTTCTCCCCCCACCCTCTCCCCCTCACCCTCTTTCCCTTCCCAGCCAACAACCCTAGGGAAATCTGCCCCGTAGGATTGACGTCGTTTGGTCATAGGAATGATATCATTTGATCCTACGTATATCAGCTGGTTCCATCATAGCATCGGCGTCAGTTTGATGAAGGGAACTTGCACCAAAGGGAATCCTACCAACCTTAGGAAAATCCTATACAAATCTATATCGCATGCTGGCTGGGTCTCCTCTCTCTCCCCGTCCCTCATTTCCATCTCCTCCCCCCTCTCACCAAACTAAAGGGGCATTAAATTGAGTTTACTTACATTGATGCCACACGCACCACCTTCATATTAAGGAAAAGCGCACTGAAGCGAGCGAAGGCAGTCAAATAAGATAGTAACCCCAGGTCAAACTTTGAAAGAAAACTTTTTCAAAATAAACGGATTAACACTCAAACAAAGACAGCGACAAATGGACAGTCTGCTCAATATCCACGTAAAACGGTTGGCCTAATTATTAAGTCTGTGGTCTCCACTACACTTTTTTTTTAAGGCTTCCTTTTCTGCCCTAATGTGCCCCATACACGCTCAAATTTGTTTGATGGTTTGATCAGATATGTTTGACACAAATTTTTTTGATAGGTTTTTGATCGTGTAAGGGCGTGTTTGATGGTAAAAAAAATTTGATGTCAAATATTTGACGGATCTGTTTTCAGTTGATATTTTTTGTCAAACTGTCAAACTATTTGATCGTGTGTGGGCTTCATCAAATTTATTTGTGCAAACATTATTTTGTCAGTTGCTGCCGGATAGAAAAGATCTACTTGTTACATCATTTTGGCGCCATCAAAGGATTGAAAAATTTTTTATTCTGGAGCTGATTGAAGTGTTTGATCGTGTGTGGGCTTCATCAAATTTATTTGTGCAAACATTATTTTGTCAGTTGCTGCCGGATAGAAAAGATCTACTTGTTACATCATTTTGGCGCCATCAAAGGATTGAAAATTTGTTTATTCTGGAGCTGATTGAAGTGTACCAGAGTTTGCCTGAACTATGGAAAGTTAAAGTAAAGAATATAGTGACCGAGATAAAAAAAAAAAAAGAAGCTGCCTATGACGCTCTGCTGCTGAAATACAGGGAGTGGTAGGCAGATGCCAAAAAAGAAGAAATGAAAAAGAAAATTAACTCAATGCGGACGAGTTTTCGAAGGAGACATGGCACTACGCATAACTGTACCTTGTTTACTTATAAAAGGTCTCACAAGTTCCAAAAGCTCATCAAACGAATCTCCGTCCATCCGCAAAAAGTTTCTGAAATCATTTGGCTCAGTTCATCGCAGCTCATCTAATAATTTAGAATGGCCAAATTTTTGGCGCTGCAAAAACCAATTTTTGGCCCACTTGCTTTTCTTTTTTGTTTTTCTTCTCAAGGCTAAAGCAAGAGCCAACGCTGTTGGTCCCTCCATTACAAACTCTGGGCACAAACTAATGTTTGACCAAAAAATTTGAGCGTGTAGGGCAAACGTCAAACTGTCAAAAAAATTTGATCAAAAATGTTTGACAAACAAATTTGAGCGTGTATGGGGCACTTGAGGGACAAACGTATCGTAGCTGGGTAAACTTTATTACACATTATTATTCAATAACAATACGGTAATAATAATAACAATAATAATAATAATAACAATAATAATAATAATTTTCACGGCCACAGTTAATAACAAAGCCGATTTCTTGAATTAGATAGCTCTAGGCCTGCGCTTACAGGCTCTTTGTCACTAGATCAACCTATCAAATCTTAGCAAAATCTGTTGCTCTACTAACTTCCGCTTCTGCCAGCCGACAGTTGGACGACCACGAACGAAGTCCAAAGTAGCTCAGGCCTGGTCATAGTCAACGGGAAGTTTGGGAAGCCGTCATTGGTCTAGCTTGCTGATCGGAGATTTGATAGTGAAGTTGGCGAATTTATCACAAAATGGCAAACATCGAGGATCTGAAGACTTACGAATTACAACTACAGCAGGTGAGTCGAAGGGTATGGCAATTTTTTTAGACATTGAGATTCTAGAATCGTTCAAAACACGGCCCACTGATAATTTTCACGACAGTCACCTGTTACCGATAATCCGTGATGTCCTTGTCATTAAATTAAGATTTTCAGTCTTATGTGATAGCTTTTATGGCTATCTTTGCTGTGCAAACAATAGCCATTCTATATAGATCTAGATTCTATCTATGATGGAAATAAGTTATTAGTTATTTAGAATTGTTATGCTAAAGTCATCATGGAGAACGTGGGCATATTGTTTCTTTGTGGCGGAAAACTAGATCTAGATTATATCTAGATCTAGACTCTAGATAATAATCATTTGTGTGTGTGCCTAGAGAAAGGTCCCAGTTGTCGCAAATTTTGGATTTTGAGATAAGTGCATATTCTACTAGAAAATTCAATGCTGAACACGCTGCTTTTAAAATTTTTTCCAATATCTTAAGTAGATCTAGAGTCTAGATCTAGTTTTGAAGATATGACACATTTTGTAAGACGGGACAAAAACAAATTTTTGAGAAAAACAGCTTTAACCCATACCCCGCGCGCTAACCGCAAAGCCCGCAGCACGGTCAGTGACCTTACTCCCGGAGAATCTTATCTGGGGTCACTGACCCGTGCCGCTATGCGATGACCACAAACGCTGTCCATGTGGTTCGGTTTTTATTGATCGGTATGAAAACATTCGCTGCTAATGCTATGCCTTATCACGCTTTAAAATAAAGAATTAACCAGCAAAATCTTAGTCTGTCAGTCTCTAACCAATGATCTGACTTATGATTCCAAACTGACAGCTGTACATATAGTTTTCGCGAGAACGAAGCATGATAACTAGCCACGCCCTCCCAAGCCCTACACAGATGGTTTCATTCTGATTGACACATAAACCAATTGATGTGGGCATTTGGGGCAAAGATTATTTCAGAGCTTGTTTCTGATTGGTTCTTAGATACAGACAACTCCAGATGGTGGTCAGCTTGTGAGAAAATGAGGTAATATTGCAAATTTGTTGAGCAACAGTTCGCATCATGTCGATGTTACATCTTTTGATAGTGTGGGAAGAGCCTTTGAAAGCTTAGTCTTGTGATTCCAACCAGTGGTTCACTGGTTAACATGTCCATGTCACAATGCGTTTGATTTAGAAGAGATACAGTGAACAATAAGACAGTGCTTACGTCTCAAAAAGGTCAGTGACCTGATGCGTGAAAATACGGCTGGCGCGGTCAGCTTGACCGTCCCGACTTTTGCCGCCTGTGCGGCGTGAGCGCTTGCGAGTAAATACCGACAATTGCCGCCCCTCGCAGGGTGAGGGTTAACTTTTAAAAGCTCTCTCCCATGACAGACTTTTTGGATATTGTTTGGGGGAGCGTAGTTTTATAACAAAGGCAAATAGGGAGAACTACTGAGTTGTGTTCACGGCTCAGCTCTAGCTTTCATGTAAAATACTGCGCTCTCCTGACAAGATCCAAAAAACTTCCGACTTCGCTGTTTTTAGGGGACCGCGGCATGTTACACAGTAAACTATAGATGCGCAGTGAACACTATCAGTATTAGGGCCTATCTCTATAACAGCTTTGTAATTAGTCCACGGTCCCCTAGCAACAATCACTCCAATATTACTTCATGAAGAGTCACATGTACAAATAATTCATGTACAAAATCTTTTTCATATGCTATTTAGAAATGGTTAAACTTGTGTTTTCTGCTAGAAGTACATTTCCGACTAAGCACGACTTTTTCGTCTTTCTTCAGGCGCGCACATATTTCACTAGCCAATTCAGGTTTTCAAAGATTTGCTTTTCCAATTCCAAGCCCCAAAAATTGGCATATAAATTTCTCATTTCTAGATCTAGATCTATATTTGATATCATTTTTAGGCTTTTTACTTCAGGGTTCTGAAAATATGACTTTCAAAAGCAGGAGGCTCTATGAATATGATGGAAAAAAAATGAGACAAAGTGGACAAGAGTGGCTGGATATAAAATTTCATATTGAAAGAGACCTGAATTGTAATGCCATTTGTGATGTGAAATAGTTAGAATAAGGAAAACTTGCATTTCACACAGTAGGCCTATTGAAGCCCATAGCCACCATATGTTATCAGATTTAAACCATTATCACTGCTAATGGAGTCCAAATTGTCAGATGAGGTTAATATGAAGGAGAAGTAATGATGGAATCGAAACAGATATATATAGGGCTACATATTATCAGGGATAGAGCCAGTACTGGAAATTCCGGAGGCCTGGATATTTTTTTTCGCCGTCATTTGTCCCCGCGCTATCGATATTATATTGTGTCCGGTGAAAAAGTTAAACTGTGAAAAGAGCATTGAAAGAGCGATTGCCAAAAAAACACCGATTACCAGAAATTTTCAAGTTGGCATTTCCGGTCTTCCGCTTCGGGTACTTTTTGTGGTGTAAGTCTAAGCTACACTACAGTTTGTCAGTTCAGGTCTTTTCTTTGCGTTTGAGAAATGAATCCAGCATCCGAAAAGAGATAACGTGATGAAACATCGCGTGTGATCGCTTTTATGACTCATGAGTGATTTTCTGTTGGATTTATAACTGATGAACTGATGAAGCCCGTGAGATGAAATTTCACGGTAGTGTCAATGATAGTCAGTAGTCTTTAATTTTCACGGCATCATTCAAATAAAAGTAAAGAACTAGTCTCAAAACCTTGGTCTGCGCTAAATCTAGAACCAGGCACAAAGAGACTTTGTAAACATCGTGCAGTGTCAGAGTCACGTTTTTCAAAATGTAGCTTAGACCTTGAAATAGAAAAAGATCGCCCCTAGCATACGTATCTTTTTTTTCAGTGTTTCATTCAGGATAAATTGTGACTTGGTTACTTGGTAGGTTAAAGATAATCAATTGTGTTCTAGTTAGAATATTAGACTTGAAGTAGAGCTTGTTTGTTTTAAAAAAAAAAGGTGGGGGGGCGGGGTTACCAAAACAAAGTTAGGTCTACCTTGCATTGGGTAGGGATCAGATCAACAAATATTTGGATAAAGTCACTGGTAATTTATAAACTATGTGTTTTGCTTAGCTTGTAAACTTGCAGTGTAACCCATCTAGATCTAAAATAGTGTGATCTTAAGAGACAAGTGAGAAATGACTCTGGATCAAGATAGCAGCTCATGTCAATCATACTTAGCATAGCTCTAGGACAGATTCCTGATGGTATTATTGACATGCCAGTATGTATTGTTGAGGCATTTTTTACATTTGCATGTAACACGTTGGCAGGAAAAAGTTCAGGAATTTTTTTTGTGGCCTGGTTCCATCCCTGTATTATAAATATAAAAATAGGCTACATAAATTTAATTATAAAAGTGAAAAAGATGCATTAAAATAATTGAAAAAGGTATCATTCATATTTTTCATTGTGGAAATGCAAAATTAATCAAGTTAACCCCCCCAAAAATAAAAAAATTGCCTCTTGCAATCCAATTTTTGGGGGGGGGGGGGCAGCTGAGATCAGGCGTGAGGCAATTTAAAACATGACAAAAAACACATAAAATGTAATTAAGAAGACGTTCACAACAGCAAAGTCAGTTTTCTGTTTTCCAAGTAAAATCCGGGTATTAATTAGTCACTTGGAACACCAGTTGCCGTGAATCAGAACTCAGATTGAGATGGTAGGCAAGATTCCAATCTAAAAGTGTTGTTCTAAATACCTACTTCAACTAAAATTGACATCCATTACATAATTACTATGAAAACATTCCACTAAACTGGATGTCAGTGGTAAGTCAAAACATTCCAAAAGTAACAATGATACATCAGAAGAGTAAGTGACCTATCACTATCAGTGAGGGATGTATCACCTTGAGTTCTTGTTCTCCATCAAGACGTGGCAAATTATCATTTAGGATGATTGTCACGTCTGATTTACACATAGTAACATTAAAATCTACTCACAGTACACAGATGTGTCCTCCGGCGGAGATAAAATCCTGAATTATTTGTTCAAAACACATTTTATTGTAAACATTCAGCACATGCAAAAAATTCATTTTCTGCCTTCAGAGTGTTTTCTGCGTTGTATTTTTCAGGTAGAGGCAGCATTAACGACAGATCCATCGAATGAAGAGTTGCTAAAACTTCAAAAAGATTTGCAGGTGAGGAATAAAAAATTCTGATGTTTTAGATGTAGATTGTATGTAAAACTTTTATATAAATCTGTAGTTTTCATGCCATCTTTATTCATCAATTCATAGAGTAGATCTAGATCTACTCTAGATCTTCTTGTCAACTGTCAAATGAGAAAACTTGAAATGCTCTGGACTTTACCTTGTTTTCATTTCAAATGTTAATTTGCTTCCATTTTGTTTGTATATTGAAATCTTTATCATGTCTGTGTTATAAAGTGTAAAACATGCATTTAGAATACTTATGTTCATGCGATCCCTAATCTTCAATGATATCGCTTTTATGATGTGTTTATATTTCTGTGCCAGTGAAAATTGTAATAAGCATGATTAATCCAGCTGGAACAGTGTCCAAAATTGATATTGTGTCATATAGCATGAGTGACACAGTTAACAGATTCAAAAACATTGATTGTGGCTGCACAGGTCATTATGATTTGCTACATTTGGTCTTTATAGTTGATCTGCCAAACAGTAAAGTCACATCAGTCTTTATCGTGTCTTGGTTACCTTTGGAGAGTATCTTCTGTGTTATTCAAAGAAAATGACAATTTCAGACAAGACAAAACTACATTTAACAGTTAAAACTTCAAAAAATTCTTCGATGATTGTAAGTCGAACATCCCAAATTTAATTTCTGTTAGACTTTTATATTTTAGATCATGCATCTTCCACTGTGAGCATGATAATCGAAGCCAAGGCAGGATTCATGTTGTTCTAGTCAATATTCCACTGAAAGAGTAAGTATGGGCGTCGTTACTCGAAGATTTTAATGATCTTGAGGACATATATGGCTGTGATGAGAAAAGGAAATTTGATCATGGTACATAGCGTGACGCCCCTTTTATTTCTTGTTCACTTTTCTTAGTTTAAGTGGATAAAATGAGCTGAACAGTAATCATGTTACATGTATTTTAATGCTGAGTTGATTTGCAAAATTTAATGGAGTTTGAAGAAACAGATTGATTTATTCAGATTTTATTGATGAACTAAAGAATGAAATATTTTCATTAGATAATTGTAATTCACTGTCAGCAGAATTTAATTTCAAAGTGATTTTTTAAGTATCTAATGATTACAGGGATTCATTTTTCTTTTCAGTCACAGTTGATTTAGGAAATATTTCATTCTGGGTGTTCATCATATGACCTTCGAAAGTTGCACTTCAAAATATCAGAATCATGCCCATATGAAGATTCATTTGAAATAAGAGCAAAAAGTTGTAAATTTTAAGGACCAAAAAATTTGACATTATTGTATGTACTGGTCATGAAAGTGGATCCCTGATTAACTCTTGCAGTCTATATTAAGAGTCTTGCACTCTCACTTATTTTTATGTATCTATTTTGTCTCACTCTCCGCCTCCTCTTCCTTGACAGTTTTTGTTTTCAATTCATTGCTGTAAATCTCTGTCTCCATGACAATGAAAGGACAGCATGCTTGTTTTGTTCACCAAGAAGTTACGTATCTTGGGGCCTGATTATTAATAATTTGAACTTTGATTTTCTCATTTGGTGGTTATCTCAATTTTTTTTCTTCTCTTTTTTTTCCCAATTCCTATATTGAGACTTCTTGAGCTGGAGACAGAGAATCACATTGATGTTCTGGCTTTCCTGCTTCTTTACTGCCTCTCTATAACATGCAAAGGCACTTTTAGGTAGGGTCATATAGAATATTACAAACATTTGCAATGCTTGTCGTGCTCTGATATTGAATTTTCTGTCCAAGCCGTATGGTTTCAGCCTCTTATTCCATTTTGATTGTATCACCCTCAGGAAGTCATCCAGTTGACCACAGAGCTTCTGGCAGTACCAGCTGCTCCCAGCAAAAGTTCAGGCACCTCTGCTACTGCATCGTCCTCTGGTGGCAGCACAGCAGTCAGACCAGAAGATGATGGAGGAGTGGCTGAGGTTGGTGCCACCAAGGACTGGCATGTGGGAGACAAGTGTATGGCCCTGTGGGAAGAAGATGGCCAGTGAGTATACTTAACATAAATTGCAGTACTGTCTTATTTATATGTTTCAGAAGTTAAGTGTCACACAGAAGGTGTCCAACTTCTGCTGCCAGTGAGCAAATTTTATGGGGAAGAGTTCCATTTGAGTTGCACAATAGGGATATTACCAAGACACGGCTTTAGGGGGGTCGCAGCCCCTACCTGGCAAGTTAGTCTTATGTATGGATGTTTTTATTGTAAATGCACAAGCTGGGCGATTAACCCTCAGAGCATGAAGTATGTGCCTGACCTAAAGTTGTGTAACTCATATGGTACTTTTTCCATTATATGGTATTTAGTCATAAATGTTGTCACTGTTGCAGGAATGTTCAATATAATTTTAGGTTCAAAGTGTTATTATTTGTACAGGGCATTTCATACTACTGAGTGTAGGTTTCTTGGCCCTTTTCTTTGAATTAGATTGCTAATTTTTGTTTAAGTCATTTGTTAATGCTTTATTGTATATTTTATTACATCTATTTTATTGTTATATTTTTTGTTTGATTTCCTCAGATATTATGAAGCTGTGATTGAGGAGGTTTTGGAGGATGGCACATACACCATCACATTCAGTGGCTGGAATAACAGTGCTTTATGCTCAGTGAGTTTTACTGTAAAATTTTTTATGTTAAATTGACTTAAATGACTGTAAACTTGTGCTGTAGAATGTTGACTGGTTAAACCTAGCAATACCTTTTTGTAAAGGTAGATTGGTCTGAAGAACTGATAGCGTTAATTATTTGGCCAGGGAAAGGTTATAACACCTGTAATTTCCCGGTTAGGTTTGTGTTGAAGATCTTTTGTTTGATAAGAAAATTCAAAGTGCAGTGAATTTAGGTGAACAACGGCTTAACTGTTTGTAAATTATTGTCGTGGTCCCTTTTTAAAAAAAATATTTGATGCAGTTTTATCCCTTCGAAAACTGTCAGGAAAAACACTTCATTATACATTACACACAGAGACAACGAACTTTCCAGCTTGGGATAAGTGAGTGTACGACAGACAGGGTGATTTCAATGACAAATGTTTATTGTAAATGGATACACTGGAAAATGAGTAGATGAACTTTTTCTTGCCATGCCAGGTGGCATTGTCCACTGATTTCACATCTTTAGTTCTACTGATTTAAACCTAAATAAAGAGAAGCTATGTATATGACTCATTGCAAAATAAGAACAGCCCAAATCTACCTGTGTTTATACCCTGTTATGAACTGTCAAATTGTGACCAATAATGGTATCTTAGAGTTTTAAAACACATCATTTCATAAAGATAAAGAATTTACTATTCGATTTTGGGCAATAAAAATGCGAATATTGCATTTTTTTCACTTTAAATCAATTTACTTTATTTTCGGGGGTTTTTGTTGTCCGTGTGTGCACTGTTATTTCGTGGATCTATTTAGATAATTACATGCTGTAAAAGTGCATGTGGCTGTTCCAACCACCAACAGTCGCATCTTCAACAATAACAAAGAAATTGGGCAGAAAATCGGTACCAGCGTGGCCTAAGGCGCATTATGGTCGATATTTTAATGAGTTTGCGTCCGACTTTCGTGTGCACACTGACAAAAACTGAAAAACAATGGCCATTGTTAAAGCAAGGGCACTAACTCTAATAAACTGAAACAAAAGAAAGAAATGTGTACACATGACATATCACACAACTTCGATGTGACGAACAAACTTTCCTTCATTGAGTAATATTCAGTTTTGCATATTTAAATAGCTATATATGTAGTTTAAAAACTATACTTTGGCAGGTAGATTTGGGCTGTTCTTATTTTGCAATGAGTCATATACTGAATTTGAATTGGTCTTTTACATTGAGTCAGTCAAGTAATGGCATGTACATATTGCTCAAATTTTGTCATCATCAAGTTAATGTACAGTTATTGTGATCTTTGTTGTGTATGATATGACTCTTGATGATGCAGTGTTACTGTTGCCAACTGGTCAATAAAGTTTATGGTACATGACTTATATGCATCCTTTTCAGGCATCACATTTGAAATCATTTGACACATCATTAAAGCGAGGTGCCAGAGGAGACAGGCCTGGTGATGCCAAAAAATCCAAGTGGGTACTTAACATAAGATGATGTTCAGTTACTGGTGCAGAAGCCGTCTTTTTAGTAGTTTTAGCAGTCTCACAAATCTCAAATTTGTATTTTTGGCTATACTTATAGTGATCTGATATGACTTTAATAAGACAGTGATAATGCTGAGTTAATGAGGTTTTATTCCTTTTAACCAGATATGTTAATAGCAAAGGTGAAGAATATGTAGAACTTATAAAATTCTTTTATTTTATGGCAGTATTTGTCTGTGCTATTTAGCAGTCTGGTAAAAGTTAGATAATCTTTGTCTGCCTAAGAATTATCGTAGCATAATCAGTCCAGGATAAGTGGCTGCACATGATTTACAATTGGGATTGTAGAATATACTTGAGCTGGCAGATATAATCTGTGTTGGATGGAGAAATTTGCTAATGACAAACGTTACAGTCTACTTGAGAAGAAACAAAACATGCAGCAACAGGAACATTCCTTTTGTCGAGGTGTATTTGCCCTGAAGATTTTCTTTGAAAAAAAAAGGGGGGGAGGGGTTGTTTACAGAGTGAGATATGATATTTTGGCTTTTTTTTGTTTAACATGGAATCAATTGAAATTTATCTGTGGGCTTACCAGAATTTCTTTTTATGAATAGGATCTATTTTTATCGAGTCCCTGATAATTTAATCCTGCTTTACACAATTGGCCAAAGGTGCTGTACATGCCATGGCAGAATTCTACCAGTGACTGAGATCATTCGTTTGTGCAGTGTGTAATAGTATCATCAGTCGGCTGTTGGAACCTCATTAACAGTAAACTCGAAGGCCAGTTTTAACGAGGTTCCAACAGTCGCCCGATGATATGCTACTTTGAAACTGGACCAAGAAAAAAAAAATATTTGAAATGAGAACCTCTACTGTAAACGGAACTGATTGTTCTGCTTCTTGACTAATTCCTGCAACTTTGCTATTGACAACAGGAAAGATCTGATGGCAGAACAGAGAGAATACAAGAGAAAGAAGAACCTGAAGAAAGCACAGAGGATGAAACAGTTGGAAGAGGAACATGAGCAAGAAAAGAACAAATGGCTGGATTTCAACCACAAGGTGGGGAGGATATTTGGGCCTTTTTTCCTTTTTCTTATTTCTTGCACTTTCTAAGTCAAAACGCTTGGGTTGCGTACATACTTATATCAACAGCCTAAGGGTAAAGGCAAACATTCAAAATTTTCCTTTTGCCAAATTTTGACTTTGCTTCAAGTCTTGCTGCAACTCCACAAAGTTTTGTTTTCTGAATATGTACCATTTTTTCAGAATATAGTTGGGCATCTTCATTTTTGTTTCCCTGGACAACTGCTTTGCAGGAAAAGGAATTTGATTTCATTTTCATCTATTTGTTGATGATGTATTGCAAGTGCACTTGACTTTTTTGGGTCAAACATGAATAACATGGAATTGATGTTTTGTACTTCGCAGACATTCTCAAAGACCAGCAAGGGAAAAGTAAAAAAGAGTATCTTTGCCACACCTGACAGCATTTCTGGCAAAGTAGGAGTTGGCACCTGTGGATCTGGTGGTCGACCTATGACCTCTTATCAGCACCAAGAGAAGTGGAAGAAATAAGAATTGATAGCTGTGCTGTGCGTGTGAAACAGTTGTGGATATTAGCTGAGTAAATGTTTATAACGAGGTATGAAGGAATGTGAGGTCATGGAGAGAACTGTTGGAAGTTAGGTAAGAGTAGTTGAGCCATGAACATTCATTGCGCACTTGTTTGTGAGATTTGCATAGAAATTGCAGTGTGTGTGTTTTGTTTGAAGTTGACATGAAAAGAAAATGTGTTGTGTAC
The DNA here is from genome assembly GCA_963931925.1 of Onchidella celtica. NCBI lineage: Eukaryota > Metazoa > Mollusca > Gastropoda > Systellommatophora > Onchidiidae > Onchidella > Onchidella celtica. Next base: position 32,692,907 of record OZ007579.1, read on the forward strand.
ATGTTTCAAGTTATGACCAGGAGAGTCATTCAGTTTGTATATTTTATAAATTGGAATTGATGTTTTGAGAGAAGCTGCAGTGGGTGTGTTTTTGAAATGAAGTTACTACTAGAGAAGTTGAGTTGTCCAATCAATTTGAGTTTTTATGTTTGTGAGACACAGTGAGATGAGCAATTCTAGGCTTGCCAATGAAAATGTTATTGATAAGTATGAAAGATTGAGAGGGAACAGTACTAGCTTGTAATTGTATGGTTGTCACATAATTATTGATGGTTGATGAAGTGAATTTCATAAAAGCCATTTGAAAGGATAGTGCTTGGGTAGGTGTGAGTGTGACTGGGAAAAATACCCCCCCCCCCCCCCCCCAATCCCCAAAAAAAAAGATTGAAAGATTGAATGAAGATGAGTGGCAAGGAAATTTTTGTCTTACTTGTGACACAATGTGACATTAGTAAAGGTTATGTCAGACAAATGAGATATTAAATCTGTGGGGTTTATTTTAACTTTTCATTTTTGCAATATTTGAATGCAGATAAAGATGTTAGACATGGGGGAAGCATTGGTCTTAGAACATTTCTTGAATAAAATATGAGCTCACCATGCCAGATCATGAGCTGTATGTAGACCTGACATTTCTCATTTTTTATGGATTACATAGTACTGAGATTACTACATGTACTATTGAAAAAAAAAAGAAAGCGGTATGTTGTTTGTATTAAATGATGTGGGATAACTTTTATTTCCTCTTTCTACACACCAAGCCTGATTAATTCATTTTGAAGAGAACAGTGTAAGATGCTGAGTGATTTCTCCCCCATTTTTTCTCCCCCAATATTTGATAGGAAAATAAGGACAGTCCTTCACAAAAAAAATCATCATTGGTATGAGGCAGATTTGCTAGTGGTCCCTTATTTAGGTGCCTGAAAGGTCAAGAGCAATAATTTTGTTTTCAAATATATAAATATGGAAGAGCATAACTGACGGTTTTAGTTTGCCTTTGTACGGCAGGGGTATACTTGCCCCTTCAGGTATTTCTTATTGAAGTGGTTTTTAGCTGGCAGATGTGTAATGTGATCACAAGAAATCTCATGTTGCATTTTGTTATCTTTAGATTTGTTGGGGTCTTGTTTTCATTGAGGAAAGAGACGTGTGTGACTGAGAGATGCATTGCAGGGGAGGATAGGGTGTTAATGTATTTTGATATTACTGCAGTGTAATTAACGTTGGTTTTATTTTTGTTCCATTGTTGTTGTTGTTTTTTTATCCCACACAAAGCTGTTAACTGAAGAAGAAAACAAAATAATAATGGATTAAAACATGATAATCGTTTTCACATGCTTGAGCTTACAATATCAACTTGATTGACAGTAGCCTACTCCTGAGACTGGCAGAAGATCATTGGCGCACAATTTCATCCGGCATCAGATTGGCCACATTTACAGGGAAATGTATGATTCAAAATGGAATTTTCCTATTATCACTATCAGGTTATTTTCCCATTGTTTCTTAACAATACTCTGAAACGCTCTTTCATAAGTTAGCATGGGAAATATACCCTGTCCAAAATCACATTTGTAGTGACACCCTTCTGTCAGTGTCACATGAAGAAAATAGAAAGAAAAAAAGTAACAAAACGTTGCAATTGAGAAAATCTGGTTTTAACCCTTGCAGTGTTTAGGCCATGATATCGTGTTTTTTTCCTCCTGTCCACTATTGGTATTATGGTAAAACCAGTTTCGTGGTGTTCTGGGCCCTACTTGCTAAGCCCACGATATCGTGGTCGTGTATCCCTTGTCTGCCAGTGATAAAGCCAGGAATTCGTATTACCACTGCCTCATGGCGTATGTGACAAGCCCATGATATTGTGGTTTGTGACATAGACCTATACTGTATTTAGTGCTGAAGTTGAGGGGTCTTCCTGGAACTTGCACGGGCCTATCAAATGGGGGACAACCGGAAGCATATTTCTTTATCAGTACATGAGTTAAAATGTGGTCATTTATGTGTATGAGCTTGGTCCATCAGCCTGGTCCCTGCAAACCCAAACTCAGAAAATCGATTTGGAAGTCAGCAATTTCTCTTGGACATGATTATTTCTCATATTTCTTTTCATAGCTGCCAACCGGTACGTAAAATATGTATTTGGTACGTTTTTGAGGTTCCAGTACGTAAATTAAATACATTTTTATGGTGAAAAGTACGTATGAATTTCTCCATTTAGACAAGAAAGGCACAAAGAGGAGAAAACAAAAGCGTAACTTTTGTATCTAGCGCCAATAGCTCTGGATCTAGCGATTCAACAGGTGCAACTGCAAACACAGCTCTACCCTACTGTGTCCTGCCCACCTTTTTATTGTGGCTTTTTTTTTTTTCTTTTTCAAACTCTGGTTTGGCAGCCACCAGGCTGATTAGCTAGGCGCAAACACAGGAGAGGCAAAGGAGCAAGTCACTTTTTGTGGCCGCGTTTTTGTTTTTCTCCTGCAGACTTCATCCCATCAGTCGGCTGTTGGAACTTTGTTAAAACTCGCTCTTTGCAGCTGCTATTTATTAGGGGACGACAGTCTGATCACGAAGCCAAAGAGAGGAAATACTGAGTTGTGTTCACTGCTCAGCTACAGCTTTCTATGTTAAATACATGTACTATGCTCTTCTAACAGCAGCTTCAAAGGCCAGTGTTAATGAGATTCCAACAGCTGACCGACAGTATGTCGATGGTGAAACTCGCAAACCGTGCAAGTCCAAAAGTGGGTCGACTCTGATTTTATGCTACATGACATCATAATTATAACGATTGAGCACCATCTACATCAATATTCTATAATAAAATGCCAATAGAAACCCTTGTATTAGTCATATATGCAAACCATTTAACTTGAATGGTTCTCGGACTGTATTTGACCAGCAAAGCAGTTGTTTGCGATTTTCTCAAATCAGTGGAATTTGGACCAGCGCGGTTTGCGAGTTTCACCGTTGATGTGTTTTGTTGAACTTCCACTCTCCACCATTCTCACTTGTGGTTTGACACACAGTACAAAAATGAAAATGGACAGGGCCAAAATTACCTGGTTTCAACATAACTGTATTTGAACTACACATAGTAAGCAGATCCAGTGTCCAACAGGGCAAATATAGTGTTCAATAATTACATCATGAAGAAAATGTTTGATCAATGATAGTGAAAATGTACCTCGTGCTGGCAAGCCAGGAAAGAAAGTCAAGAAAAAAAAAACAACCCCACAATGCTGTTCTGCCGTGTTACTGAAAAACACAGTATACTCCAATCCATATCAAATTCATTTCCAAACATTGGATGAAATAAGCAGGCTCTTTCTTTCTAGCTGGATTACAATTTTGTTTAATACATGTAATTTCGTTTAGTCTTCAAAATAATGGAAATTAAATAAAAACTTACGGTGCCGCAAAATGTCTTTGGTATCTTCTGTAAATATTTTTTTTTTTAGCACAAACGGTGCTTTTCAGAAGACGACAGTGTTGTACAGACAACATTTAGTTCTCCTAAGATGGAACCAGAGTAGTTTTCCTTCTCCTTTCTGATTGCACTTGAGGATTTCTGCCCTTAGGAATGATTTCTGCTGATCCACTATTATAACTGTATATTTACAAAATGATTTGATAACACAGTAATCCCTCAAGTATGAATTCTCCTCAACTTGCTTTAATAAAACCCTGTAAGTAAGGCCCAGACTGTTTTTAACAAAAGAAAAAGAAACCAATACATTAATAAAAATCTGGAAAAAAAACTTAACCATGTACAAACTCACTCATTTAAGTAAACAATGACATTATACACGTATTTGGTGATTCACACAATCCATAAGCCCCTTTCACATTCAAGTATGTACAGAGAGGAAAAATACAAAAGCCGCTCACCTGTTATCAGAGAGGAACTGTCTGATGAAAAAAACACTGCATAAAATGACATTCTCTTTTCTTGTTGAGATCATCAGCTTAGTGCGAGAAGTGATCACTTGTACATGTATCTCTTTTATGAAAATAATCACTTCTTATATCATGCCAACGAAAAGATGCCTCTTTCTGTTTGATGGATCATTTATTTCTTTGATGATATAGCACTGAGTAGAGTACACACAGGTCAGATGAGAGAACAAGTCTGAAGAACCTCAATGTGTCCATGTCATATAAAGTGAAAATAGGTTGAACAGTTTGATAAGAAACTGACTGGCCCCCACCTGAGCCACATACAGTATATTATACTGTCACAAAAGTACAAGTTCAAAGTACCCACAGGTTACATCAGAAGAACAATCCCTTAATTTTCAAAAGGCATCCAAAAGTCCTTGAAAATCCTTAAATACTAGATTGTCACAACTTTGTAATGCTGCGGTGTCGCAATTGTCCAGATTTTTAAGATGAATTCAGACTCACTTTCATTGATTTTTCCATCTGACCATCGTGGCCACGGTCTGAAAGTTCCTTACAAAGTCCTGAACACATGAACTGTGTTTGTTAAGTCCTGAATGTTGATTTTTAAGGACCCATGGTAACTTCAAAGTTTTTGCTCTATAAATACTGTAATAGAAATTTGGCTATACACGTAGATGTGAAACCTTATCAAACAGATGGCAGCACTGATCTGTGGCAAGTCTGAGACATTTCAAAACCACTAATGGTATCTATTGCATTGTATATGTACTTCACAGTTTACTCATGTACTGCCTCATGGGTCCCTACACAATACCACATATATTTTCCCACTGTGAATGAAAAAGAACTAAAGAACTAAAAAAAAAAAAATATACGCAGAAAGATGTTAATGGGATTTTATTACAAAGTTCCTGCTTATCACATTTGGGCCCTGTGAAGTGGACTGTTGCAGCATCTTGGCAGAATGTCTTGTAACATTACAATGGCTTCTTCCCCAAGATGGACAGAATTTGAAAAAAAAAAAACGTCAATCAAATGTAGCACTCAAGCACACTTTCTGCACACAGCATGACTACTGATGAGCAAATAGTATTAAAGAAAACCAGATAAATACATTGTATTTTAAAAACCCATTTTTGTTAAAAAAACAAAAACAAAACAACCTCGTTTAACCAACTCTTGATATAATTTAATGCAATCCCACCTGGAACAAAACAGTCATGACGATACTGAACAAATCACACACTCATTATCTGCGAACTTATATATAGCTGTGATTGAAAATGAGAGATGGAAACAAGAGCAGCAGAAATGGGCAAGGTATTCCTTGTACTATTACAAGACATGAGATGAGCATGATGTTATCAAATTGCAGAAGAATAACAAATTAAATTTGTTTTCAAAACAAGCAAAAATTTCCCATAGGTAATGCCACTTATGAAAATATAGCACTGATCAATGAAAAGCAGTAAAAAAACAAAACAAAACACATAGCCACACAATGTACATGGGTCTTTCAATTATCCCCAAAAGTTCTTCAGCTTTATCCTTTGTCCCATCTGGACCAACAAAAGTTATATGAATTAAAGGCAGTTTGGAAGCTCACCACATCACGACCTTAGTTCTTGTCTGTTCTGTCTCCATTTTCTCAAAAACGGGAGATCATTTAGTATGCAAAAGAGGATTAACACTGCATACTTTTGATACTTGTTTAAGATGTATTGTGGCACTTTTTAACTCCTCATCCTAATACTAAAGCCGCAAAACCTTTAATGTTGAATTTCTCAGTTGTGCAAAAAATAGTGTTGGAACAAACAAAGAGCTATGATTGTGACATGTTTTTCTCTTTAGTTTATTTGAACTGTCCTTTGTAATAATAAAACGTTACACTCACACGGACATGTAATAAACCCTCATTTATATTTAGGATTTAGTCCGTGGGATGATAGACAGATGCCCAATGCTTTCTCTTCTTTGACACATGAATGCCGTGACCAAATTTTTTTAAGAAGTAAGAGATCATTTACAATACATTGAACCCAAGCTCAAACTAGGATTTGAACCTGGGACCTGTTGCACATGGGTAAGCACTCAATCTACTAGACCACTGTGCCAGTATCACCATTTCATGTATAAAAAAAAAGATGCACTAGCTCCATGGCAGTAACCGATATACATGTATACATGTGCATTTTCAACATTTGAATCCCACAAAATATCCATGAGCATATATCTGCTCAAATGAACATTTATTTAAATATAAAAAAACCCAATACATATCAAAAGTTTAAAAAAAAAGTTTGTTCAGTGGTATCACGAATGCCTCATACATATTTATCCAGAGTTTTCTCTACTTTCATTGCTGTTTAGGTTACATACCAGGTTTGTCAACCATTGCTGTTACATTTCCATACTGTATGTACTAAGCCTACAGGCTTGCATATATATGTAGTTTCCTTTGAAGACACTTTTTGCCCTTGGCTGAGATAAGGGGAAAAAAATGTACATTGTATCTGACTCCTCTTTCAAAACACATACACCTCCCGCAAGTAATTGTACATCATAAGTAAATCTGAAGGAAAATACACGTGTATGTATATTACATTATTTATCCAAATCACAGATCCTGACATGTTCAACATAGACTGAAAAAAAGAAAAAAAATGATACCATTCTGAGAGCAACAACAGGTAAATGTGCAGTTTAACCCTCCAAATTCCTTCTGCGCAGGTCTTGTGTGTTTCAGTTGTTCCGTCAAGTGTATACACCCTCAGTTTCATTGAAAAAATCAGCTGATATTTTTACATGGTCCATGAAAGGAAAAGCCACACGTCCTGGGACTTCTCAGCAGGGAATTTTATGCCGCACATTTACTACATGTACAAAGAACAACCCCATAAAGGACAAACTCGCCAGGGGCAGAGCCTCCCCCTCCCCGTGTATGGCTGCTCCTAGAGTCACATCCTTGTGGGGATCTGTATACCCCACCCCCCACAATTTGGCACATAAACCATTACGGGGGTGAACTGGTTTCGCCTTTGAAATAGCGGAACATGGATGCGCAGAAAGGGGGTGGGGGGTGGGAGGCCTAAAGTGCACCAACAAAGTAATAGTCCCAGAATCATCAATAATCAAGAAAGTGTCATGTAAAATGCTTAATGATACAACAATGAACTTTTATTACTGTTAAAATAACCAAGCACACAAGTAAGTTCATTTCAACACTGTCTTTGAAACTCTGTGGTCTCAGTGCACTCCCAACAATGCTGGACCTCTGACAATCGGGGCTGAAACCATGACTGGAAAAAAGAAAAACACATATGAAACTCTTTTTTTTTCAGATGGTCAGAGTAAAGGCTGGAGGTCCAGGGATAGTGCCTCAGCAGGGGACCTGTCCATCCCTGACCGAAAGTGGATTTTATGCACAGCGAAAGCTAAATCAAGCACTCTTAATCTTTTAGTTTTATCCTGTGTCTTGAAATTGAAACAGAAAAAAAACACGAAGGATTAAACTTCCATTTCATAGTGAAATTAAGACACGCTTTCTCCTGACCAAAAAATGTTGGATCTCTGACAATGTCGGAACAGGTTCCATCACTGTGGCAAAGCGATTTCTCTAGCCTTGCTTTAGAAGATTAAAAATCAACCAACTATCCATTTCTCCCACTTTTAGTCACTGAGGCGACAATACGCTGTCTAACACTGACAATGAGGAAATGGAGAGAGATTCAAAGACGAATCCACAATTTCAACACACATTCTCCAAACACACAAAAATCGCTGTATTCACGTCACTTATGGACACATCATATATAATATATTTATATACCGTGATTAATAAGTATTATTACAAACAAATAAATAATTATATAAGAAAGGATAATGATTGTAATGTTATGTGCATTGTTAACATAATTTTACAAATAGCTTTATTATATATTTTTATGTATAATACAGCTAAATTTGAAGGCAAGTTGGTGAAATAAAGCTAATTTTGTGCAATGATGCTGCAGTGTTCAGAATTTAATGGGAAAAAATATCAAAACTCTATTAAAGTGTTATGTTCTTCATTCTGACAGTGATAAAAACAGTGGAAGAGAATGAAACCCTGTCATTCCTTTGTATGTCATGACGTGGAAAAGTCAAAACCATAACATGCTCTCAAACTTAGCTGTCAATAATTATTGTGAACTAACATCCCATGGGTCATAATCTGGTTCAGGTCCCACACAATGTCAGACGGAGTTACAGTACTTGAGACTGTGCCACATGGATGCCCAGTGTCATAATATATTGTATATGTATTGGGTGAAAATATTAAATGCATAATTCAGAAGTGCATTGTCTTGAGCCAAGACCTCCGATTTTAAAATCTGTGAAAACTCTTTGGAGGAGTAGAAAATCACAAGTGATTCGAGTTACAGATGTTTTAGTACTTTTAGATCAGGATTGTCCAGCCTTTTTTTTTTTTTGAACAAGAGTCGCAGAGGCTTTTTTTCTTAGTCTTACTGGAGGTTGTTCAAGGTTAGATCTTGAAGACTTAACACTAGTAAAGCTGGATGTCAAAACTTGCAAAGCTAGACCTGAATTAGTGATGAGTCAAGAATGGGTAGATCAGTTTCTCAGAGGGAGTTTCGTGGGTCTAATGATAGCCTTGTTAAAAAACAAAACAAAACCAAAAACATTTGTTCAGAAGAACAGGAAGCTAAATTCAATTGGTTGGGCCAGGTAAGTCTTCCGGAGGCTGGACCGTGATTGGCAGGCCCATACATTGGGCAATCTTGTACCAATCGTCCCAGGAATAAAAATTACTGGAGACTTTGCCCTCTGCATAACTCACCGTTGGCTGAGATAAAATGCACTTTCAAACTAAGCCAATGAATTGAAACAATGACACTGAATGGTCTCACTTGCATATAAAGACATGAGACCAAGGCACCACTTAGTGTGATGAATGGGTGGGAGAATAGTGACACATGTATAACAAATACAGACATGATCGCTTCACACTTACTATTTGGCTTGATGTGAGACCCCAGAAATCTTGACAATTGCAGCTAATCCCAGGAGAAGGTCTATGACCTTACAAAACCAGAAACGACCACAGATAGTAATTCTAAGAAATTAAAAAGAAAAAAAAATAGTTGCTGTTTGGCCACAGTAGACCAGTCAGCCAACTGTCACCTGGCACCACCCGAAATGGGAACTTTTGATGCAAAATCTGTCCCGAGGGCAAAGAACCGTTGGTAATTTAGTACAAACACAAGTAAAAGTTAAGAAATGAAAACAAAAGTAAAAATACTGTATCTTTTTCAAAATGATCGTAAACTGTGTTTTCCCCACAAGACAGAGAATTCACATAAATCTATTTCACCTGGCATTTGGGCGCGTGGTGCAAAACCTTCACTGAAACCATCCCAAATCCTACGGTTCATATCACCCTGAGGACCTGCATGCATCCTCTCCTTTCTGAGAGAGGCTAGTATCTACAACTTGATCTAACAACTTTTGTCCTTGTTCACAAAACTTTCTCCAGATCCATACAACTTTTTTTTAGAATATTACCAGTGTGTCAAAATTATATGAATGTATTTAAAGAGATCTCAATATGAAACATAAATAAAGTGTAACCAAACAGACTATGAAACGCGCAAAGAGGCCGTTAACGTGCCGACTCACCATAAAACCAAAACTCAAACTCAGAATAACCTTGAAGCTCATTTAACAAAATCTGTGGCGACAGATCATCTCAGTGAACATTGGTCCACTCACTGATTTGTTTGATAATGCAGACACATTCATCTCCTTCCATATGTTGTGTTGTTCAACATGAGCAGTTTTACATGTGTAATCACAGATGGTATAAATAGGCCAGAACTACTGTAGGTCATGAGACTCAATATGGTCACCATTCCCTAAGACTGTAGTAACTCAAAAATTCGAAAAATTGGTTTTTATATGCTATATATACATATGTGTAGCCGCATATTGGTGGTATGGAGATATTAGTATCACCAAATAGGTTATTCAAAGCCCTTCATTTGGTGAAAAAATAATGCTGTAATTTAATCAGCGGAAAAGATATGGCCTATCAAAGACAGGAAGTGACAGAACTACAGTTTTGAGAAACACGCTTTTAGAGTTTCAGCTTTTAGTCAAAATTATTGACAGTGACTCAATTCAAAGTCAATTTTGAGGCATTTATCTTTCTCAAACAGGATTATCATTTGGAAAAGGAATAGTAAAGAGCTTAAACTTTTCAATAATACTGAAAGTGCAAAATGGATAAAATTGACTTAGAATCTATATTATAATGCCGTTTAATGATTTTCTCGAATCAGGTAGAGCTGAAATGTGCCTCATTTTGTCGGGTGGCTCCACATATAAATTCAACTGCATTCAAAACCACATCGAATTATCCTGCTTATAGACTCCTAAGGCAAAGTATAACTGAATAACAAACATTCAAAAAGTTATCATAACTGAACCAGTTATACTAAAATACAACAGCATTTTTGCATCTCCTGAAAAGCATTCCAAACAGATTACTACAGTTTCAGGGAATGATGACAAAGTCCTACTCATAACACTATGAGTAAATTATCTGTGCACAGCAGCATACATGGGCTGAATGGTATGCCAAGTTACCTTAATGATGCATCCTATTTTACATCCATAATGATCAGGGGTAGCAACCAAGCTTTCCTCATACATTCGTTTAACCCTGGACAATCTTTTCACAGCTAACCCATTCACTACTATATATTTTCCCCCCTCTTTATGCTGAAAAACAAAATTTCAAGCCCATGAACTTAGCTTTAGTAGGATGTATGTGCAATAATGCATTTGCATTTGGGGGATAAACTTTCTGCTACGTCGCTTGTTCCTACAAGGATAATGGGAGCTACCTGCCATGTAGCAAGATGTACAGCTACAGTGGCAGTCAGCATGTCATCATCGCTGTCCCGAATGATAGAGGAGGGAGAACAACAGTTGATCTCTGCAGTATGTAAAGGTTAAAACCTGGTGTTGCTACAATTTTTCAATCACCCTGCCCTCTACTCCAAGTGAAATCCCATCCAAGTTTTAACTCGCGCAATGTTTGGGCCATGATATCATGTTTTTTTCTCTCCCCGTCCACTGTTGATAAGACCATGATATTGTGATTCTCTCTTCCTGGGCCCCAATTGCTAAGCCCACGATACTGTGATCTCGTCTCCATTGCCCGCAAATGATATGACCATATAAATTCATGCTACCACTTCCTCAGGGTCTAATTGATAAGCCCATGATATAGTAGTTTCTGACACAGTCTTCTATTTCAAAGCTTGCACTGCGGGATTTTCCTGAAGCTTGTGCAGCCTATCAACCAAGGGACAACCGGAAGCAGATTTCCATATCGCTGCGAGGGTTAATGACAAATTGTATAAAGGGTTACAGAAAGGCAAAATGGTAATGTATATACGTAGTGGGACTCATTCTTCAGCATGACTTTCTGATCAGACATAAAGGAATGTGAGCAAGAAAAATTACAGTAGTGTAAAAACACTGTTTGTCTCCTTTTGTATTTGAAAATAATCCCAGTATGAAATTAAAATACACACTATGTACACATCATATGCGTCAACATACAAATCACAATGAGTAATAAACTGTCTTACCATCATTCCCGATATCTTAAGGGCTGAGTGGTAAATTATATTTATCCATTTGGGTGAAACATCACAAAAATATGCAATTCTTCATTCCCCAATATCTCACAAGTTAATTGGTAATTTGGGTTGACTCTACTTATTGCAATACAAACAGAAATATAAAAGATTTTCACGCTTTCACTCTGGAAGAATGATTGTCACATTTCGAGGGCTATTTGCCATTTGTTATATGTTACATGTTGCTGATTTTGAGGTACTGACATGAAAGTGGTTCTGTCACTCCTAATTTTATTATATGTAAGTGTCATATGGGTTTATTCTTTTGTGGGCATTTTTATGCAATTTTGACTTTGAAGATTATTGAACAAAACCCTGATTTTCGATAACTCTTCAAACTTTCAATCCTCATCTTCTCAAAAAAGCAAAAATGCACATACAACAATGTGGAAAATACCCAACGATTTATCAATTCTTGTATATCCTGACACCATCCTTTTCAGGTTTTAAGCCTGTGAACATTGTGTGTTTGGGAAATAGACAAAAGAAAGACAAAAACAACAATGAAAACATTAGTGTGCTTAGGGCACTGAAAGAAGGAATGACCCTATCACTAACACACCTTCCCAATAAGTGACGGACTATTTCAATAAGGGACCTCACAAACGGCTTGTATACCCATACCCTATAAAGGCAAACTGAAGCTAAGATAGTTATGATCTCCACAGACAGGTAGACGCAAAATACAGAATGCTGTAATACACTCTACAGATTACATAATATACCCAGTGTATGTTTGTACAATAAGCATACTATCATCTCTATTCTGCCCTCAACTCTGAGGCTCCACACACTGATTGACGTGTATCTCTGCTGCAATACAAGCAAGAACTCGCAGCTAAGTAGAGGCATTCATTTAATATTCTATTTAGATTCCATATATTTCATATTCTTTTTTGTCCAATTTTCCAATTCTTTTTCTGCTGTTGTTTTTTCATTTTTTCCTTGAAGAAGGCTGCTGCTGAAATATTGGCCATTTTCTGCCTTCCCTTTTAGTTTGCATTTTATTGTATCGCTTAGGTATTATTTCTTACGCAAGACTCTGCTACATACAACTTTTTCTTTTTGCCAATTTTGACTTGCCTTGCTGTGAACCCACAGTATTTCTGTGGCTTTTACAATATTTTGTCTGCCCTTAATTGTATTGGCTTATATCACCAAACCTAGCAGGATTTTTTTTTTTTTTTTTTGGTTTAAAAAAATTAAAAAATTCTTTATGTTCTTCCAAACCACCCTAATACTGGATAAGGGACTTTTGGCACATCTCCACTAAAAAATACATGTTATTAAGGCCAAATTTCTGACCAAGTATGGAAAAGGAAATCTATGCTGGGGTCTACAGTCACCAATGCTGATGATGTTAACAAACGTGTTTCCTTTATATACCAGTCATAGCCCAAACTTTATGAATTTCTGCCAAAGCCTCTGAGATGAAACCTTTCCTTCTTGATGGTCTCAGAATTAGTGAAATTAATTCGGCCATGCCTACAAATTATAGAAACTGAACTGATTATTAATGTGATTTTTTTCAAATACTATGAACTACCTTATATCAACTATTTATAAGTCTCAATACAGAGTTCCATACTATAAATATGATGACAACATGACATTAAAAAAACAAAAACAAAATACTCAGGTACTTCCTTGGCATCATGAATTTGTCAGGATTTTGGTTTGACACATAAACAAAAAATATCACCAAAAAGCTGTTCTTTCTTGAGGATTAGTGTGCCAGAAATTATTCTTTCGTGTCTGCTCTTTCTATTTTAGCACAACTGTTCCTTATTCATCTATTGCAAAGCCACTGGTGATGTGCAATGTTAAACACAGTTTGGATTGGGTCAGAAAATCCCTTGTGTTGTTCAGTGAATTCAAAACTGATTGCAATTGCACATCATCACTGCTCTGCGCTAATAGCATAAGTCATTCTGACACTTTTGAGATATTAGGAAAAAAACTGTTTCTTTTCTAGTCATTTGGTGACTTATGCCATTATGATTCTATTGGATTATCACATTTTCCTATTGGCGCTTTTCTTTTACGACAATATTATCTGATAGCTTTCATGCTCAAGAATGCAATGAACCATCAGTTGCCTTTAGGCACATGCCTGACATATGCCATTGTCATAGAGCAGTGACGACATATCTCTTAAAACAAACTTTGATATGGCTGTTCATACAGTACAAAAGCAGGACTATATGGTCTGCAAGTTACAACTTGATGCAATAAGCTAAAAACTTCCCACACAGTCATCGCTGCGTTGTTTCACATGCATCAAATAAACGTTAAACAATAATATTCCGTGCGTTCTTTAAGTCCTTTCACCTTGAGCATTTTCACAATGAATCAAATTAAAAGTGAAATATGACACATTCAGGATAAATACAGAATACCACACTTTGTATCATACACAGCTGTTTTCACAACTGAATTCTCAGTCCATTTACACACAGGTATGTGGGTGCATCTGACAAAACCAGGCTAAAGTGGAAAGTTTTATACCACTTTCAAAAACCAAACAAAATATTTCTAAAACGATTTCAAGCATATCATTTTAATTGAACGCAGACAAATGGCGTATCTCAATTTCTGTACAAAAATGTTCCCCTTTGAAGGGGTTTTGTTAGGAATTTGGTCTTTCACCGTAAGCCTGACTTCGTCAGATCCACTCACCTATGATCTACCTTCAGACACTTTGAATGAAAGACCACAACACCCATTTCCAGCATTAGGGATAAAGGATTAAGAAATGCCGTTTTTTTTCCCCCCCACAACACTAAAAAAATCAGGTGTGACAGAGAATTCTCATCTTGTCTGGTGGTTATGGTGTTGTTCTTTAACTCTTTGTGTGCCAATCACCGATATATCGGTTCTTCCGCTGGTCTCATATGTGCCAATCACTGATGTATCGGTGCACAAGAATGCTAGGCTATTTTGTTTCGGTAAGAAAGAAAGTTGACTTTCTATTAACAGATGTTGCTGTAGTTAGTCTTCATTCACACCCCCCCCCTCCCTATTTTCTTCTTTTATCGGCAAACGCGAAAAAATTAATGGCACACAAAGAGTTAAGGACATTTAAATGGGCTGTAATCATGACCTATCTCAACAGCCTCAGTCTTGGGACCGGCCTCATGACATTCAGCTTTCCATCAAGACAAATCCCTAATCTTTACACAGTCAAAATTTTCACCACAGGAACTGATCATAAACACAGTGGTTCTCCCCTTTTCACATTCACATAGCTGAGACCAAATGGATGAATGAGGAAGGAATGCTGAGGTGAAACAAAATCTTTTCAAACTATGCAAAGACCAAGCATTCTCTATGGAGTGAACCCCAAAAGAGACAGGCACACCTTGCAGATCCTTTTTATTTCATTTGAAACACTCTTGAAAACCCTAAACATAAACCTCAGAATCAAGTTTGTAAAGCCCAGCATTTGCTATCCTTTCCCCACCACATGGAATGAAAATTTCACACCTGCTGCGACACATGCTCTAAAAGCCAATGATCATTCTTACACAAAATGGCCAAAGATTTGAGAAACACACACCGATGAGACATAATATATACCAAATATAGTTGTGGCTGGTAGACACAAAATGAACAGAGAATAACTGAAGAAGTTCAGCTTTGAGGAGAAATTATGGAAACAGTATAAATTATCCTTCTCTTACTGTTTTGGAGAGCCGCACTTCAACACCCATTGGGTTTGTCATATCTTCCTTTAAAACTATTAATTTTCACCTCCTGAACAAACTTCAATTCAAGAAAGAGCTCTGCTTTCATTTTACGTCCAGCATTCACATGGAATAAAAATTGAAGCTGATAAAACATTTGTTACGCCCAGGTAACTCGTGACAGACAGAAGTCCCTAGGATATCTGTCATCTTCCCCAACTTGTGTCACGCTGTGTACATAATGAACAAAAATGTACAAATTATCAAAACTGTTCTTGTCAATCCATCTTGATGTTGACGTAGATGTAACGCACAAACTTGAGCGAGGCAAAGAATGAGACGGTGGCCAGCATAAGGAAAAACACGTAACAGGTCAAGGCTGTGTAGCCCAAGAATTCCAGGGTTTGAAGCAGCCCCGACATGTTGGATCGTTTGTAGTAGTAAAACAGGGCATACAGGAACACAAACACACCAGTGGACCTACAGGGAAAACAAACAAGAATGGATTACAAATTTGATGAACTTGTCAAACCAAAATTCATCAAAAATTAAAAATAAGTGGATATGCAATGAACAGTAAACGAGATAAATGTATTCAGGTGAAGTAACAACAACTCACATTCAAATCATGCACAAATATGCAAAAGATTTCCATCAACAATAATGCCAAAACTGCTCCACTGTGACGTGGTTAATTTAAAAATTCACACATACATTAAAAAATTTAAATTTGATTAAGCTGTTGTATTAATTCGTAACATGGGATAAACATAATAAGGAAGTTGCAGTCAATTCTCTTATAATGGGCAGCCTGCGCTGTTTTCAACTTGTCACTCACAACTGATTTCCTTACCCCTCTCAGTGTTTGGGCCATGGCACTGTGTTTTGTCCTCCCTGTCCACTACTGAGAAGACCACGATATCATGGCCCTCTCTTCCCAGGGCCCCAGTTGCTAAGCCCATGATACCGTGGTCGCATCTCTCTTGTCCCCCAATGACAAGGCCACAAATTCATATTACCACTTCCTCGGGGCCTAGCTGATAAACTCATGATATTGTGGTTTATGACATAGTCTTCTATTTTTTAGTGATTAAGTTGCTGTGTTTTCCTGGAGTTTGCACAGGCCTATCAACTGAGGGACAACCAGAAGCAGATTTTCGTATCACTGCAAAGGGTTAAGTGACTGTTGCTCATAATAATAATAATAATTCAGGGGCGTGTGGACAGTGTAAAAATCTGGCATACCCTGCACTGAAAATTGAGCGCCACCACCATCGGTAATCCTCAGCCGACAGCTGGAAGTAGGTCAGAGCAATGGATATACAGGCAGTCACACTCAGCAGGATCCCATACACAATGAAGAGAATGCCAAACAGTGTGTACTGTTCCCGGCCCCACAGGGTGGCAAAGATATAGTAGAGCTCCACAGAGATAGCACTGAAATAGGAAAGGAATTGACAATGTGTACAATATGCAGAAACCAACCACCAATGTTCATTCGGTTCTTTTCACTAATACCATGCAAATGTCAGATTTAAAATTCAGGATTTGATAACCACTGGCTGAGCACATAAAATATTCAGTAACCTGCATTCTGTAATTTAAATATAAATAAACATAACAGTTTCATACCTATCTATCATGCTAAAGTTTCAGTTTCATACACCAGCTAGCATTCAAACTGAGCATATATTTCATGGACACTGATAGCATGTTCTAATGTAGGCCTACCTATCACACTCCCGCACTGCTATGCATATGCACTTTTTTGTTTGTTTGTCCTGTTGGAACAAAGCTGAAGATATCACCCTGAGGACCTGCATGCATCCTCTCCTCTCTGAGAGAGGCTAGTATCTACAACATGATCTAACAACTTTTTTCCTTGTTCACAAAACTTCTTGCGACCTTAGTTCTCGATTGTTCAAACTCCACGTTTGCACAACCGAGAAATTCAATGTTAAACATTTGTGGCTTTAGTATTACCATAAGGAGTTAGAATAAATTGGAACTGTGAAACAGTTTGACAAGTACCACAATGCATTTTAAACAAGTGTCAGAGTGTGCATTTGCCATATCTCTTCTAATACTACAAACTAAAAGATCTCCAGTTTTCAGAAAATGGAGATAGAATAAACAAAAACTAAGGTCGCGATCTGTTGACAGAATCTGAGAAGTATCCCAGGCCCATACTGTGACCAAAGTGGCAGATATCTGTATTCAACTTACCTGAAAGGTAAGAATCCCCCAATAGCACAATGGGCCAGAGCAGATCTGTACCAGGGGACACTGGGGATTTCCCTGGCAATATTCTTTGTTCTGCACGGGGCATCAAAGGTCCCTGCATAATTCTTCCCAAATATACCACCCAACACTGTCAGTGGATAGCCAACTGGGAAAGATAGAATTGAAGAATTAATAGATGCAGTTTTCCTTCTATAGCATCACTAAGAACATACAGAACAGAAATAAAAATGGAAAAAAAAAATGAACACATAACCAGGTTGTCACAATTTTTAAGTAAGACTGTGCTTTATCCTCAGTTACATGAGGTCAGAAAGGCAGCGCAGGTCCAATTTCATGTAATATTTCCCTTACGTCCGGATGAAATCTTTGGTTTGTCAAGGGCCTCAGCCTAAGGCTTTCCCTTATGTCATCCTTGTGTGCCCTTTAAATTCTTTCAGGTATAATGCTTTAAGAAATTTTTGTTTCAATGCCACATCCATGTCAATTTTTGAGGTATCAGGCTCTAGTCAGGTTGTTTTAACCACTAGACTGGCAGACCACAGGCCATAAACCGTCCTTGGAATCACCATCAAGGAAAATAACTTTAAATGACTTTGCGATTGGTCGCAATGAAAAGGTCATCACTTTCTTATTTCTTGATCAATTTTAATAAAATAAATCTTTACAAATCCAGAATTGAATGACCTTTCCATTGATACCATGCATTATGAATTTTGCTTGCATTTTGATTGTCAAAAAATTTCTGAACTTGAACTCAGCCTCCTCTGGCTCACTCTCATCTTCACTAGATCTAGACTCTAGATCTAGATCTATCACTGTCTAGGCCTATATTGGGAGTAGATCTAGGTCTAGGGGGATCATCTAAATCAAGTTCTACATCACTTTCACTATCTTCCCCTTCATCTAGATCTACAGAGGTAGAAATGTCTTCATTATCTCGGTGAAAATCACCTGACGCCACCAAACTTTTCAGAAAATTGAAGGCCATTTTCACTAATGTCGTAGCAACAGCTGTCTCCACATATTTCGTTCCAGTAAAAAGCAAAAGGAAGTAGAGCCTTTACATTACACCGGAAATGTCTTCTCCATTATAATCCATGCTTATTATGGTCCACAAGGTTGACTAAAAACAACGTAGGCCTGGCGGGCGATTATGGGCGATTTGCCAATGAACCGTCGCGGGTGACTCCGGGCGCACTGCATATCTAGTGGTTAATATCTTCTTTATGTCGACCTCGTCTGCTCTGTAAATTCTTTTGTTAGCTTACATAAGAACAGTTTTTTAAATATGATAGCCCCCTCAATCTTTTGAGGCAACAATAAGGGTATGAAAAACACAGACAGTATTTGATTCAGCAAGGACAAGTCAAGAAAGATAACACCACAGTTATTCCACAATGCCAAAGTCATGTTTGGTGCTTTTTGCAAAGAAAACTCTTTACTTCAAATATAGTGGTAGCTGTTGTTAGGGGAGCGCAGTATTTTACATAGAAAACTATGGCTGAACAGTGAACACAACTCGGTATTTTCTCTATTTGGCTTTGTAAGTAGACGTTCCCCTAACGTCTAAAATGGTGATTTAGGTGGTTGTGGGTTTTCATTTAAAAACTCATAACTCAACGAAACAAAATAATGTAACTGTTCAGTGGTGCAGCATGACTGTCTGATTAACGTTAACATTTCATCTCAAGACTCAAAAAAAAAAAAAATGACTTCAGACAATTCATCCTCACAGAATGACAAGGTTCTATCTCCACTTTTTGGCTGAACTGAGTTACACACTACTTCTACATGCCTTCTCCGTTGTATGTCAAAGTATCAAGCGGATTCGGTGAGTCATTTGTAAGTATCACTAGAAAGAAAAAAAGTATCATCAAAAGCTATAAAATCACATGAAACTTCAATCATCAATTTCTCAAAAGTTGATGGAAGGGATTTAAAACTTTGTCATTCTAAGGGGACAAATTGTGGAATGATCGTGACGATAATTCAAAGATATCTGTACATACTGAAGAGCCAGAGAGCCATCAGCAAGATGACCGTGGTGGCAGGCAGGGCTCGTGTAGTCCCGTAGGCCCAGGCTACAGAGTTGATGACCGCCCACACAATGAAGAAAGGAGCTGAAACAGACAAATGTCCATGCTTACATGCAATAACTGTTTGTCATAAACATACAGTGTGTAATCACAGTTAAGACAGGACAGATGTCAAGCCTTCATTGAGATTCATACTGCCTGTCTGAATGCATCTGAGTGCCACTAACTTAGGGGTGAAAAAGGCCAAGGCCGGTGCAGGCGCCAGACCGGTGGCTTGCCCCCCCCCCCCCCCCCCATAAATTTGCTTCACAGTAGCCACTGCCTTCTGCATCCCGCTGGGTTGCGGTGTGGGCAGTGCCTGTTGTGCTAGTATGAAGCAAAAATTAAGGGTGGCAAGCCACCAGTCTGGCGCCTATACCAGCCCTGGTGTGTTTCACCCCTTAATCTTCTTGCTTGCTGCAGTCCATCAGGACTCCTACCAGACCTGCCAACTAGGTGATTACTTCAATAAGGGTTACGTCAAGGGGCACATATACCCATGCCGTATAAGACCATACTGAATCTGTACCTTCTATGATTTCCGTATATTTTTGTAAAACAAAATACTTTTTGTGTCCATCTTGACATCAGGACAAAATACAGGATAGCTGACAAGCCTGGTGCTATCCGTGGACAATGTCCAAAGTTTTCACCTTGCCAAATGCTACGGGAAGTAATCAAAAAGAGTGTGTATAATTTCAGCACCATCTCCCTGTGACTACACCATGAATGTGTGCCACCTGCCTGCACAGAGCAAATGATACATAACTGTGCCAACTGACGGTCAAAACTAGGCCATAATCTTACTCTGGACAGAAAGCTCTTGCCTACCTGCAAACAGTGCAGAGGTCAGGTTGATGTTCCATACCCAGTTGTCACCTCCCATTTTTCGGTACATGTTGGCAGCCACATAGCCACTGATACCTGGGGATAGAAAACAGAAATAGGTCAGGCTTCATGAGGTATGTATGATAAATTCCTGTCCCATTCTATAAAATTTCTTGTCATTTCATAGATCGGCTATTTTAGTAAAATGGTGATGATATTAAGACATCTCAAATGATGTGTGAAAGAATTACTTGCCTTTCATAGAACTTAACTGAAATTTTATGATGAAATTTGACAATATATTTCTTTGAATTAAGTCTGTCTGCTTAAACGTTAAATAATTTTGTTCTGTCTGCACTAAATAGCCCCATAAAATGACATATTAAGCTGTAGAAATATAAATGTAACTCTTGTTACTTTTTGTCTTGGAAAGGTATTAACTATCACTAATGGGGTTGTTTGCCGTAAGTCATCAGTAATACTAGGTCTGTCCAACAAATGTTAAAGAATTATATGAAATGTGTCTAAAGTGAGGGACTTACTGGATGTGAAAGCGTACAGGACGACTGCGGCAGCATTGATGGACCCGTGGCGGTGGACATTAAACATGCCTGCTATGGCCATCAGTAGGATACCAGTGGCAAGTGCCAAGAACTGGCTGCCCACGCCTGGTGAAGAAAACACATAGAGACGGAGAACACTAAAATTCCTCATAAGTGATGTAAATTCAGTCTTTAAAAAAAACAAACAAAAAACCAATATTGAAATATTACTACTTAAATATTATCACTGTTCTACGATAATGGCATATGTCAGACTTATGACAAAAGGCCACTGACAGTCCACTGCATTCCTGAGCATGAGGGCTATCAGAGCAAAAAAAATGCACCAGTATGAAAATGTAATAATTCAGAAGAATCATAATGGCGTAAGTCACCAAAATGACAGGAAAAGAAAAAGTTTTTTCACAACATCTCAAAAGTGTCAAAAATGACTTATGCCATTAGTATAGAGCAGTGATGATAGGTGTACAGCATTATCTGATCTCCTAATCCCATATTTTGGAGTATAACAGGCTGGAATGTAAAATGATTATCGGACTGAACATCACACAAATTGCTGATAAAGGCCTAGGCCTGAAGATGAATCTTTGAATTCCTGCAAGAAGTGTCAAGACAAACAAGGTGATGCTGAGCATTCAGATTCCTCACAACAAAACTGGACCCTAGCCACTAGCCAGTCTCTCTCTCTCTCAAATCTGGACTCTTTAGATCAGTGACTCTCTACCTTCTACCTGTTTCAGGCAATCACCCCCGTAGGCGCCAAATTGTCTCCCCCCCCCCAATCAAACCCCACAGATACATTTCACAAGAAGATAGCCTAAGCACAAGATATGATGTTAAGTTTTTTGAAGTTTTATTAATGACAATAGGCATGCTGATAATTCTTTACCAAGTTTGAGTTTGGGTTTTATGGCGCGTTGGCATGGTAACGGCTAATTTGCACCCTTCACAGTCTATTTGGGTACATTTTTAAAATTTATGTCTCGTATTCAGAGCTCTTAAGTTTAACATGGAATTAAATACAATCATATAATTTTAACACATGGGTAAAATTCTAAAAAAGTTGTTTTGTACAGATCTGAAAAAAGTTTTGTAAATGAGTATAAATCTTATTAAATCAAGTTGTAGATCTTAGCCTCTCAGAAAGGACAGGATGTATTGCGGGTCCACATCAGAAAATAATTCTTTCATGGATTCGCAGGCATAGTGCCTGCCTTGGATATGCAGGAAGTCTACACATTCAGTTAAAATATGTTTTCCATTATTGAAAAGAAAGCATTCTTCATAAAACCTGTTATATATCCATATATAATCAAGGGAAATTATGCATACATGTAATTTACTTAGTTACTGCCCTTGGTTAGACCTACACTTAATTACGTAGTAAGGGAAATAATTTACCTCTTATGCGTTGTGTGATTAATTAACACCAACCACCACTTTACTTACATTACTTTTCATGTTGCATTACTCTCAGTGAGTTGGTAATACATTAGGTCACCTATTCTAAAGTATGAAAGTGTGTGAATGACTTTATCTTTATTGATATTTGGTGACCCTCATTACTCTATGCATTATTATGTACATCTACTGCGATACTGTATATAACTAATGACCTGTAAATATTACCAGAATAAAGTTGCCTATCTTCCCGGCTACAACTGACTTCTCTTTGCTTGTTATCACCACATAACAAATTGGCGACGAGGATGGGATCTTCAGAAGTTCTGATGTCACTCAAGTTCTGAAGCCTACTAGTACTACAAGAACCCAAGCCTTACAAGCGGGAAGGAAGCCAATACAAGCCTGCGGAATCAGACCAGCAGCAAGCCAAGCAGCTTCAGTACCCAAGCCAGCTCACGGACCAACCACCCGGATCCAAGTAGCGGACCTGAAGCTGTACATAGAGCCAAGCAACGTCTCGGCTAGCTCTAAAACACCGAGTAGCTCGCTCTTAGCTATCTCGAATTGTAAACCGCCAGTCAGCTGTGCCAAGTAGCCCAGCCGTGCCTCAAGATGCCGAAGACTCCAGCTGCAGAAACGTCACAAGAAGACCTCATCACTTTGCTGCGTAATCAGATGGAACTGCAGCGACAGCAGATGGAAGCACTGATGTCTTTGGCTATGAACAAGCCAGTCACCAACACCAAGTTCGAAGCATTTGATTCAACAATAGAACTGTGGTCAGATTACTGGGCAAGGTTTACCACCTTCACAAAGGCAAACTCCATACCAGAAGCAAAAAAGGTTGACATTTTTCTGACCAACCAGAACAGTGAGGTCTACAAGATGCTAAAAAACCAAGCTTCTCAACAGACCCCGCCGATAGACGTCAACGAAATAACCATTGAAACTATCAAGACCTGGATGGGGGAACATTTCGACCCCAAACGTTTCGTTGTGCGGGAAAGATCTAAATTTTGGACCTACACTGACAGAAAGACTGCAGAAAGTGTGCACCAACTGGCTGCTCGCATTCGTCAAGAGACTGCGACTTCGCATCAATCCAAGACCCACTTGACGAGGCCATGCGTACACGATTTGTCTGCTCCATTAAAAATGAAGCTGTCATAAAGGCACTGTTCAAGATTAAAGATGACGAACTGACCTTCAGCAAGGCAGTAGAGGTGGCGGCAGAGGTCGAGGAGGCGTCAAAGGTGGCCAAAGAAACGTCCGGTACCAGTGACGGCGAAGTCTTCAAGCTCAATCAGAGAAGAAAATGCAAGCAAAACCCTCAACAGCAAACTCAAGTCCAGGGCTATCCATCAATGTTTAAAAAGTCAAGCAAACCGACAACGAAGAAGACTGTTTGCAGCAGATGCGAAGGACAGCACAGCCGAAATGAGTGCAGGTTCGCTAACGCCGTGTGCCATTTCTGTAACATAAAAGGGCACATAGAGTCAGCTTGTCGGAAGAAGAAAAGTCAACAACGTCCGATCAAGAGGATACAAACTGTCCGTTGGAATACAGTGGGACCAATCACCGAGACTTGCTGCGTCAACAACCAGCCTGTCCAGTTTGAAATCGACACTGGTTCTAGGGACAACTTCATTTCAACCAAGACATGGCGCAGTTTGAAGTCCCCTAAACTCACCACTGTGAAATGCCAGTACAAGTGTGCCTCAGGTCAGAAACTACCAGTGACGGGCGAAATATTTCTACATACATCGTATGCCAAGACAACTTGTATACAGAAATTCGTCGTGACACAGATGGACTTTAACCTGCTTGGAAGAGCAACCACAAAGCGATTGGGAATCTCAGTGGACAATCTCCTACACAAAGTTATCGACGATTTGAAACCGGATGCAGTCCTGCAGACATCCTGTCGAAACTGGTGTGCGGAATTCCTGATGCTGTACAGACGTACACCTCTACCATGTGGATCCAGTCCCAGTCAACTACTGAATGGCCGTCAAATCAGGACCAAGCTTGATGTCATCCTTCCCGCGAGAGAACGACATGCCAGTCCGCCCGATGCCGTCGACCAGACTCCAGATGTTCCACCAGCACGTCGAAGACAACGCAGACGACAGAAAGCTATAGTCAAATCAGCCGACCGTCAACCGAAGTTCAACGTTGGTGATCCCTGCTTCGCTTTGTCTTTCAAAGGGGGGCGTAAGGACAAATGGAAATCTGCACAGGTGACGGCAACCATTGGCCACAGCCTGTTTGAAGTCAAGATTCTACCAGATGGACCAATTTGCCGCCGGCATACAGATCAGCTACGTCCTCGACGACAGAGACATAGAGACTGATTTGTTTGTAAAGGTTCAGAAACCTACCGCACCATTCTGACATGGGGTGGCAAGGACTGAACCTATGACAGAGTACGGAAACCTACCACACCATCCTGGCATGGGGTGGCAAGGACCGCACTCCAGGACTGACGTGTCCGTAAACCTACCACACTATCCTGGCATAGGGTGGATAGGAGCGGACGAGACCGAGACCTACCACACCATTCTGACATGGGGTGGCAAGGACCGATCTCGACAAGACGCGACTTTATCATGTTTATGTAGCATGAATTTTAGTTTTAGCCTTCACCATATGTACTTCAGGCTAGAAGGGAGGTGTTATATATCCATATATAAAGGGAAATTATGCATACATGTAATTTACTTAGTTACTGCCCTTGGTTAGACCTACACTTAATTACGTAGTAAGGGAAATAATTTACCTCTTATGCGTTGTGTGATTAATTAACACCACCACTTTACTTACATTACTTTTCATGTTGCATTACTCTCAGTGAGTTGGTAATACATTAGGTCACCTATTCTAAAGTATGAAAGTGTGTGAATGACTTTATCTTTATTGATATTTGGTGACCCTCATTACTCTATGCATTGTTATGTACATCTACTGCGATACTGTATATAACTAATGACCTGTAAATATTACCAGAATAAAGTTGCCTATCTTCCCGGCTACAACTGACTTCTCTTTGTTTATCACCACATAACAAAACCCATCTACGCAAGTCAGTGGCTACCCCGTTACTTGTCAGCAAATCATCCTCCATGTATTTTTTCACCCTCCTATGCCTCCCCCCGCATCTGGCCCAGTATCACCCTCTTTGAGAACCACTGCTTCAGATAGAAATTGATGCACTAATATACTTATCAGTATGTCGCCTAGTGCAGCTCTCTAGGAACTTACCCAGTATGGCGCAGAATAAGTTCTTGCTGGGTGGGAATCTGAAGACATCAGTACGGATGATCTTCCAGCCATTATCATCAGGGTCCAGATCATCGGCATCCTCTTCATCTTCAATGTTGTAGCGAGCAAAGTCACTTCTTAGAACTCGAGTCTGTCAGGGGAAAAAAAAAACAACAATTTTCAAAGAAAGTTGTTAGGAGCGTGTAGCCTAATTACAAAGCCAAACAGAGAAAGTAGTGAATTGTGTTCACTGTTCAGCAATGGCTTATAATGTAAAACACTACTCACTTCTAACAACAGCCTTTTCCAAAAGTTGTGCCGGGCATTGCAAATTTTCAATATCAATTGTATTTTAACCTCATGACCCAGGGCGCAACCTGTGCGTCACGGTGCCTTACTTGACTATATATACCAAGTGCACGCTCTACGTCGTTTTGGGTGTTGATGTCACAGCATACCTATAGATGTTATCATAACATTTACATGTCCTGTCTATGCATAATGTCTTTGTACATGACCTTATGAAGAGGGTTATAGGATTTGGCTCAGGAACCCAGTGCAGGGTCATGTAAGGCTCAGGGGGTCAGGGTTCATAAGGTTAAAGCCTTCTGTGACTTCATAGCTAGAAAGCTCCTCCCAAAATACTCCTAACAACAGCCTTAATTATTTTTTCAGATTTTCTTTTCATTTTCCTCCTGTTTTTTGGTTGAAAGGGTAGGGGGCAGAGTTAGGGATTAGATAAGATTTAGGGTTGAGGATAAGGTTGGGGTTAGGATGTGTACGTATACATAAGTGCCCCCTGTGCAAAAGCTTGGGGTGCATATGTACTTAACAACAGCCTACTGAATGCACTGGTTTTTGATACATACTACTGAATGCATTGGTTTTTGATACATACTTAACAGGTGACACTGTGACCCATGAAAGGGGAAAATGATGGACTGAAATTACTTCTTGATATTGATGTCACATTCTGATTGGATACTGAAACAGTAATTAAACAATAATCCTTCATTTTTGTAACTTGAGAAACCATTATGATTCGATACACCCTGCAATTTACTACTTCCAGAACATACCTAGATCTCCAAATTTCTCTTCGGGTCCACCAACAGTCTACGGGTTAAGTCATTTTGTAAACCAAATCTTCATTTTGCTTTTAGCTTCCTCCTGCATTTCATTGTCAGGTGTCATTTAAAATCAACAGGTCTTTGATTTTTTATTTCTTTACAAAATTTGAATCATGATTTTCAAGTAAAGACAAAATTTCCCTCTTATTATTATTTAACCCTCTTGTTGCCAATCTATCAGTCTACCATATGTTGCAGAAGACTACCACACGGCCGATATGCCAGCCCTGCCGATTCATGCTAAATC
This sequence comes from Onchidella celtica, assembly GCA_963931925.1. Taxonomy (NCBI): domain Eukaryota; kingdom Metazoa; phylum Mollusca; class Gastropoda; order Systellommatophora; family Onchidiidae; genus Onchidella; species Onchidella celtica. Next base: position 32,719,963 of record OZ007579.1, read on the forward strand.
TGATGCGAGGCCGATATAGTTCCAGCATATTTTGCAGTCTTAATTTTACTACTTTCTGCCCGATAATCCATTACTCTGGTAGTCTAAAGGAAGGAAGGACATTTGGGTTTGGCGGCAAAACGGTTGAGGGGAATGCCATAAATTATTAGGGCCTGGATGGCAAATGAGACAGTCAGACCTAGAAAGGTGTCAGTGCAACACAAGAGGAGATCACCAAGACAGTCAGACCCACCATGATGATGACGACAAATCCAATCAGCAGGAAGACCAACACTAACGAGTTGATGATTGACAGCCAATGAATCTGGGGATGGATCAATCAAGACACAATTTAACCATAGCATTGTTTTCATATCCACTCCATATTCATTCGTTATGCATGATACTACATCAGTCACTCTGCTACATACAACATAAATTATGCATATTAGTACTAAGACTCCTCGGATCATAACGAGGCACCAATTGTGAGATACAAATGAGACGTTTTCACTTTTTATGTGCGATCTGTACAATCTGAGTGAGTTAAGTGTACATGAAAGTCCCGGTCACAAATACAATCCAATATCATTGAGCCCAGAATGTGCTTGCTTTTGTGTGTGTGTGTGAGTTTTTTTTTTTCTTCTGAAAAGTTTGTTTTGTTATCACCCTAGTATCAGGTATACGGATTTCCAGCTTCAATATTTAACTCTGAACAGAATTTCTCACCTCTAGATTTTTCGGGAAAAATGCATTGTCCCTCAGTCTGGTCCCTCGCTGCTCGTACGCCAGGCTAAAAGAGGACAAAATAAAAGTATAGTAAGAAAAAATGTTACACTAATACAGGAAAATTCTCTCGCTCTCTGACAAATGGTCCATGTTATTGTCTAAAGTGATACTGTCAACACTTCATACTTATAACATAATACCGAAACTTCCTTCAATTGATTCTCCACACTGTTCGTTTCCCAACTGACCCCTGAGATGAGGTACAAGTCTCTTGCACCAAATGTCAAGAATGCTGCTCCAACAGTCAAAATTCATTATTTTATTGCATCGAAATTTTATCACAAGGGCTATGTGGACTCTTCCACACAATTTCAAGGACACGAGGTTTTCTATTTCGCTGATTTATCTGAGAAAAAACCTCAATTTGCTGCAGTATATCAACAGTCCTTACCACAAACCACCCAAGCCTGTAAAGGTAATCTTAACAGCAAATGGAAAACCTGATCAAAAATAGAAAGAGCTCACTAATTCAGGTGGTCTCAGTACACTGTATTCTTTAGATTTTCATTTGTTTCTGTAGGCAGATATATTTACCACATGGGCTCCATTCCTCTACCAATTCAGCAACTTAGTTTGGTCTAGTGGGCGGTGCAGGTTGACAGATTTATTGCCCAGTAACCACAGCCTGTACCAGGGCTACCCGTAATCCGATCCGTTTTTACCTGTGAGGGGCTTGCTTGACCCTCACTTGAGGATTAAAATTTAATCTCACTCTCTTGTTTCTTTTTCAAGTTTTTGAGATGGCCTTGTGTGTATTGTGAAAGTATATCGATGAGATAAATTGATAAAGAAACAGATAAACAATTCCTCTTTACCGTGATATAAGTTTTATGAGGAGAACATTTCAATAAGTCTTTTAATAGACACTTTTTCTTTATGGATCGCGATTAAAAGTGCTTGAAAATTTAGGCATGGTTCCGTTTAAACTTAATTATCTAAAAATTGCGAGATATTACAGTATTTAGTTAACCATCCAGGGATAGAGGAACCTATGCCTAATGCAGACCTGCAAAAATTAAATGCATCTACTTCTTTTGCTGCCTACAGGGGTTAGTTGTTAGTTGAAATTGAAGAGAGAAAGTGTTTGTGGATGTGTGTGAGAGAGAGAGAGTGTGTGTGTTTGTTTGTGTATATGTGAGAGAGAGAGAGAGAAGGAGGAGATGGGGAAGATACAATTGAACACTTCTATGTTACTCCTTTTATGGAAATTTATATCATATTAATAACTGGGTGTATTGCTCTCTCTTTCCGACTTCGTCTCTCTTTAGCTTTGCTCACCTGTCTCTTCCTGAATCTTCTAGTTTTTGATATATCTATTAATGACATCATTTTATAATAGCCTTAGGTAAGGGATAGTTCAATTATTGATTTTCAGAAAAATCGGCTATAATGGAACATACACTGTTCAGTCACACTGATCTGATCAATAAACTCTGTTATGTTTGTAGCCTTCGTGTGCAGAGCTCTGCTGATGTTAAGGCAAATAAGACCAAGAGACTGTGCACCATTTGGTTCTGAATTACTTATCTACTTTGCAATAGATATCACTTCGGATGACAGCAGGCATTCTGCAAAAATATGCCAAAAATGCATTGTCCGTATGAGCAAGTTGAAGCTAAAGCCCATTACTGCCACACAACATGAATTAGTCAAGAAAACGGTCCAGGATGTCTGGTGTGCATATTTATTTGTTTTGGTAATATTAAGGACAACTGTATCATTCACACGAACTAGTTACATAGACGGCTGACTAGATGTCATGTGTTTCAAAAGCTTTAATAGCTTAATCTAATCTTTTTTTTATTATATCTGTGAATAATTCCACTTTGTTATATTCATAAACAAAAAGGAAGTGTGACTGAGAATCTTTGATTGATTGAGAGAGAGAGAGATGGAGAGAGAAAGAGAGAGAGGGAAGAGAGAGAGAGAGAGAAGGAGGGAGGGAGGGAGGGAGAGAGACAGAGAGACTAAAGGAGCGACTTTATCATGCATTTTTAAATGAAGCCACTACTAAAGACTTAATATCTCACTTCTGAAGAAGTAGATGCAAATGGAAACTTGACAGTGTCAAGTGCTATGGTTGCCTGTATTTATAGTCGACACAGTTTGTTAGGGATATCTCGCGTTTTGTAATAATAATTAATTTGATATGAAATTGTATGTTTTTTTTAATAATTTGCATGCCTTTCTTGGAGGCAGGGTGAATGTGGCATGTCGTCATTTTTTTCACTTTTTCAGTGTCTTATGTTATAGGGCGCATGTTAAACTTTGATTGCACATGTCACATGTTGTTGTAGGTCACTTGGTTATCAAGATATTAAATTTCAAAGTTTGGTAAAAATGATGAAATCAGGCCAGTTTTGACTTCTTACTGGTCCCAAGTGCACTCAGGTGGAACGGATGGAGACAGCCTAACCGTCAACCGAAACCCGATAGGCTTGGGCCCGCCCACAGCTCCCGAACTAAGTTGCAGGTTGGAGTCCATGTGATGACACAGAATGAGGTTGCTTTCTCATTTCACAGTATTGCCAGATTTCAGAATAAAGTCATTTTGTGATTCCTTGCATATTCATTTGTTTCCTCCGTGGTCAGATACATTGACATATTATGACAAAACATGAGGTTGTTTTCTGTTTTCAAACAAACAAAAGAATTTTTAAAAAATGCAAAACCGCCCCACCAAATTTGCTAAATTTCTGAGCTAGGCTGTTAGTGCATTTTTGCAATTTTATTTGTGAGTGACACATGACGAAGGATGATGTGACCTCTTTCACCAAAAAAAAAATAAAAAATTTGCCAAGTTTTAGGGTTTTGGCATTGTGTGCCCGAGATTTTTGACAAATGACTACCTTGTTATGAGTATAAAAAAAAAAAGCTGACAGCCAAAGTAGGAATCTATCATCTCTATATGGACAGGGAAATAACCTTGATGCTACCAGAGATACTAGACACAACAAGATGGGATAACCAGGATTTTTTGAGTGCCCACATTTCCCACCATCACCCCCCAGTGCGAATGCTTGGGAGACAAAAAAATGGCATATTTTACAAAGCTGGATGGAGAAAATATTGAGTGGTGTTTGCTGTTTAGCTGTCACTCTCAGTCCAAAGTGGCTTATTTTGTAATTATAACTTCAATCACTGCAAGAAATCTCTGGCTTTTTTTTTTTTTTGGGAAGTTTTGGTAGTGCTGTAACAACACTGCCTTAATTTATCATTCTGCCAAATAAGAGACCAGCCCCTACGTCGGCATGCTGCCATGTGCATGCAATTTATGGACTTGAAGACACCGTCTTGCCTCATGTAACTCTACTGTCTCGGGTGCTACTCACTCTGTGGGGACCCACTTGACTGTGTAAGTGAAAGCCACCTCTAGTGGAGTGGGTGCCGAATCCAGAGAGATTGGCATCTGGTCCTTGGTGGTCACATTAGCATAAATTATCTGGCGAGCGGAGAGAGAGAGAGAGAAAAAGAGTGTAAGCACAGAAATTAATGACAGAATGGCATTGCCAAACTGAATTTCAGAACTTCACTGGAACATTTGACGAACTTTCTAAATTAAAATTGTGAAAAAAAAAAAGCTCGTTAAGTAAGCTGTTCAGGAGAATGCAAATTTCTCCACTAATGTTACACTTGCTATGGCTCTTCGAATATGAAACTGTGTACCATTCACCAGTATATCAGTTCTTCCACTAGTCATGTTTGGGCCAATTACCGATGTATCGGTGCACAAGAGTACTATTTAGTAGGCTTTTTTATTTCAGGAAGAAAGAAAGTCGACTTTCTATTCACAAATGTCAAATGTTACTGTAGTTTGTCTTCATTCGTCTCCCCCACTATTTTCTTCCCATATTGGCAAACGTGGAAAAATTCATGGCACACACAGAGTTAATACTCCATATTTTTCATGAAAACTTACATGATCTTTGTTGTATTCAATATTAAAATGTAAGTGAGCCCACAGATAGATTTTGTGGTTGTGTGGAAGAAAACCACCTTCCTCTAAATGACCAATGAAGCCTCGAATTGGAATGTCATCTGGAAAAAAAAATTTTTTTTTGCATGACACAAAATCTCCAGAGAGTGAAAAGGAAGAACAAAGAGAAAACAAAAACTGCAATATGATCTCAGTTGTAATTTCAGGGCACTTTTCAAAATAATGTTGGGTCTCACTGAAATTGGGCCATATCATGTTGTTTTTGCGTCAGCTTCTTCTTACTCATATTCTCCTACTCTTTCCTTAGAAAAATCCATCTTTCCTATTTCATATCGTACTTGAACATGCAATACATAGAATTTGCTTTCACTTTTTTTCCAACTGCATAGAAAGAAAAATTTCACAAACTGATGGTTGGGGAAGGAATCGTGGTTTCTGTCATACTCACATACTGTCTAGTTCTCAAAATGTGACACTGAACAGGAATTTTGGCTTTTGAATTTGTTTGGAGAACTTTTGTTTCAGTTTGGAGAAAGCATGTTGATGCGATAACGGTCAGACTGTGCGAGGAACAAGACAGACAGACTATAAACGAATGACAGGACAGAAGGAGATCCTACTAGAAATGCCCACCAACCGCTCACGAGTTTGGAGAATCGACGTCCACTCAGTAATGACCATACAGTGATTGGAAGAAGCAAGAAAGAAGACAGAATACAGCAGAATAATAGGACAGAAGTAGATTCTGCCAGAAGTGTCCACCAACCACCCACCACACTGAACATGGAAATGAACATAAAATAACACTATGCCAGTTGACAGTTTTCAAGAAACAGCATGATATCCCTACTGACACTTTCTCACAAAATAAGAATTTCCCAAAAACAGAAATGGGGTGCAGAGCCTGTGAGGTTAGGGGGTAAGAAGATTATTTTGAGATCCTCAAGATACAAAGATCTTCACACACAGCAGCCACATGCAAACACATACAAACGGACATCAGAAAACTGACCTATCACAAATTCAAAGTAGTACAGATCCTCTATGGCATTTCGCAACAGCTCCAGCTCCGTTTCTGAGTAGCTAACTGTGCACAGCGCCTTCTTGGTGCTCATGTCCGCTGAAAGCACACAGGTAAAATTGTTTTAATATAAAATGCTCAACCCAACAAAATTATAGAAGAGTTTCTCAAATACGCAGCTCCTTGACCAATATATTGTATAACAACGTTGCTATTTGTGTTTTGTTTATTCAGTTGCCGCGACATCATTTTTTTTCCACACTGTTTTCTCTTGTTTATCTATCCTGTCACCCCTACTATGTCTAACAAAATAGTATCGTCCAATTACGTTTATTACAATGCAACTATTCGTAACTATTCATCATACTCATGTAATAGTACTGACGGTTTGAAGTTCAAACTGGGCAAACTCTTGGGGAAACTTTTACTTTGATGCTGGTCGTCGTCTACATGTGAAATGAGAAGAAAGGGGCCATCTGCGTATTTGAGAAACTCTTCTATGTCTGTAATGATGAATTCCGATGTAATACCAGGGCATGCTGCATAAGGGCCTCTTTCGGGAGGTTTTTCATCAGGGGAAACTGGGAGAAAATGACCGACTTTGTTGTTGGTCATTGTTTTTATTTGATGCGGTAATTAGAGAGATACTGCGTTGCTTTGATTAAACCGCTTTTCAGTACATGTATGTACTCTACGAGCTGGAAATCAAATCCCTTGCTAAAGGTGTGCTAAGAAAACTAACATCACAGTACGTGGAACCTTTACATAGTTCAGGGGAGAGAAGGCAATGTCACGATACATGTGGTTAGTACATTAAGTGCCTGGCTTAAAAAATAATTTGTTCACCTGAATGGCCTGACTTAGGGATAAAACAAGTGCGCAGCTCTTGGGAAATGGATCAAACTGTTAAACAGCATGCAAATGCAGAAAGTTCTTGATTATGGGCCTTCTGCTTAACAATAGAACCTACTGCATCTCATCACATGTACTTTATCCAAATATCATAGGGGTCACTTATGATTTATCCACCATTACTGTTGTTATTGCGTCCTAAAGTAAACACGATACGCGTGCTCAAAAGGACCCGATCGCTGAGTTTATCGGCAACACATGAACGATCGGCTGACTGAGCGCTGGCTATCCCTGCACAGGGGGTTATGTGGACGAGTTCACTCAACATGGGACGAGGGTTAACAATAGTCCTATCAGACCAAAATCTTACGTTGTTTTTCCTTCTCATATCTGATCAACTGTAACATTTCTTTACTGTTTCTTTCACACGGGGGTGTGTAACATCAACCTTTTCCCTCTTTTTGCTATAATTTCAACTCAGCAAAAGCTATGTTTGTTCACAAAATTACCCCATTCACCTTTGGACTGGGCATAAATGTGTCAATATCAGTTACACAAAAATTATGTAAAAAAGATATCACAAGAGAACATGTGGTCTCCTAAGGTAAAAATTTTTCTCACAAATACAGATCACTCTACTTCAGGTATCATAAAACATATTTTTTCATCTATCCAAGAGTCTGAAATGTGAAGCATGGGCGCCAGCTTGCTACCTCCAGTAGGCCTGCGAGCAGGAACTAGAAATTTCAAAAAGCTAACAAACCTTCTATATCTATATCCTAAGAACCTAGACCATAACCTTTTCCCAACCAGTACAATACATAAAATTTGTATTTGTACATGCCTGGAGTTTGACTACCTGCCTAAGCCCTTTGACCCCCAAAATCCAGTCCTTTCTCATAAGAACATCTTCATCAGTAGAACTTTTGCTGGCGTCATTCCAACACCGCCTAATTACATATTCGCTTTCCAGTTCCCCAGTGTCAGCGATAGGTAAAATCAAATGGTGTAATAATTAGTAAATGGGCCGGCGACATTATTTTCAGCATGCTGAGACACCCATGGCGTGACATATCGAGTAGACCAGTTTCTGCATCTGTACTGTTATTCGAGTCACAAGAAACAATCAAATATTTACAAATCTCATAAATGGAAATCAGTCACTTTTAACTTTTACTGGATAAATGAAAAAATTACTTACTTCTAAACCTGATGTCGTACAAGGACATAGCCATTCTGTCTCCATCAAGTACTTCTCCCAGTGTCAAACTTTTGTGCTCAACCTGTTCAATAAGAATAGGTAAGTCTTCCAATCATCTGTTAACACTAAGAAACTCGGAATTAACAGTATCTACTGATTCAATAAGTGTTAATAGCTGCCGCTAAGCTAATTACACAAATATGATCTCTCTTGAAACTAGAAAATATACTCAAGCACTCCAGAATTTCAAAATTTGAAAATCTCATAATATAATCAATACGATTAGGAAAACTTATCATTCATGCACTCTAACTGGTTTTTATGTATTTACTGTATTAGAACCAAGGAAATGATAACTGCAAGAATGATTCACAAAGATTGGGATTCCTGGCAAGAAAAAGGTGTTTCCCCTTCTATGTCCCTAGCTCCTTGGATTTAAATAAAAAAAACACTATACATTCATTACACAAGTGCTAGATCTTTTCTCACATGCACATCATTACCTTATTTGGCCGACATACAGGTAACTGGTAGTAGTGGTAGGTCTCATGGGGGTTAAAATACGGACCCACTTTATTTACATACACAGCCACCTGAAACACAAAAACAATGCATGAGATGAACTTTCCATTGCATTTTTCTGATGCCAAGTAAATTTTTCAATTTGTTTCTCAATTTAATTTAAATAAAATATAAAAAATTCTCACTGAGACAGCAATAACCACCGAGAATATTTTCAATCGAAATTCAATGAAATTTGACAATGCTGTGGATTGTATGGTGTAACTGTGCCCAGAATCTCTAAACATTATTATCAGTATGGAGCCTAAAAATTACAACAACTGTCTTAAAAGTTTTACACCTTTCCATTCAATGGTCGCAGATGTTACTTCCCTGGCTGAAGTGATGCTGATGAAATTCGACTACAGTCATAGAATGGCATGCTCACCAGATTAAAAAATTTTTTTTTTTTTAAATGGACAAAACGGGAAAAAAAAGGGACAAAATAGAGAGCCAGTTCAGAGATATCTTCCTTGACAAAATGTGAAAAATGAAGGGAAAAAATGCATTCAGAACTTTCATTCCTCCCAGTGGGTTACTTCAGTCATGGACTGGGATCCCAGCCATGTTTTATTATAATTATTAATATCAGGGAAATTAATAACATAACACTGGAGACAACCAGCAAAAGTGTATTGTGGAATATGATATGGCAGGTATCCATCACGTACAGCAGAATCATCAGAGTGGCAATAACCCCGTTTGTCACGAGCAGAGTTAGGGTCTTGGGGATGTTACGACTGCACGAGAGGCAGCTAACTCACACTCGGACACAACCACACAAGAAAAGTACTAAATAACTAGAGCGTATATATGTCAGGCCGGTCAGGCCATAGTTTACATAAATATTAATAACAAAACAAAAGACAATAGAGGTATATATTCAAACCAAAAACTCTAATTAATAACTTAACCAATGATATTCATGTAACTATGGAGGTACTGCAATCAATAGTAAATAGGTATATTATACGAAACTGGATATCAATTTAAAGTGACAGTTGAGTCGCCACTGGCCAGTCGCCAGGCAAACTCTCCATAAATCATATGGGCTTAAATGTTAGGAGAGCCCAGTACGTTCAAAGCCTACAGAAGCACTCTTCGGCTTGTAGGTAATTTAAGCAGTTGCCAAAAGACTATATTTTATGCACAATCACTATTCAATTCATCAACAATGTGCTATATTATTCCAATCATACTAGGGCAATAGATCTATCATACAGGACACTCGTGGTCGAGTGCCAGCTGGGGTTTCCTTAGTCTTCCTATGAGGCTGTAGTTCTCTCTCTATCTCCGATCTCTATTATACTTGAATAAATAAAATATATTACCATTGCTCACGCCTACTGGGAGGCGCGAACATCAAAATAGCGCAGCGTGGGCTTTCAAAGGTCAGCCCACTCAGACCTTTCTTTCTAGAGCTCAGTCAGTCCGTTAGCAAGGACTTCTTAGTCTTCAGACCACACAGTTCAGGTACTGGCCAACCGGAGATACTTCACGAAACGATGCTTCTCTCGTCTGTATTCACCAAATCTGAACGTTACACGATGTTATATACTATCTAACTACCCAGCGTGCTAGTCCGCTGGCCCAATTAGTTCAGCTATCTCATAGGTCGAAACCTCCCACCATTTTAACTGTAGTAATACGTCTGCACTATTCTACCAGCCAGTTAACGTGCAAAAACTTGTCTAGTCATACTTAACAATGTCAACTGTCCCCACCTTGTTTCACCCCTACTCCATTACTTATTAATCACGAACATTAAAACCCACAAGCGTGAATCCAACAGTTTAACTTTACATTTATTTACTCACCAACTATAATTTGGCGAGGACCGTTCAAGGCCACCAGCCAATTTCTCATGGCCCTGGTAAACAACAACAACTCACTCTCTGCGTGAGTTTTAATAACATCCGAATCATGACACATCCCCCACCCCAGTTAAAATTTGCAATTTTAACGATATAAATTATTATCGTAAAGGGAAGGCATGAGTCGAGAAATTGCTCGAAAGGTTAACTTAACTAAGAATACTAGGTAATAACTAAGACTAGTACTAAAGTTGAAAAAAACCTACAGGACGGGTATCATTGATGGACAAAACTTCATGAAAATCTTAAGGCTCCGTCCAAAAGTATATATCTCTCTGAGGATTAAATCTTACCTCTAAATAGGTAGACATTAACAATCATAACTCTAAAATTTTAGAGTACAACACTGATCCTGTGCGAATGTCATCAGGAATGCATACATACAATGAATAATACTCAAGAAAAGATAACTATAGTAGCATCGATGGCATTAGTGGATCTGGACTCCTGGTCTGCCATGATCTTCTCGTCCTCGACCCTGGGCAACAACGTCTGGTGTGGCCAAAATACGGGTCGACGTCAGTAAAATAGCTGTTGGAACAAAGGAAAGCACAGGGGTAGGTGAAAAATGTTCACAATGGGTGAACAATATGTGATACCATCCCTCGGTCTCAGAATGAGGTGCTAATCCTATCCAACCCCAGTACATATGACAGACCTAAATAGGAGAACAAAATTTCCGGGTTTATCACAACTACAAATTTCGGCATAGTTAAGCTTAATTAACACTAACAGAAGCGTCCTTAAGATAAATTAATCTGATGTTCTCGTTCAAATTTCATGTAGCGCTTGTCTTGAGTTAATTACATAGCGCTTCTCGCATTTAACACTAATCTAGATCTCAAATAACATTACAATTAAATCTTTTCAACATCCAATCCGGTATAGATGATGACACGAAGCGATAGCAGTTAATTTAATGCGCCGTTTCCGTACGCAAGCCATGCACACGTCAAGTGTCACAGTCATCTCGGTAATATAGTCATAATCGGTTCAATTCAATATTCATATCGGGTATGTTCTTAGGTAACTCATCCACTGGCCACATGGATAGTCACAATCATAATCGGTATTACGTTAGATGGTCCACGAAACGCGGAAAACCATAGACATAATCGGTTGTATAAAAAACAACTCCACACTTCTCCAAAACTTCTTAAAACGCGACCACGCAGTGTCCTCTGTTACCACTGCAAAAAACTCTCAAAAACGCGAACACGCAGTGTCCTCTGTTACCACTGCAAAATATCTCAAAACGCGAACACGCAGTGTCCTCTGTTACCACTGCAAAATATCTCTCAAAACACGAATACGCAGTGTACTACGTTAGCACTGCCAAACATCTCTCAAATAATCGAAAAATACCAATATCATCCATCCCACGAGGCAATCTCATTGTTGCTCTCCTCGGGTCGACGTCATACGCAGACGACTAAAAAAAAGTATCCTCAATATATATAATTCACATAGCTCTTATATTGATATCACCTCGACACTGATACAGACTCTTCCCCTGAGACAATTTATTGCTCCTTCGGGCGGCGGCACCAGCCGACAATAAAACCAATACTCACTATTCATCACTACACAAAAAAAAGGTCACCTCTCTAAACAGTCTAATACTGTCCTCTCGGGAGCCCGTCAATTTAAAGACGAGATCGGTATAAATTAATAATTAGCAAGAACTGGCAGTGTACTCACTGCACGGATTCCAACAATTCAATAATAGTTGTCACTTAAACAGTGTTGTCACTCTACAGCACAGGAGGGTTAATTCTTAAAAACTTTTCCCTCTCACCAAGCCAAGTTACCCCTAAAAACCGCTCAACGTTTCAAAACACGTGAATCAATGGAAGTATGAAATCAAAAAAAAATATAAAAAAATAAGTGTAACCAAGAAAGATAAATACTATATAACGAATATATAAAAAGGTAATACATTACAAACCAGACGCAAGAGGAACAGAACGAACGATAAATTACAATAAGACGCTAGACTAACAGAAATCACGAACGACAACAGACCCGACTAACCTGAAACTATCTACAAAAAGGTAAGAAAAAGAACAGGAGAGACGTCTTCCTAAAATACGAGGAAGATAGAACGCTAACAATCTATACGAATAACAGGTCCCTACAGAACTATTCAAGGCAAAGCGTATCTCCTATCCGTTTTAAACGCCATCTAGATCTGCTAGTCTGGCAAAAAGAGGTATGCTAAGTCTCGATCCCTTCCAACCTCCCGCCTATCTAATCTAACACAAAAGAAAAAAATAATGCCTGTCAAAAGTAGGGGAGCTGGAACGACGAACCCCTCAAACGAAGACAAATACAGATGGTTCACTTAACTGGGCAAAATGGACTGGCTCTTTCCTTTGGTCCACAGCGCTGGTCTTGTCTTTTCCTGATGCTAGCTGTCAGTCCCTCGTAGTGGTCCCAGGATCAATGACGAGAGGACATGCCAGACATGTGGGGGAGAAACAAACAAAAAAATCAGCAGTATACAAAACTATAAACTACAAAAATTACATAAATAACAGTGGAGTCTTAGAGTGGTAGACCTGCAGCTGTTGACGGGGTCCTCTTCCGATGTCAGTGGGGTCCCCTCCAGATGTCAGAAGGTGACGGGTCCTCTTCAGATGTCAGTGGGGTCCCCTCCAGATGTCACGAGCAGAGTTAGGGTCTTGGGGATGTTACGACTGCACGAGAGGCAGCTAACTCACACTCGGACACAACCACACAAGAAAAGTACTAAATAACTAGAGCGTATATATGTCAGGCCGGTCAGGCCATAGTTTACATAAATATTAATAACAAAACAAAAGACAATAGAGGTATATATTCAAACCAAAAACTCTAATTAATAACTTAACCAATGATATTCATGTAACTATGGAGGTACTGCAATCAATAGTAAATAGGTATATTATACGAAACTGGATATCAATTTAAAGTGACAGTTGAGTCGCCACTGGCCAGTCGCCAGGCAAACTCTCCATAAATCATATGGGCTTAAATGTTAGGAGAGCCCAGTACGTTCAAAGCCTACAGAAGCACTCTTCGGCTTGTAGGTAATTTAAGCAGTTGCCAAAAGACTATATTTTATGCACAATCACTATTCAATTCATCAACAATGTGCTATATTATTCCAATCATACTAGGGCAATAGATCTATCATACAGGACACTCGTGGTCGAGTGCCAGCTGGGGTTTCCTTAGTCTTCCTATGAGGCTGTAGTTCTCTCTCTATCTCCGATCTCTATTATACTTGAATAAATAAAATATATTACCATTGCTCACGCCTACTGGGAGGCGCGAACATCAAAATAGCGCAGCGTGGGCTTTCAAAGGTCAGCCCACTCAGACCTTTCTTTCTAGAGCTCAGTCAGTCCGTTAGCAAGGACTTCTTAGTCTTCAGACCACACAGTTCAGGTACTGGCCAACCGGAGATACTTCACGAAACGATGCTTCTCTCGTCTGTATTCACCAAATCTGAACGTTACACGATGTTATATACTATCTAACTACCCAGCGTGCTAGTCCGCTGGCCCAATTAGTTCAGCTATCTCATAGGTCGAAACCTCCCACCATTTTAACTGTAGTAATACGTCTGCACTATTCTACCAGCCAGTTAACGTGCAAAAACTTGTCTAGTCATACTTAACAATGTCAACTGTCCCCACCTTGTTTCACCCCTACTCCATTACTTATTAATCACGAACATTAAAACCCACAAGCGTGAATCCAACAGTTTAACTTTACATTTATTTACTCACCAACTATAATTTGGCGAGGACCGTTCAAGGCCACCAGCCAATTTCTCATGGCCCTGGTAAACAACAACAACTCACTCTCTGCGTGAGTTTTAATAACATCCGAATCATGACACCGTTACTGGAATTACACTGAGTGACTATTCTACACTTTTTTTGTTTTTTTGTTGTTATTCCTTTAAATTATTCATTGCCGTATTGTGCCATATTGACATGCTGAAAGCTGGAACCTGCTCAATTTGTTGTCTCCAAAGTACAAAGATTAAAATTATTATAAGCTGCAAATTTCAAAGAGGCTAGTGGTGACCTATTTCGGACCCACCCGGAAAAATTTATGCACCCAAGTGGTACTGCTATGAAATGCATCTTTTATAACTGTCATCAGTAACAATGGGTATTCAGCTTGTGATTTTTTTATAGTCCCCTTATAAATGCATTTGAGCACTTGCAATTGCAAGACCTATTACAGGGACAATGAGACTGACAGCCAATATATATGTAATTTTTAAATGATTAGGAAAAAATATGAGAAGAGATAATCAAGGCCGATCTTATTCGCAGATGGGGGTTTCTTGGTGTCTACTATGGAAATGTTCCTCCAGCCTATCGTGTCTGCGGTGGCGCAATGGCTAGTGTCTTCTATTATCAGTCAGAGACTATGGGGTCAATCTGTCTTGGGCTCAGTCCGTCTTAGGTTCAATCCCACGATTTTTTTTAAAACCTAATAGTAGTAGTACTGCTCATTATTATAATATTAGGAATCATTTTTTTTTTACTAAGGATTTTGCAAAATTGATGTCGTGGGGAAACTGATCATTACTAGTGTGCTCCAGATTACATCTTTTATTTATTCCTGTTCATTTTATTTATTCCTTTTCATTGAACGGGACGGTTGCCATATAGAAATAAAAATGTAAATAAAATCTTAAACATGCAAATGATTTCTTTTAGTCAGTATGAAATGAAAATTTTGTCTCTCTCTCTGATGACTTAGATTTATCCTGTATGTACTAAAAATATATTTTAGGGGTCTTCTGCTTCAACTTTTTGTCATGTTTTGTTTTATTAGTTTTTTTTTGTTTGCATGGAAGTTTAGTTCATTTTTATCTGCTCTGTCTGACTTCTCTGTGATTTCACACCCGGCAAAACTGGCTAATCCTAGTCACAATTTTATACCGTGGGGGGGAACCCCAAAAACAAACAAAAGTCAGCTCTTGCGGAGATTACCCACTCGGCAAGAGAGTTTACTTAGCATGCCACCAGGGAACCTGAGTACAAGCATTATTAAGTATGGTCTCTCTAATGCTACCAAGGACACAATAATCGATAAGTATCGCTAAAAAAAAGATAACCTGGTGCACCATTACCATTAGAAACACTGCGTTACTCCGCATCGAGCAATCTTATTCTTATCAAGTGAAGAGCCCAATTAATTCAACAAAACAAGCCAGAATTGTTATCAAAAGGAGCTCTTCCTAAATAAGAATCACAAAACCAAAAATCCATCTGCAAATAAGATCCAGATCTTATCTGCAGACATCTGCGAATAAGCGTGGCCTTTATGGATTTAAGTAGCTCCTGAAAATGTTGACCGAATACACACTGTTCCTTTTGCTGTGTCATAAAGAGCTTTAGATTGCAATGAATGAATGGAGACACCAAGTCTAGATCTAGCAGGTGAAAAATATTTGACTCAGACACTGGGCCTACAATTACTACGAAGGACTTTTTAATTTTCTTATAAAATATATGGTCAATGCACTAGGTGCGGTCACAAGGCAAGAAATGGTAAATGCCTAGAAGTAAACAAAGTCCAGCAAGCTTCTGACTAGCCCAATTTAACAATTGAACTTTGGGCATGTCAGTGAACACTTAACATTCTTTTCAGTTAATCTGTGGTAGTCAGAACACTTTTCATGTGTAAGCATCAACTGCATACATGTCTGTGCGGTCACCTGTTGGTGGTGCAGTCACAAGTTGCTGGTCGTGCAGTCACCTGCATGTAAGTGCCATCAGTGCATGCACTCTATCAAACTAGATCTGATAATCAACCTTCCCATTCTCCTCTTTTCTAATTCTTTGTCTTCCCACTCTTTCTCATCCTCATGCTGGTATTTTGCCTTATTTTTGTGGGCTGCTCTTCATCACCACACCACACACCCACTTCTTCTTTCAATATTCTACCTTCCCTTTCCTTTTCCTCTGCTCCTGTACCTTCTGTTTCTTCTCTGCCTTCTTTCTTTCCTGCTTTAAAAGGAGGGAGAACTGTTCTCATACAATTTAAGTCACTAAATCTACTATATAATATCTATAGATAATACTAGACCTATTCTTTCATCAAGTTGCAAAATGCCTTAAAATATAGGGAAGGTCTTCCCCCCATCCACACCACTTACCAAAAAGTTAACAAACATAATATGAATTATGATGAAGACCTCCCTAACCCGCCCTTTCGTTCTTTCTTTGTCCCATACAAATACTAAACCTAACCTTTTGATAAGCCCACTCAAAAGTCCCCACTTTAATAGTGTGTTTTCTTGACTTGTGCGGACGGGCAGAGGACCTCCCAAATATCTATGTACTAGCTGTCCTCCCGGGCATTGCCCGGAATAAACAATCATGTGCCCCCCCCCCCTCTCTCTCTCATATAATAAAAGTAATAAACTACAGTCTTGCTTCAGAACTCATGCGCACCAGAACACTAAGCACCAAACTGAATGCTTGATACGGTTACTTTTTATAACATGTACGGTATTATATATTACGAAACAAACATGCAAAAATACAGATGTTACAAAGCAATAAACATTATTTTTTTAAAATACATGCTTGAAGTAAACAACTTTTAATTATAGCCATCATCATCATCTCAATTGCCACCTTCCTGCCAACTTTAACTTAAGGCCTGAAAAAAGTGAAGACTGTATAGTTTGGTCAGTTAGTCATGCCAAAGGTTGCAAGTTACTGAAATATATAATAGATTTGGATTTTACCTAGCTGGTGCATAGTGGCTCTTCTCAACTCTTGTTTTGAATACATCATGTAATCATATAATAAATAATAATGCTGCTACAAAGTGCAAGTGATCCCAGTTGATGCAAACACAACACTGATGTCACCTTGCAATTACCACTGACCGCACCTCATGCAGGGTGTCAGATGAATGCATGTCAGTGCAGTCAATGCCATATGTGCATAATCACGCTCATAATTCCCAGAAAACATATATTTCTATTTTCTAATGAAAATCCACCCAAAGTAGAGTGTCCACAGCACTTCTGTGAGCTTACACCAGACCACTAAATGGAGAAAAGTGTAGGCTCAAATATTTACCTTTGAACTCAAGATGGAAGTTGTGGGGACACAAAACTTGGGAAAGTTATTCAAGGCAAAATACAAGCTTAGGCAACTGTCATATGCGATGTGATGTTGTGATGTCATGATAAGAAGGTCACAAAACGTGGGGTAGTCACAAAAACACCGGTAAATGAAACTGTATGGAAAAACAAATATTGACTGCACGAACATGCTGACCGCACTTAGTGCACTGACTATTATCTATTTATAAGCCTAATGACCAGACTTGGGGGCTAGATGCCTGGAGATTATATATCATTATACAGATTTACAGATGAGTTTGATGAAGCCACATTCTCACTTTGCATTCTGGCGAAGACAAAAGATCAGGAAATGAAGAACGGTTTCACACACACAAAAAAAAAATATTGACGTAGACCTGGGTGGGTCCAGACCCGTGTCTGATCTTGGACTATGTCTAGATCTAGAGTCATCTGCCCCTATATGAACCAGTCCCAGTTATGAACCACCCGAAATTTATTTCGTTTCTGCTGTTTTCTAAAGGCAATTTTCGTATTTTTGACCGTTTCCACGAGCGTTCCAAGATCTCCGATTGTGAGTTGTGATCAACATTTAACTCAAGCTTGCATTGTGTTGCCCTGATTGACGGTGAAACTTATGAATCGAGGTAACTTTTCGAACCCGTCCGCCATCTTTGCTTTACAATAAGAATACCTCGCGACAGGTCGAAAGTCAAAAATGCCTTTCTCTTGTGCTAATTTAAGCATGAAAGTGACCTGGTTACTAAGAATAGGCATCTCTGTCATATCCTACTAATATTTTGCTGGTTCCTTTGAGGAGAGGGTTGGAAAACAGGGTGGTTCATAAGGGGTACACATATTTTATGACTGGTCCTCAAATGAACCGGCTCATTTCTACTGTAAAGATTGTTTGAATAACTTTAGTAATGGCATATAACAAAGGTGGTTTAAATGAGGGCCTATCTATTTTTCATAATCATGGGTGGTTTGAATGGGGCAAAGTCCCTACAGAGTGGTTTATATGGGGGTAGTGAATGGTCCCCAGATGAACCGGCTCATTTCTACTGTAAAGATTGTTTGAATAACTTTTACTAGTAATGGCATATATAACAAAGGTGGTTTAAATGAGGGCCTATCTCTTTTTCATAATCATGGGTGGTTTGAATGGGGCAAAGTCCCTACAGAGTGGTTTATATGGGGTAGTGACTGGTCCCCAGATGAACCGGCTCATTTCTACTGTAAAGATTGTTTGAATAACCTAAGTGATGGCATATCAAAGATGCGGAAGGAGTTCCGAATGCGTTACATGCTAAAGAGGGTTTATTTTGAGGGGGTTGAAAAAAAAAGGGGCTAGGTATTTTTGGGGGGTTAATAAAGAAATAGAGATAAATAATTCACGTCATTTTTCGTTTTCTCTTATGTGTCTCTCTCCCCTCTCTATCTCGATTCCATTTCATCTCGATTTCCCTGCGCTAGAAGCATCTGAAAGAGAACATATACACAATAATCATAAATCATGACGATACTCGGATCCGCACCCACACCCTTTCGCTCCTGAATCACACGTCTTAACCATTTCGCAACGCAGGCGAGTTAACAGATTGTCGGTAAAAATTTACTTATACTCACAGTCAGTACCTTGACCTAAATTACGGAAATTTACCGACCTTGTTAATTTGCATAGTTTTTAAAAATTATGAATCGGCTTAGTAGCGAAACAATCTGATTTCAGCGGCTCGGAGATTGCATGATCTGAGCTAATGAGGGCCTACTTGAATGTACGTCGATCACCAATGGCTACCCCAGCCCTTTTCGCCTGATTAGTCAATCTGACTACCGCCCATTGATACAAACTGACTAGACCCTCACGCCCCCAGGTCCATCTGACCATTCCATGTGTTGTGAGTTTAAATTTGTATGAAATTCGTGAACACTATATCAAGTTTTGTTTCAGTAAACCTTCGCCAGCCGCGCTTTTTGGTAAATTCTGTTACTGTGACCTCTCCCCAGTAAGTTTCAAAATGGCAGCTGTTTTCGGATTTTGTCTCACTTCAGACTTTTTTCTTGGATTATACTATTTTTCTTAGCAAGTATGTTACAAAATGTTATTGTGAATATGAAGTGATAATTGGTCATAAGGTCGGGAACAATGTGTAACAGTGAGCTTTACTTAACAACGGTAAAAATTACATGTAACGCATTCGGAACTCCTCCCAAAGATGCTTTAAATGAGGGCCTATCTCTTTTTAATAATCATGATGGGTGGTTTGTATGGGGCTAGGTCCCTACAGAGTGGTTTATATGGGGGTAGTGTGTGGATAGTTTGTCTTTCCAATTTGATAACCACTTCAGTCAGTGGTTTGTATCTAGGGATCAATTTGTTCAGTATCTGTAACCAGTAGAAAATTTTCCTCACATAAACATTCTTTCTTCCAGACTAAATGATAATTTTTTTTTACATTGTTGAAAAGAAACAGGCTTACTTACAGTGCAAACGTTGGTCACATTTAGAGTGGTTCATATGTGGGGAGGCACTGGTTCATTAGAGGGACCGTGGTTCATATGGGGGACCCACTGGGCTAGGTTCCTCTCAATAAAAAAAAAAATCACTGAAAGTGCAAAAGCTTGAATATGAGCCTGGCTTCTTGTACTCCCACAAAGGAGGGGTTACTCTTCAATGTGGAAATGAAAGGAACATCATAGGCTCACTGCTTTACTGAAAGTAGTGGTTACAATGAGCGCACCCCGCTACTGGTTCATATGTGGGCATGCGACTCTAGTCCAGTGGGATAGTACTTAGAATCTAGTACATGTAGCAGTACCACTACCAGTAGCCAAACAACGTTTACAAACTTGTTCTACTACCTGGATCTGCCAATGTTATTACGATATAAAATAAGGCAAACGACAATAATCAATGAATGTGCTTTTGAAAATGAAATTACACACCCGGTCGCCTTCTTTGTATGCACTGCACGATATTTGAGCAAAAGCGGCTGCAAGTGCCAACGCAATCAACTTCCACACCGTCGCCATCTTGAAAACAACACACTGAAATCTCGCCATCTCCGGGATAATTCGTGACTTCAGGAAAGAAACTGTGCTAGCCTATAGGCTAATTCGAATCTTTACGTCGGCTGTTAGGCTGGGCCTTATACTTATGTATTGGTTCCAAAATGATAGACTGAATGATCTTCCATATTTTACCGTGCATGCAAATGCGGGCTGTGAAGTATTTCTATATTTCACTCTTCCACACAATGTACAACTCAGTGAGGATTGCACACCGCGAAAGTTCAGACACTCTGCAGCTGTCTTGCAAAAGTTGCAGTTTACTCTGCGAAATATAAAATAAAAATTGTCTGAACGAGATTGAACAGACAGACAGACGGACAGACAGACGGACAGACAGACAGACGGACGAACGGACGGAAGGATAGATAGATAGAGAAATAGGAGGGGTATCTGGTGGATTGACTGACTGACTGATTAAATGGAAAAACTTTTGTGCAACCATGAAGCTATTAGTGTTATTAGTACCTCCATGTGTGCAACACAATTTTAATGATACAACTGTTGAAGAATAAGATTTAATGGCCGCGGAGAAGAAATAACAAATGAATAAACGCACGTTCAGATGCAATGTCCTTGACATTGGTACATTGGTAATGTGGGTAAATTGGGATTCTCCCCCCCCCCCCCCCAATGTTCCGCCGTGCCATTAACCAATTTCGAGAGACTTTCTCAGAGTCAGAGTGTAGATCTGTCCCTTGAGTCTGTTTTTTTATATTTTTTATTACCGGTATAAGTCAAACGTTCGTTTTTAGTGCTGCTGTTTAAGATCCACGTCGGGGCGATGCTGATCATGTCAGCAGTGGCGTAGCGTGAATGGGAGGAGTGGTGGTGCCACAGGGGCAGTTGCCCAGGGCGCAACATTTCAAAATAAAATAAGAATTAATAAATTAGAAATAATAAATACCCCCCCCCCCCAAACACATCCATTTGTATTCATTGACCATGCGGCTCATACTTTTTCCCTGCATTTAAACTATTTTATATAATTAATTAGGAATTGGTTCATTTCAATCAAAGCATTTTTATCCCATCATTAAAATTAAATATGTAGCCATGTTGTTGTGTGTGCATTTTTGCCTTTCATGGATATGAGGATTGAAGTTTGGTCGGCAAAGGGGCTAAAACGCATGAAACATTATGTTACAAATACATATCTCGAAAAGTTTTTAACAGATTGGAAAGACATTAAGGAAATTAGGAGTGAGAGAACCACTTTCATGGCAAACTTCAAAATCGGCAAAATGTCGCATACAACAATATTGCAAATACCCCTTGATATCCCTGTTCAGATTTTGTTGCATACAGCTGTTTCGAAGACTTATTTGAAAATAACAGTCTATGTACGCCATGCTCAGCCCAGATATTCATGTAATTAGATATGTTTGTAACTTTCTAAAGACAGTAAGTACGGTTGGCTTGGCAGTGTTATAGGCTATTGTGAAATGGCTGCGGTGTTAGTTTATGCCAAATAATGTTGAGCATTGAGAAGATTTTGCACAAGGGACACACAATTGTGTGGCTTTGGGTGGATCCACTTTGGTTGTAGAGTTGTCAAATTTGTACCATCAGAATCTCGTAGTGCCTCAAATCATAAACTGATATTTACTGCATGTTTTTAGGCGATAAGTTACGTGAACACATTCATTTTGGACAAAATAATAGTCTTTAACATTTACTAATTTTATTTATTTTTTTTTTCAAGCCCCCCCCCCCTCCCCTCACCCCCTCCAAATATGCAATTTTGCCTGGGAAGAATGGAAAAGTATGATCGGAAATTTCGTCCAGTAAAGTATTTTTTGCTGGCTCACTCCTAGTGTTTTCTTAAAAGACGACCACAGCTCTCACAGTACCCATTCTGAAAGTCAAGGATCAGTACTAGGGCGATGTAAAAACATTGTGAGGTAAAGAGACAAATGCCAAATTATTGGAAATTTAAAAACAAACATTTTGTGTGAGTGTGTGTAATTTTCATGCAAAACTTGAACTGAATGGTTGTTCGTATGCACCGATGAGAGCGGCTCAGGAGAGTGAACCAGTTAAACTTCTGAAATTGAGTGATTGCAGTTGTTCGCCACTGTGTCCTGGGACGTTCTTCAGGACTTGATTTTTCGAACTTCTTTAGTCAGGCCTTGCAATATAGATAGCTTTTGAATCGTCTCAAGTTCCCGATTCCCTCCTCTCTGCCCCCCCCCCTCCGCCCCACCCCAACTTCTTCCTCCCCGCGTATTTATCTTCGCAGCCAATAAACTGGCCCAGGTACAGTGACCCAGTGGTAAGAGTACATGACCGGGGGCGTGAGATCCAGGGTTCGAATCCCCCCGTCATGTAAGGGTGCAGTCTTACTAATTTCTCCGTGGTGTTTTTTAAAGTGCTCGCTCATCGGTGGCATGACGAAGGCTAAAGCATTGTGTATGACTAATGCAGTCTCACTGTGATGAAAAGACAGGGAACAGACCTCAACTTAGGTATCTTGATAATGGCATTAGTTTGAGGATGCTGCAGTTTTCCGTGTTCGGTCCTTGTTTAAGATAAAGTAACATAAGATAAGTTATGATAAGAATCAGTTTATTATCCCATGAGGGTAATTCTTCTCCACATAGTGTTTAATAAGAGCACATACATAGTACACACATCTTACGCATCAATACATACACATGTATCACAACTCAATAAACTAAAAAACAGGCATAATTATATGAAGTGACATGGTAAGGAACACTGGTGAAATATGGCACCCATCAAGTTAAAGTTGAGGCGAACTGCGAAGGGCAAAAACGATCTTCTGTATCTTTCCATGTTCGCTTTCATGTGTATTATTCTGCTGCTCCTGGATGGCACCCATCAAGTTAAAGTTGAGGCGAACTGCGAAGGGCAAAAACGATCTTCTGTATCTTTCCATGTTCGCTTTCATGTGTATTATTCTGCTGCTCCTGGATGATCTAGAAATTTGATGAAACAGGGGATGGTGGCTATCCTTTAACTATTTAAGATGGATATGAATTTCTTTATACAAGCATTTGAGTACAGATGTCGTGTCTCTCATGTTGCATGTTTCCTTGGATGACTGTGTTGAACTTAATACATTATCTCACATAACGACGTATATTATATCTGTAATCTGTTAGTGTGTCGGGATTAGCGATTCTTTAATCCATTATAAATTGATTGACATTTAAAAGCATCCTCAGCTCAGTAAGGCTAATCTTTACACTAATATTCAGCCAGTGACTAAAATCCAGAGACTCGGATCAGAACCATATTGAGGTAACAGCTAAATATTAAGCCACAGCTCAGGACCTGACAATCCTCACCAGCAATGTTAAGGAAGTCCGGCGCGTAGGATTGATGTCAAATTTGCACAGAGGAATGACATCGTCCCTAGGTACATCCGCTAGTTATGACATCGCGCCCCCGTCGGTTTAACGATGTAGGGAACCCGCTCCTATGGAAATCCTACCAATCCTACGGAAATCTACATCGGATTGACGTATGGTTGCTGGCTGGGCAGGGGCTTCATAAAATTTCAGAAAATTTCTTTGGGTTTTTAAAATTTTATTAATTTTTCATTTTCAATTAATCTAAGTAATGTTTCAAGTTGTAAGTATTGATTCCGGTGTATATTAGAATCTATGAGCTAGCCAAATGATAAATTTGAAATAAGCAAAAGCAGTCGCAATCTATATTTATTCACTTTAAATACTTAGCTATCAAACAACTAAGAGGCATAATTATTTTTTTGGTTTTGCGATCGATGGTCCAGATTTGATTCGCATCTTTGGGAGAACTGGGAGAACTTTTCAGGCCCCTCCCCCTTCCCGGAAGCTTTAAATAGCTTAGGGCCTCCCCAAGTGTAAATCCGGCCACTTTTTCGGATGTTCGGATTCAACTGTCACCTGCAGACAGCAGAATAACACCCAGTTTCACGACTCGGGTGAGACCTGACCCTCATAAGATATGAAGAAGTCAAAGGTCAGAAAGACTTGTATGAAGATCTCTTCCTCTGGAGATCTTAATGTGGTCTCGCTCTCAGTTTTGTTTTGTTTCTTTTGTTCTGCTGGCGTACTGGCACGACACAAAATCTGAATTTGGTATACCACACGGAAAAAGGGAAATAATACCCTAGTGCTTTGGGGGAGTACGTTACTGCTGTATTATAATTTTATGGATTATTCCCCTTGATCCAAAGTCTCAAACCAGGTCTTGATGTTCATGTAATGATGGAACTTTCCATAGGCTAATTATATAATTATTAGACAGTCTGGGTGGCCTAAAAATGCTTATTACTCTCGACTTTGGTTGTTGAATCAATTAATATGTACATGAAACAAATGAGATAAAAATAGCGATTACCTATATTGATGAGCATTGGTAAAAAAATCTTCTTATCTGCTTTAAGTACCGATTCCATGAGATTTTGGATCGGCAGAAATTTTATAAAATTTAATTTAACTAGTTTTACAGCTTGCAGTTTAATGTCTTTAAGCTCAAAAGTTGCTACTGAGGCCGCGAGAACTCAAAGATAATGTTTAATTATGTCCGTTTCATCCCGTGCGGCGATAACCACTATTACAAACACTAATTGGTTCTACGATCACAGCTTGTGGTTTCACCTCCTTGCTACTGTTATGTGGTTGTGCAGTTTTTCATGTGACATTGAAGTGTTTATACATATGTGTAACATAAAAATAAAAGTAGGACACAAAAGGGATGAAGGCGTGGTGGTGATGGGTGTGACTCCCACATACATAATGTGTTTTAAAGCCACGACACAGGTTTCGATCACAGGACTCTGTAAATAGATTGTTGTGTCTCTCTCCGGCTTCGATAGACATTGTGATGTTAACCTCCTTCTCGCACCCTGTCACCCATGTATCTGATCTGATTTTCCACCATTTTATATTAATAACTGCCACATGGCGGTCAGCATCATCTTCATCATCCTTATCGTCACCATCATCATCATCATCACCACCACTATATCAATATCATCATCATCATCATCATTGCCATCATCTTCACCATCTTCATCATCATCATAATCATCGTCATCATCATTATCATCAGCAGGAACAACAATAAGCAAAACAATCAATCTTGTCTTGTTTATCACAGACTAATACACGGGTCCCCAGCATGATTGATATTGAACGCCTTGGGATCAGATAATCTGGGGAGTCGACCAGAGACCCACTGAACTTGTGAGGGTAGAAAGTTATAATAACAGAAAATAAAAATCCATGTTATGGCTCAGTTTTACACTTGGGAGTGATCTTGTAGACGGATTAATTTTGTGTTTCAGCAGTTTCACTTCTTTGTCCAAGGAGAGTGTATGTTATTCAAACATTTTAATCTATAAAAAAAAACGTGTATACATAAGGATTTATCAATTCATATTTGGGGGTCGATGGAAGATCAAAAATTTCATTTTGGGAACCCCTGCACTATTATATTAGGATGCTATTATATTAACTCCTGACTCACATAAACTAAATCATAATATCTTCGTTAAGCAGAGATCCGAGCACCTAGACATCCAGGAGTATCTCCTCAAATCATTGTATCACGTAACCGTCCACATTAATTATTATAATGATAGGTATTAATTTAAATCACAAGAAATTAATTTCATTCCTAACCTCATTCCCTGAATTTTTCAAATCACCCACCAATTATCCTATCTGTCGCATCGTAACCGGCTTAACCTTTAAATGAAATCATCAGTACTAATACCATTAATAATGATTAATCTCAGATTTTTACACACACACACACACCTACACATAGACACTTGAAAAACGCGAGCAATAAGTCATTTTACACATTATTTTGCCCTAATGGAATACGAAAAATGTAAAAATCATCAAATTCTGAGATTTTATGGAATCAGTATTATTATCTATCAAGAATGCGATGTACATTTTTTTCGTCTTTGAAACTCCCTTTAATTTCACAGTCGGCGATATTAATTTTTATTTGACGAAGTATCGTGGTAGATTTCACATGGTCAATAATCACAACAAGTTCCATATTCGCCCCTTCACACCTCAAGAAGAACACGCCCTCGCGCAAGAAAACACGCTCCTCACGAGCTTGGCCGCAACCGTAACACTTGGGTAATTTGAATGATGATACACCACCCCTCCACAATGGACTCGCCTAAGCAGCGCGGTACTTGGAGATCAAACGAAACCAAAATGAACTCGCCCGAGGTTAGGGCCAAAGGCTGAATGCTAATCTCCTCGCACTTTTTTGTATGGATCAGCGGCTATATATTTCTCCGCGTCGCGGCTGTGAGCACTTATTTTTTTTCTCACATGACTGTAGGTTTTGTCAGTTGAGGAATTTATTCAGAACTGCAATGTCTGTGTCCTGCTAGCACTAGCGTTATTATTTGATGTATTTTAGGGATCTGTCATCCCACTGCGGTTTATTTGGCACGGCGGATGAATTCAGTTATTTACATGAACTCTACGTCTCAGCTAATCCTCTTAGGATTGGCTTTATCTTAGGAAGGTTAGGATAGGCGGTGGGCGACAGTACCGTTAGCTAGCACCACAATGGAAGCAGGCCACAATGAACGAAGGCAAAACGATTCGTGGACATAAATCTGGATTTCTATTCTTCTTTCATTGGCGTACATCAGCATGTCGGAGCAGTTAACGAGATAATCCGAAGCAACATATTGTGTCTTTGTATGGTGTCGTTGAATTGGTCGCGATAGTTTTGATCCATATGTGGAGCAGGAGGCGTGCTGGCTAGTCATCAAATCGGACTTTCACACCGCTGTGTGCAACGAGAGGGCACACACACAGCCCGCTCATAAGCTAAGGGCCAGATTTTTTTTTTTTAAATGTTTTATTTCTTCAAAATGGAAACAGTTTCTGATGCGTGTAGAACTGATAGTGCCGAATTCACGCAGATAAAAGATGCAGGACGAGATAGATCTAGCAGTGCTTCAGAAAACGGAGTTGCCGAAGACGAGGAAAATCTGGATATTGATGAGGTGAGTTGCTTGAAATTTTTTATGTGCAGCATTTTCTAGGCCGTGTGAGTAGCAAGAAGCGACAGAAAGATCGATTTTTGACACTCTTGTCTTCAGACAGGTTTAAGTGATATTTATTGAAGTGATTACGCATTTCTACTTCTTCATGTTTGAGGTGTTGGCGTGTACACGTTTAATGTTCGTTCGTTTTATTGATTCATTTCG
The DNA here is from genome assembly GCA_963931925.1 of Onchidella celtica. Classification (NCBI taxonomy): domain Eukaryota; kingdom Metazoa; phylum Mollusca; class Gastropoda; order Systellommatophora; family Onchidiidae; genus Onchidella; species Onchidella celtica. Next base: position 32,747,570 of record OZ007579.1, read on the forward strand.
TGTGGTACTAAACAGGGGCGTCAGAATTAGTTGCTTTAGTCTCAGTAGCGATGTATATTCCCTATTCTCATTGTGCAGTCTTTCATAACTATGTGTAGAAATTGGTGCACTGAGGCAGAATTGGTCCTGGAAATTTTTAGTAAGTGTGCGGTGTTCGGGTTTTCATTCTGCAAATGACCTTTTCATCTAAGGCTGCTGGCCGTCGCAAATCCGAGATATTCTGAATTTTCTGCTTATTGAATTTTACCGCATAAAGCGAGAGCATTAACCCCGCCCCCCCCGCCCTCTCCCCACACACACGCCTACAGCATCAACTTACCCCTCACCTTCCATATAATATTTACGTCTGCCCACCGGCCTTGTTTCTTAATTATTCCTTTTGATTTAAAAACAAACAAACTTGGGGAATTTTGTCAAAACATCTTATCTGTGGGAAATGCTAAAAGCATAAAACATTTTGCATTTGTTTTTCCTCTGGAACGCTGTGACAATATTCATTTTAAGCTAAGCAACAACAAAAACACACATTTTACAGTGAGACAGGAATGATGAGGTGTTTAAATTTGTATATTTTATGTGTACAGTGACGTCAAAAAGATGCCCAGACAAAAAGATATTAATGTACTGTACATGATTCATCCATACCTTGGACATAACCCGTCCTGCTAGTTTACTGCTGTGTTTTAATTAGTGAAAAACTAAGTTAAAATCTGACTTTCTAAAAGAGAGAGGGAGAGAGAAATAGGGCCTACAATAATAATGATATAATAACAATAATAATAATATATAATAACAATAATAATAATATATAATAACAATAATAATAATAATGGTAAGCATAATAATAACAATGGCAACTACTATAATATTATATCAGCAATAATAATTGAACAACATTACCCTCAGTAATAATGGGAATCCTTCTTCTTTAGTAGACCCGGGAGACATTGCAGACAATGGATAACCTGAAATCATGAATGAACAAACGATCCTTCATAGAAAATACGGATTTTAAGAAGATATAAAATGATCAGTTTTTAAAATTTCATTTTATTTTTAAAGAAAACTAAGTTGTCTTGCCATTACCCCAATAATTATTCTTGTGCAGGTCTATGTCGTAAATAATTTCTTCTGTTGTTTTTCAAGGAGACATAATTTTTCTTTCACCGTGTCGCGCGTTGGCTGTGTGTTACGAGGGTAGACCTCGCATTGCATTTTCACTCAGAAAGTCCTATATAAGTAACGCCGTGTCGTGGCCACTTTGACTGAACGTGGGCAATTTAGGGCGAATACAGGCTACCACTTGGATATATTCATAAATATCATTCTGACACAGATTGGTAGTGCAGTAGATAATTATATAAAGTTAAAAAAAACAACAACAAAACAAACATGCTACAGACAGACATGTAACACATGTACATTTAATAGCAATAACAGTAATGGAGCAAGTAATTTTACACAGCGCCAGTTTCCACAAAGTAGACCCCAAAACCTTTTACAATGATGTTCTCCCACTCTCTGTATGTCTGTCTGACTATCTCTCTCTCCCTCACTCTCTCTTTGTCTCTCTCTCTCTCTTTGTCTCTCTCTCTTTCTTTGTCTCTCTTTCTCCCTTACCCCCCCCCCTCTCTTTTGCACTCACAAATTTTATAATTTCATAGTGTTCAAAACGTAATTGTAAGTTTTACGTTGGCATTTATCATTTCAGACAGTGGGTAGATATAAAGCCCATTTATTTGTGTACGATAGTTCAGATTTTCATAGATTAGAACACCTCCGGTTTCGATAAAGCACAGTATAATGATTTTATGTTCTCGAAAAAAATACAAACGACAGATTCGTGTATTTCTGACCACACATTCGACCACTTCGCAAAACAGCTGTGACAAATGGCCGACTCTATCACAAAACCCCTCAGATGCGAAGAGCCCAACTGTACAGAAAGCACAACTGTATTGCTTGAAATGTATTCTTTATTTTTTATACATTTTAGTTAGCCTGCATGTCTGAATAAACGTCTGAAATGTTGTACTCTCAAAGAAAAAGCACAGATCCTTCAAGGAGTTCATAAAATATTTGGTAAAAAGAGTAAAAGTTGTCAGCTAAAGTTGGACCAATTCACTTATGCGTTTACATATAGAACATTTGAACTTGTTAACCCTTACACTACTGAAGCGGGAAACCAATAATTTTATATGGGTTTTATTACTTACGTATTTACAAGAACCATTTCGCAGTGTCATTATGTAAATCTTAAGCAAGCATTTTACCTACTAGTTGTCTTAAATAATACAGAAACCGGCACGTTCACAACCAGTTAAAATGCAGTTGACGGTTCATGTCTGTGCGCTCCGACCTTTAAAAGGGTTAAACACCGCTTGGCCATTGATAAATTAAGCCACCTTAGATCAAGCTGTCCCAGCGTCGGACCAGTAACTAAACTAAATGAAGGGGCACAGCAACATGTTTGAGTCTGCCTGGACTCCAAAACAAGCTGTAAAGTTATAGTGTATAAACACCAGCGGGGCTTTGCAACATACAACCTGTTCTTTTTGCCCAATTTCGACTTTGCTTATAGCCCTGCTGCGACCCCACAGTTTTTCTGTGGTTTTTATGATATTTCGTGAAACACCAGCGAGTATACTGTCTTCTGTCAATGCGGAGCTACATGTACTATGAAACTAATGAAGCTTAAGCTTCAGAGCCCCTGATCCCGGAGGGACCCCGAAGAAACTTTTTAACGAGTGAATTTTGGATGTTGCCCTATTGTTGCTGGTTGAGAAGGGGCCCCATAACAGTTCAAACTTCAGGATCCCAAAAAAATTTAGGTCCGCCACTGGTTTCTGTGCAAAAACACATTAAACCAGGTCTTTAATTATCATCAGCACTTTGAAAGAGCCGAAGTTTTCAAAGTCGAAGCGTGCACGGAGAATATTCTTTGCTCAATAACAATCTTAGTTTTAGCGTTTTGTGACTTAGATACGACACAGATCTAAACTCTTCAATTATTAATTTATTATATTGCTTCATACAACAAAATATGATGTTCTCATCCTGTCACCAACGTGCTTTTCGCCATGCAGAGACACTGTCCATCTCTGGAATTCCAGTGATCGCTGGAAAAGCGTGGAATTTAAAAGTAAAAATGGGGAAAAGCCCAGGAAACGCCATGGAAATGGTGGATTAGCCTCGGAATAGCCCAGAAATTTCCTAGGATTAAAAAATCATTGTTAAAAAAAGTGAAGAAATATGTGAACAAAAATAAATTTGTGCGTAAATTTTGTCTCCTTTTCTTACATCGAAGTAGCCCTGGAATTGTAACATTTCCGTCCTGGAAAAAAAACTTGAAAAATACCATGGAAAATAATACTCTAAGAGGTGCAGGAACCGTGGTAGCTTTTTGTGACTTTTTAATATTTTGATGATTTTCTCGAAGAGCTGGTGTAGTATTGCAAACGTTTATTAAACTAGATTGATTTAGGCTGAAATGACGTTTTTTTCCTCAAAACAAAACAAAACAACATCAGTCAAATGGCATTTGGATCCGTTCTAACTCCAATCTTTCAATTATATCTGAATGGCTTTGTCCCATAAGGTGTCAAAGTCACAAAAAAGCTACCATGTGACGCACCCACCTTGTCATCGGCGTGGATTTGGCTGTAGCAGATGACCGAGCGTTCATTATCCAAGCGATTAACGGCATCCGACACCGAGAATCGCTCTCGTCCTATCGCTCAGGTGTCAACGGGTTCATTGAGGTCATCCATTTGAAGCCCATGGGCCTGACCCACAGTGTAATACGTACCACCGGGCAGGGATCGGGATACACAAAGAGCCAAACTTAGTTAATATTCATAGAAATGTGTACATCAGCCATTATACCCGTGTGTTAAATCAGCCACAAAAAATCAATCACTCAGCACATTGATTGGCAAATCAGGCAACCGATCGGATGTTTACGTGTGTGTCCATTTATTCGTTTGTTTGTCTCTCTGTCTATCCGTTCGTCCGTCTGTTTAACTGTCGTTGTATTTCTAGTCAGCGCTCATTCTTTCTTTCTTTCTTTTCTTTTTTTCTTTCTTTCTCTATCATTTTATCTTTTATTGTGCTGAAAATGAAATAGCCATGATAAGGACGCACTGCAACGGTTAACGATAAGAAATGAACGATTTTGTTGGGCATTGTTTTCATGGCCATTAAAATAACAACAACAACAACAACAACAGCAAAAAAAAAACAACAACAAACCAACAAGGTCTTCAAGTCAGGACACACACAACAACCCACATATAATACACACATGTAGGCCATTCGTATTTGCACCAAGCCTGGTTGTGATTTATTTAAAGGAAAAAAAAAAAAGAAAAGAGAAGTCCCGACTCTACAGTTGAATTGACCAAGTCCCCATAATAATATAAAGCAACAAAACAGCAGCAACAGTTATAACAACATCATCATCATCATCATCATCATCATCATCATCATCATCATCATCATCATCATCATCATCACCATCATCATCATCATCATCATCATCATCATCATCATCATCATCAACATCATCATCATCATCACCATCATCATCATCAACATCAACATCATCATCATCACCATCATCATCATCATCATCATCATCATCATCATCATCATCACCATCATCATCATCAACAACAACAAAAACACACACACAACAAAAACAACAACAACAAGAAGAACCCAGTTTCTCTTTTCACTTTCTATGCTTTTTTGATAGTGCAGTACCCTTTTGATAGTACAAGTACTAAGAAAGTGAAGTACATGTATGTCTACAAATAAAACGGAACTAGTGAAGTGCTTGTAAGTTACCGCACCGTAAGTACAAATAAACTGAAGTACTAATGACACCCAAAGTGAAATCGTCCCGTAGTGAACTAACACACTAGTACTGGAAAACTGAAGGTTGCAGATTAAGAAAAAACTACCTTTGTAACATTTGTCGTAAAACAGAATTACCATTATTTACACAAAATATGTGCACGATTTGTCTTGTACACGGCAATTTGTTGCACCGAGTCTAACAATTTTGTACACAGGCACGTGAATGTAATCGTTAGTTATAGGCGAACCAGATGTGTGTCAATAGATTTATTAGAAAAAGCAAATCTGGCCACGTTTTTAAAGTCAAGCCAGGTTTAGAAAGATGCCCAGGTTTCGGAAAAAGTTATTAAAGCCAAAGGATTGTTTCTATAAGTGTCCCGTAGTAATTAGTATCGTATTTGTCATAAATAAAGACTCGTTAAAGCGGATCTTCTGTGTTGGCATGATGACTTGCCATTTGGGCGTTTTGTTACTATACGTTTTGACCGCGCGGTTGGGAAGAATGACCCAGAGAGACATTCCTTTGACCTCACCATTGATTGGCATGGTGACAGGGCTGCAACTGGACAGGTTTTTAAAGGTGTTTCATTCAAAGCAATGAACTAGGAAGAGGATTTGGGGGTCCTCCTGATTTGCGTCACGACGATAGGTGTGGCAGTTTGTCATTGTTGGTGATAAAGACTTAATTAATGTTTGACATCAAACTGGGTGAAGTTGGCGAGGGAAACAGTAATTATTATTGTCCAGGCCCATGAAAAGCTAATAATATGCCCAGGCCAGAAAGGATTAATACAAACCCCCATTTCAAACTGATCTTTACGTATTATATTTTTGTAATTATCCCAAATGGATTTATTTATCTATATTTTATGTACATTTTTGTTTATCTGCATTGTATGAATCTTCTTTAAAATTTAATAATTTGTGCTATAACCCCCCCCCCCCCCCCGCACACACACACATTGACTGTCTTACCATATCAGTATTCTTTACTATAGCCCCCCTCCCCCCCCCCCCCCTCAATAGTAGGCCCCTGCCATGTGGCCCACCCTGAATTCAGTTTTGTTTGCGTTCGTTGATCACAGCCCGTAACTTTGCGTTAAAATGTGGGCAATAACGCAAGGACCGACAAAATAATGTGCTTGGCTTAGTCAAGATTTGGTCACATTCTCAGGAAACTGCTGACTTCATTGTCTGCTTCTTCATCCACAATTTGATTATAACAGATTTTTATGATATTTTCAAAGTTCATGTAGACATACTTTACTACTGTACGAACATTTTCCTGTTAGGTTTGTAAACTTCACTTTAATTTGATCATATTCATTAGGACTCGGAGGGCTGAAAGCTAGCGCAAACGAACAGAAACCGTGAAGAGCGCAAAGTGGCCGCCAACGTGCCGGCGCGCCGTTAAACCCAAACTCAAATTCAGAACTCAGACCGCTTGATACATCAGTGCGTCGTTCATAGTTCAGTATTTATGTTTCTTATTATTATAAGCTTATAATCAGGGATGGGGGTGGGGGTGCGGGTCCTCCACCTGATATGTTGTACTCGCCCCTCTCTTCACCCTTGGACCTACCCGTCCGTTGCCCCTGCATTCATTATTCCATCCTTCAACTCGTCCATCCTTTCGTAATTCATCCATCCGCACGTCCGCCTGCCCACCCGTCAGTCCATCCACCCTTCCATCCATCCATCCATCCGTCCATGCATCCATCCATCCATCCATCCATAAATCCATCCATCCATCCACCCACCCACCCATCCATTCAATCCACCCACCCCCGCTGCCCAACTCTCACCCTACAAATTACTGTTCCCTGCATTCCATCTTTGACCCTCGCCATCCTACCTTTCTTTTCACCCACCCTATTTCTACATATCCCACCCTCCTCTGCACCACATCAGGTGCACTCTCAGCTAGTATACACATCTCCTTGCCTCCCCTCCCCCCCCCCCCGTCTGTCTTTTCAGGTCTCAAATTAATACCTTGTTTGTCGCCAAGATACCTTAGTCCATTTTATTTCAAATGACAGATCATCCTTGGATGTCAAGGCTCATTATTTTAGTGTTAATTAATTGGAAATTCTGTAACTGATGAATAATAAATTCACTTTTCACCTTTATTATCTGTAACGAACCAGAGATCACTTAATCTCCAAAGCAAATGTGATATGATTAGGGCTAAGAGCAGTGAAAGCTTTCAATCACGCCGTTGGCACAGGTTCTTCTGGTCAGTTTCTCTCTGCACTGGGCTTGTCCAGCATGCGGTCCGCAGGCCACAGTCCGGCCCACTGAAGTCTTTTATCCAGCCTGACTAACTCAACTGTTCCTCTCTACTGTTTTTCTGAGCAGATAGTTACCGTATATCTATCCGGACGCGACAAAAAATATCGTTAAAATTTAATTCGTGAAAATAGACACCCCGTTTTGTATTATTATTATTGTTGTTGTTGTTATTATTATATTTTATTATGGTACTCATTACTTTTATTATCATTACCAACCCAAACCCCGAACTGTTTGCACGGTGTGTGAACATTTAATACTCCTTATTAATTTATTTATTTACTCATTTTTTATATTTTATTTACTAGTAGAGAACCCGGGACTTCACGGGTCAAGGCCAAAAATTGGATTCTACTCACACCCCTTAATCTCTTAGTCTTGTTTTTGATGGGCGTTGTTTTCTCCCTCTCCTCAATGCCTCTCTCTGCCCAGTCTCTCCCCTTTTCTTTCCACAGTGCCACCCATCTAATTCATTTCCAAACTGAACGCACGCCAGATACAGTCTCCCATGCACTGGGATTGTCGAGGGGAGCCAAAACAAGCTCAATGTAACTATTTTACCGCCATAACATTTTTAAAAGATTGCTTGAAACTTGAACACAGCAGTTCGGTACAAAAGCGATCAGGTTAGATTAGTTGACACTTAAGAAAATTAATTTTGTAATTTTTGAAACTGTTATTCAGGCTGCAGTGTTGACCAAAGAAAAGTGGCCAGATTGCACCACAATGAAATACTTCCGTCACTCTTTGTTTTTTATTATAGGATTTATTTATTTAATTAAATCATTTCTTTTTTAAAACCGCCATTGCTAGCCTCAGAGAATTCATTCGAGGGAATAGATCTACGCTTTCTGTACTAGCTGTCACAGGTCTAGCTACGAGACTTTGGTTCCTTATTCTACCTCTATATATGGTAAAGTGCGAGCGTCTTTTTTTTTTTTTTTTTTAGGCGATTGAATGGAGATTGGCACACTTGCAAGACACGGTCACTTTGCAGAGTTGATAGGAACATGAAATTCAAGACACGACTGGGACACTTCTGATCTGATAGTCGCACATACGCGCGCAGGCCTAACATTTTTAACACCTAAGACTATGCGATCCACAATGGGTCTTCATCTCTGGCCTTCGTTAAAAAAAAAACGAAAAAAAAACAACAAAAAACCGTTAACAAGCCAGTCCTGTGCATTATAATTCGTTATAGCTGGATAGGGACACCATTGACTATTTAAGACAACTTTTCAATGAAGACTATTCTCAGTGAATGGTTTGCATGTGTAATGAATAAATAGATTCTTCTGAATGTAGAATTGAACACTGTCGTTGAATAAAGTGAATGAGTCTGTTCTGTTGAACAGAGAGAAGAGACAAAAAGGAAATACCGTACTAATTCATCCCATAAGAATGACAAGATTCTATCATCTTTCCATCAACTTTTGAGAAATTGATGATTGGGGTTTCATGTGCTCACAGCTTATAGAGATGCAACTTTTTTTCTTTTGTTTTTGTTTTGAACAGGCGAAATCGCCAATCTCTGAAAACGTGACTAATTTGATTGTAAATCCAATTTTTTATTATTATTTTTTTTTTTCAAAGAAAAAAATTAGTGAGGACAAAGACAGGTTTCACGGGTAACCAGTCTATTACAGGGGGAGACCAACATTGTGCAATTTGTATGGAAAGTTTTGTTTCGTGAGATTTTTAATTTTTATTTTTATCTGTTTCTTTTCAATAAGTTTCACAATTTTAATTGCCTCATTTTTTTTTTGTTGCGGTGTTATCTGGGGACATTTTAATATTGTAAACAGCGATTTACCGTAACTGAAAAGATATTATATATTATATAATGTAGAAAATTCCATTGAAAGCTTAATTTGTGTGTAAGCAATGCGGGTAAAGTGGGAAAAAAAAAATTGGAAACAAAGTGAACTAATTTTATTTCATGTCAATGGATTCGTCAGAAAAGTCCGCCCTGTATTTTGTCCGTCCCACGCTGTTCAGGAAAACGGGGGTTTTTGTATATTATGGTTATTTATGTCCATGAAAGAGACGCCTTATGCGAGGGTGTGACTCATGTGACATAATAGGCGTAACGTATGTGAATAAAATGTCATTTTCAACGTCAGACACAAAGAAAGAACAAAGTAATTGTTGAACCAGAGCAGGCAAAAAAAAAAAAAAAAAGGAACTTGACCAAGAAACAGACATTGTTTATTTTACTGGCTTTGTCATGAAACCGCATAAATGCGAAAGACCTAATTTTTACAACTGCTTAATACTTGAAAAGACTTCCTCATAAATCTTAAATACCCGAATAACCTCTTGCATCTTTCAAGCTTACTAGCACATCTTGTGAGCTATGTCCATGTTCGGCTGTCCCAGTGCACTAAGAGAGGTCAAGGAAAAAAAACGGCAAAAAGCAAAATTTCCAGTCATACTTTTTTTTTTTTTTTTTGCAGCCCAAAAAATCGTATATGCATTGTATTGCAGACTGAATTATTTTGTCCTTAAATGGATGCGTCCAAGTAAATTTATTGCGAAAAATGGTGGGAGTACGCGATATGTCATAATTGATAATACATGTATGTGGTCACGTAGTCCCGACGTTTAAGGTGCTCACAGGTTCACTCTCTCGCTCCATTACAGTGATCCGAGACACGTGATACCGCCTGAGTCGAATCAATTCGTCATTTTCCGACCGTCGACTTGCGCGCGTATCATCCATGTCAACAATGCAACAATTCGCACCACACCCCTTCATAATTGAACGAAAAAGAGTAGTACTCACTGTATTTATACGCGCGCAATTTGTGGACATTTAGAGGAAGAGGGCTGGTTCGTTTTGGTTTTCTGTGTCTCGGATGTGATGATGATTTTTAGGTATAAACAGACATTAAATGTTTTAAAATATTGCCCTCCGCGCGCTCTTAAATGCGTTTTTGTTTGTTGTGAAAAATAAACAATTGAAATATTGTGACGTGTCTCCCGTATATTAGACAAAAGAGAGTTGCCACTTGCAGTTATGCGAGTACACTTGGGCGGTTTCATCACAGGACCGACGATTTGCTGTCGTATTTAAATGTTAAAAAGAAGAACTTGGGAATCTACAAGCCAGAGAGTTAGAACTCTCGTTTATCTGTTGAGGCTTGTCAGCTTGGCCCACAGCGCACTTGAGTCGGGACTGTTTTGTCTCGGGGGGTGGGGGGGGGGGTGGGGTGGGTGGTTGGTGGACTCTTCTGGCAGGGTTCTCATTCTGTCCAATCATTGTGACATTCTGTCTATCTTGTGTTTTCCTAGCGCAATGTGGCGGTTGTTGTCCAACTTCAAACTCAAACTCAGTTTTGTCTTGGTTTTGCTGATTCTGGTGATAAAACAGGCTCTAGCGTAGCAGAGACTCTGTATCACGTCTTGTTTCGCTAGTTGATTCAGAGGAAGCTCAAGTCTGCGTCAAACCTGACGCAGAACAGACTTTTGGCACAGTGCGCTGCCAGCCTTTAAAAATAAATATCTCACTGTTGAAAACTTAAGTTTACCGTCCTGTGATTCTTGTCTTCACCCAGTGTGATATGGTGAAGAGCAGTTTTATCTTCCATTTATAAGGGCGGCGTACCCTTGAGTTTGTTGCCTGCAGTAATTAGTTTGAATATTTTTACCTGTCGTGAAACAGCGAAAATCGCAGAACTTATGTTATTGAAACAACAACAACAACAACAACAACAACAACAACAACAACAACAACAACAACAACAACAACAACTGATGTTAATGACATGAAGTAGACAATTGGGTGAAGATTTGAAAAAAAAATGCACCCCCAACCAAGAATTAAAAACATCATCAACAACAACAAAAGCAGCGAAAATGAGGAAACCAAGCGAGTTGCTTTTTTTATTTCGTTCAAATGTCTTTCAAAAATTGTTTGCATGACTTTTCTGTGTATTTTGAATTGGCCGTCATGCCTACAATAAACTTAAGGTATAATTGCGAACTACTTTCATTGAATTTGAAGTGTCAAAGTAATATACAACAGAAAAAACATATACCTATAATATAAATAAATAATTAAATAAATAAATAAATAAATACATAAATAGATTTATTTATAATTCAGTTAGTAAATAAAACAAAGACATCAAGATTAAATAGTAAACAAAAATTAACTGGAACAGGATAAATAGATAATTTATTGGATAAATTAATGAATAAACCCACACGCAACCTATGAAATAAAAGCGTGTATGAAAAATTGATAATAAATAGTTATATGAATAATACAATAGAAATCAAAGTAGATTATTAATCTATGAGTGACGTAGGTTGTATCGTTAAGCTTACCAATACAGGCAGTGAACTGATTTTCCAATTTTTTTAAAGTGCAAATCCGTGTAGTATAATTATGTAGTTTAAAACCAGAGTGGCTCTTTCAGCAGTAAAAATATTACATTTGATACTACAACATCACCATCACTACAACAGGTGGTGGCAGAACGACGGCAACAGTAGAATAATTATTAATCTACATATTACATTTTTCCCCCTACAAACCGTTTAACTTGGGATAATTTTGTATGGATGAATTTGTTCCCCGCACTAATCATACCATAAAGGAAGTAATTCCTCCAATGTAATCATGAAAGACTGTTTAAGCGATGAGCCTTAAATTCTGGAAAATATCATATTACGCTTACAGTGACGTAGAGACATACGTGGACATATTTTGAAAGGTCTTGAAGTTCCCTACATTTTTAGTACCTTGGTTGATTTTGAGCCACAACTGAATTGAACAGAAGAAAGTGTTCCAAAACTTTGAGCTAAAAAAACCCCACAACAACAACAACAACAACAACAACAACAACAACAACAACAACAACAACAACAAGAACAACAACAACGAAAAAACGCATGTTATTCGAGTAGAATGTAAAAAGTATGACAAGAAATTTCGTTCTATGCCTCAATTTTACACTTTGATCATCGAAACTGAACTTTAAACATCACACCTGTGTATTCCCCAATTCAGCGGGCGAACTAACTAGTGATAGTAATGCCCTTTGTTGCTTTGTATTTACTACGCTCGACATTCAATTTGTGTGCATTGAAACACCCTGGGCCGACAATGAACTACAGATTGAGGGTTCACGTTCGTCTTGATTACGCCTGAATGTGAAGCTTTGTGGACATTTTTTCACCTGTTTTGTGTTGTGGACTAATGGACATCATAATTAGTGCATGTATTGTAAACCAGAAGTACTTTGTGCAGTGTGAGGACGATAGTACATGTATTTACCGTAATGGTATTGAAACATAATCGGCGGCATCGTTTTGTTTTACGAATAAAACTTGAATGGTTGAAGAAAATGTATTTAGAACAATGGCCTCGTTGGTTTGAGATTTCTTTAGAGTCGAAAAGTAATTGGAGTATCTGTTGAAACAAAGTATGTGTGTCCTCCGTCGTACTCGGTCATATTTTACAGAGCTCGAAATGAATGAAAGAATGGACGTCTTATTGAATGTCGTCTTTTGTCGCCAGCCAAAAAAAATCATAATTGATTGTAAATGAATTCAGTTGTGTGGATTTGAGTTAGTTATTCATCAGCGATGATAGAATTATTCATGTTTAAATGTATTGTTACTGCTGTCAATGATTTTGAATTGAAACATTTTTCACCGTAGAATTCTTTGACAGTTCAGTCCGATTTCTGAACTTCTTTATATTTTAATTATTGTGTAGAATTTTGGAACACTGCCATTATCTATACTGTTTTTGAATGCTCAGGACACTGAATACAGTTTTTGGCGTTTTTTTTTTTTTTTGTGGTCAAATGGACACAAACTTGGTTGTTTTTTTTTGCGACTTTGTGACGGTGTGATGTCATTTTCGAGAAAGCTAAAAAATGTCATTCTCGGGATAAGCACTTTCATAATCAGCGGCGTTTTCAAGTTGATGGTGTTTACAGGGATGTCGTTTTCTTTCTGATGTGGTGAATTTCCCATTTTTGATGAGACATGGATTTATGTACATCGACTTTTCTGTGGCCTCGGCGTTTGGACACCATCGGCCTCGCAGGATATTCTCAAAAATCATCAAATTCTTTGGTATTTATCTGTGTCTTCCTAGTCATATCAGAATTATTATGTCTGTGATATATGAAAACAATAATAACAACAGAAAAGTAGTCCTAAGGATGCTTTCTACAAAACGTTAATTTACGTACGTTATTTCTGTCACGCTTATGTTTCCAGTTTTCAGAAGTTGTGCGTACTTAACATTTCCATGGTGCGTTTTTGTACATTTCTCATGGAAATACCCTCTATGAAATAGTAGAATACGTATTTTAAAACTGTACACGCCTTTTGCACTTGCAGTTTCAGTCCGAATACATTCGTGAAATGTCATGGAAAGGGGCTTTTTAACTTCACTTTTGTTGAACGAATACAGAAACTTCCAGTTTTTCCGTGGAATAAAGATCTAACTATCCCGAAAAGAAATAAACTAATTAGTTCGTGTCTTTTTTCTTAGCCTACTATTTAAATCAAAGAAAATGAAAAATTAGAACCCATTTTTCAGAAGGAAAGGTCTCAAATGGAGTCAGATTACTCTTCTGTTCATGGACACAATATAAAACCACGCCATTTTTACCTTTAATTAAAAAAAAATTAGAATGTGGCATGAGAAAAAAAACAAAAAAGCAAGAAAACTATACAATTAGTTCTGAAGTAATTGAAAACGAGAGAAATTGCCGTTTGTTATACTGTGAATTTTTTAAAAAGTAGCTAAAGAGTTCATTTCAAGTAAAGTGAGTGGAATCGAGAAATTAAAATTAAAAAAAAATAAATGTTCAGACGAAGATCATGTCCACTTGGTTCCGCCATTAATGTTTTGGAAAAGGCAGTTGCCAAAGGTATGTAGTCGCATGACAAAGTCGAGTAGAGAAAAATATACTCAATTGTGTTGACTGTACGGCTAGGGCTTATAATGTAAAAACCAACAGCGTTTCAGAAAACAGATTCAGCCAGCATCTCGGGAGAGTAACTTTGATGTCACTGACGTGATATTGGTTTTAGGTCTTTGTTTTTGGAGGTTCGCTGCTCTTGGGCATTTACACCTCAATTTTCTTGTCTTTATTTTTGTGTGTGTGTTTTTGTAGTAGGGATTTTTTATTTTATTTTTTAATTTTGCCCTGGCAGCGGCCTTGTTAGGCCTGCTCTTCTCGATTTTCAACAGCCAAAGTGCACACGAGCCCTCTCAGTTTTTCGTCTTTATCCGAGAAGTCTAGGTGCTCAGTCCTACCTACCATAGGATCAGGGACAGGAATTTTATTTTGCCCCCCCCCCCCTTTGCCTCTAGACACAACGTGTCTCCCACGGACGGGATATTTCGTCATCAACAATTTTTTAGAGTGGGATTAAAACGAAAAAACAAACAAAAAATACGCGCGAAAACACACAGCCTCAGTTTGCCGTTAATAAACAGATAAAAACAAGATAAAATGTGTCCGCTTCCGCTCGCTTGGTTTTAATTTGCAGTGTTATCATGTCAATTTGACTAACTTTCTTATCTTTTTATGTTATCTTTTTTTTCCTGGGTGACATCAGGTTATGTAACAAATACCATTTGATGCAGATACGGGGGATGATTATGGAATGCTAATCGTAATCACTCACAGGCGGAAATTCCTTAGAAATCGAGTTTTTGTGTCCAAGTATCCGGTGTAAGCCAGGAACAGTTCTGGCATTGTGCATAATCTGTAATCGTGGTTCTCAACGTGGGGGAGTGGGTGATATCGTCCCCAATGGGCGATTTTGAGTGCCAGAGTGGGTGAAAACGAAGATTATAGCGATTTGGGGGAAAAATAAGGGGGGGGGGGCGGCAAAATGACGCAATAGGCGATTAGGGGGTCGAAAACGTAAATGGGAACTATTTTAGGGGTGGGGGGGGGGGTGATGAGGGCAAGTATTTTTTCTGACAAATTTAATGATTGCAATTATTGCAGAATGTCTTGACCATAATGTCTGATGTTTTAATGTTCAAATCCATATTATTGTGTCTGTTACTATAGTAACTAACATTTTTTGTTTTTTTGTGAACTGTTTCTCAAATGTTCTATCAGTGTACCTTCAATACATGCCTTCCGTTCGTCCGTCCGTCTTAATTCAGTATTTTGTGGTCATATTTGAAAGTTAAGATTGATTTTGTTGACTGCCGTCTTGACTGCCGCATTACAATGATTCCAACAAGAGAGTGGTCATAATAAATTATGGCGGTGTTGCAGCCTGCTCTTGCTGTTTTACACAGGGACAGTAGTTCATGTATGTTGAAAGCCTGGCCAAATGCCCCCCATGTCGCAAATGCCCCCATGTATGTCGCAAAGCCCCCAATTAAAAAAAACAACAACAAACCAAACAAAAAACAAATTCAAAAAGAATTTCAAAAAATGGAAAAAACTGTTGGGGGGGGGGGGGGTCGAACTTAAAAAGAAACTTTAAAAAAATGAAAAAAATGTGACAAATAAAACCAGTGAAAATGCGTGAAAGAAACTCAGAACGGCTCTTTGGTTTTCTCACAGACACTCTTAACCGGTTTTCTGTGGTATTTTAAATATTTGGTCATGTTGTCGTATGAACAAGGCAGGTGCGTTTGGAATACATATTGTATTAGTTATGGAACACTCGACAGTAGACGGTAAACCTAGTCGAGCACTAGCCGATGTCAATCGACCGATTAGTTCATGATGACGTCACGATATTGAGTTTCAGTGAGATTCAACGAGTTTGCTGGTGAGCGAGGTGTCATTGAAAACCAATTGTCTGACGTCATCATCCAACTATCGGCCCATCGAAGTCGGCTAGCACGCGGGGCCTAGGCTTAATAATGTACGCCTTTGTTCGGTTTTATGTTCCTGTTTGATGGCTGCCTGGGACTAGATCAAGCTACAGCTGCCGTTTTATGACGTGTGTGTACCTGGATGGAAGCACAGGCTCAACATCAAGTCTCAAAGCCGGACATATCGCGACCTGAGTTCTTATTTGTTCCAACTCCACTTTTTGCACAGCTGAGATGCTCGGACTTCAAACGTTTGCAGCTTTAGAGAGTAAATCGGAACTGTGAAACAGCTTGTATAAGTGCCACAACGCATTTTAAACAAGTGTCAACGTGTGCATGTGTTATACCTCTTCTACATACTGAAAGATCTCCAGTTTTTGTCAGAAAATGGAGATAGAAAAAAATTAGAACCAAGGTCGCTATGTGCGATATTAGCTTAGGCGCGCACGTGTGACTTTGTTGTGTAGCTCTTTGCTGTCGCAATTTTTTTTTTTTCAAACTCTAGGCGAGTGAATGAAAAAGCGCACTCATGCGAGACGCAGGCTGGGGGAGATTGGTGGACGCTTCTATTAAGGTCTCCTTCTATCATTCTGCTATATTCTGTCTGTCGTCATGATTTTTCCTAGCACACTGTGACTGTCATCGGGTCGACGTGCTTTCTCCAAATTCAGACTAACTCCTCGGGCTCATTAAGCTGTGTTTTTATGTATGCGGAAACGGAAACGGCAATGGAAAGGTAAAAACCCGTCAAGCGGTACAGATAAAAAATAAAAAAAAAAAAAAATGAGTGTTTCCATATAGAAACGGGGATACTGTGGTCTAGAGTCAAGGTGCTCGCCTCTCATGCCGAAGGTACCGGGTTTAACTCCCGGTCGGTGCTGGCATGTTGGAAATTTGGCATTTTTGTCATAATTTCCTGTCCCTGATCCTATGGTAGGGTAGGATGGAGCACCTGGTCTTCTCAGATAAGGACGAAAAATTCGGAGGGCTCATGTGCACGTTGGAAATACCTTGGCAGTTGGAGCAGGCCTAACTAGACCGCTGCCTGGGCAAACTTCTAAAAAAACGAATCCTTACCACAACAAGATAAATAAAACAAGAAAAAGTGAGATGTAAATGCCAAGGGCAGCGGAACCTCCTGAAATAAAGACCAAAACACACTTGTACGGAAACGGTGTCTCATCGTGACACATGAAAACAGTCTCTCTATGTCACTACCTGTACGGTTTGTGACATTTCCGTTGCCGTTTCCGGGCACACTTAAACCCACCCTTACAGAGTCAACGTGAAGATGAAACTTGAGACACGACAGCAACTGCCATGTGTGCATCTAGCCTTAGCGTTTTGAAAATGTTCACATCTGGCGTGCGGACCGAGCCTTAGCGAGAAAGATCAGCATGGGAGTCTTATCGATATAGTGCTTTCGTGGCAAACGGTCATCGTACACACATCTTAACCCTTATGTTACATGTAGATCGATAGCGATTATCTCGAAATGACTTCCTTTGGAAAGTTGTAAAGGGTGACTTAAGTAATATTACGCTTGGGCGCGAATGTGCGACTTTCTGTCGTGACTTCGTTTCATGTTGCCGTTGACTCTGTAACAAGTGTGAGTGTGGCATGTGGGCGTAGATCTGCATTCATTTGCGTAGATTTAAAAAAAAAAAAAAAAAAGCAACATTACTGTAGTACAAAAAAATCGCATTCTTTCCCCCTGTCTCTCTCTTTTACTCTCTCCCTGTGTGCGTGTGTGTTTTAATTTGTCACTGGAGAGAAACCTTACATAATCATGCTGCATGTGTAATGGAGCCAGAGTCTGAACATGTAATATTATAAAAACCAACAGAAAAACTGCCTTTTCTGTCTTCTCTTGTAGTTTGCGTTTCATTGTATCGGTTGGCTATTAGTCTATTTCTTACGCGAGGCTTTGCTGCAAACAAGTTTTTCTTTTTGCCAGATTTTGTCTGAACATGTAGATCTAAGCACTGAAACCTTCGTGACTACGTGATAAAAAATGACGAAACTTTGTGTATTGCCTCGTTTTGGCGACAAAATAATGACGTGGACAAATCAGTTATGGATAAAACTCGGTCTTTTATTTTACAGCTTGTTTTTTTTAGCGGCAAAAAAAAAAAAAAGTAAAATGGAGACTCATTTTTAAAAATTTAATACTAATAATTTAATATGGGCATTATCCTAAAATGAGTCACTTTCACACCGAGCTGCAGATGACATTTTGGAGTCACTTACGATTGAGGTCAGCCTGCAGTAGGAAGTGGATCGAGTAGAGACTTTAATCTCTCTGTTCGGATAGCCACAAGTACAAGATAGTGTAATCTACACGTCCCCTCGTTTTATCCTCGGCCCCGCCAGACTTGATCTCTAGAAGTATAATATGGTGACGGATTTGAACGGTGGGTCAGTTTTATGCAGGGGCGTGAACAGCCTCTCTTTCTTTCCCCTCCATTTTGTATTCTTTACGCAGGGGGTCAGATGAATTTATGGTCAGTTTTTTTTTGGGGGGGGGGGGGGCAAAATATGGCAAAAAGAAAAAGTTGTATGTAGCAAAGCCTCGCATAAGCATAAGATTCCTTTTCCTTTTGCGTTTTATTGTATAGATTCTGTATTACAGTATTTCATACGCGAGGCTTTTGCTACTTACAACTTGTGTCTTTTTGCCATAATCTTGATTTTGCTTCTAGCCTTTGCTGTGACCCTACGGGATTTTCTGTGTCCTTTTTTTAAAACTAATATTTTGGGGTTGGGGGTGGGGAGGGGGGGGGGTGAGAGATGGGTGTGTGTTGAGCTGATTTGTACAGCAGGGTGTTCAAGGGGGGGGGGGGGACAAATTTCGTAGACCTCCCCCCACTCCCCCTGTAATTTCAACCTTTTACTTGGTACGAGTGGAAGAAAAGAAACTAGAGGAAACTCCAATGCATGTACAGGTTCATGGCTGGTGATAAGGTCAAATCCACCCGACCCATCACCCCAAAAATAGTATGTGTTGGGGAAAATTCTGATCTGAAAAGTAAGTTAGTGGGCGTGTGTGGTGTGATGTCGGCTATGAACGCTCACTCGCCATTTCACGGGAAACACCAAAAACAGGTAGGGGGAGATATTTTTTTTTTTTGAGGGGGAGGGGGTATGGGGGTGTGTTAATCTGGGACTGCTTCAGGGGCGATAGCAGCCAGTCTATGTCTTGACATCCTTTTCAAGGAACATGTGGTGCATTTCACAATATGTGTGCGTGTGTGGGGGGGGGGGGCGGGGGGCGTTGCAGTTAGATGGGAGGAGGAAGGGAAGGCAATTGCCAAACATTGTATCAATGGCGCACCGATTAGCACCGCCGCTGTAAGCCCAGAGACCGCACTGGCAGGCATGTGCCATTAATCCATAGTAATCAATTAATGCGTAATTTGTCGTTGCTTTTTCATGGGATAACACTGAAAAAGACTGAAAGCAAAATCAATCAACAATCAAGTTAATAAAATCAATCAGTCAGGAAGTAAATAAAAAAAATCAATTCTTATTTTCTTGTTCAGCCTTTGAGTTCAGGAGACTTTTTCTGTGTGTGTGTTTAGATGAACTGTGTGCTACAAGTAGCCTACACATTGATGAAACAAGTCTGTCGAGGATCAAGATAGGGTGGGCGCGCTAGAGTGCATTATGTAGGCTGGTGGTTTAGAACGTCAGTGAAAGTGGTAGCTCAGTAGCCAGAGCATGGCGCACGTATTGCCAAATGATTTCATTGGATGTCCGGAGGTTCCGGATACTGACACGTCTTATAACACATGCGCCTCTGTGGAGGAACTTTTTAGTCTCTGCGAACCTCATGTGATACTGCTGTTTTAACTGTTGGTGTGCCAATCACCGGTATATTGGTTCTTCCGCTGGTCACGTTTGTGCCAGTCACCGACGTATCGTGTACGAGAATGCCGGGCTATTTTGTTTCGGAAACAAAGAAAGTCAGCTTTCTGTTAATAGATGTTGCTGTAGTTACTAAGTTAGTCTTCATTCATCTCCCCCTCTATGTGTCTTCCTGTATCGGCAAACGTGGAAAAATTCATGGCACACAAAGAGTTAAGAAATTGAACTTTATTTGGGGGAATTAACAATAACAAAAAGATAATCCTGGCGAAGAAAGGCAAAGTGAGTCATTTTAACAATACTATATGGACTGTGAGATGGCAGCAAAGTACTAACCAACACTGTGGTGCCATCGAAAAGGAAAGTCGATAAAAATAATAGTCACTAATAATAATAGAAAAAATCTCTATTTGGGGAAAAATATATCTGGCACTTTTGACACCTCAGCATTGACCTTTAGCACTGACTCCCATCTCTCATCAGTCCACCCCCTCCCCCGCCCTGATAGGGGTTCCATCGCCACAGCCCACCCAAATCCTTCAGTGTAACCGCCCATGGCCAGCTATATTTACCCACAGCTCGTTTTTACAACCAAGCTGTAGCGCCGACTTCGCCACGGGGAACAGTAAGAGATTAAGCCATGAAGTCCTCTAACTTCGTGCTCTTGAGCGGCATGGGAACTCTTCAGTAAGTCAAGCCCACATTAAGCCCTTGTCTTCATGCCAGACGGCAGTTGCCAGATTAGCCGACGGTGTTGTGCAATTTCTTGTTCCCACTTCATTTTTTTTGTGTATAAGCCCTCTTTGTTTTCCCCCCAAGTCGTGTCAGCCTGTCTCTCCCACGAGAATGCCTTTTTTAAATTAAAAAACGGAAAAACATTTTGAAGGAAAGTAGGTAGAAAAACGGTGTGTGTTTTGTAAATCCGGGTTGTTGTTAGGTGAAAATCCAGCAAGGTGAACCGATTGGGCATCTGGTGACCTTAGTTCTTTTAATTGCACTATCTCCATTTTCTGAGAAAACTGGAGATCTTTTAGTATGTAGAAGAGATATAACAAATGCGCACAAACACTTATTTAAAATGCATTCTGGCACTTATCAAGCTGTTTCACAGTTCCGATTTATTCCAACTCATTATAATAATACTGCAGCTCCAAACATTTAAAGTCGATTTTCTCAGTTGTGCAGAGAGTGGAGTTGGAACAAACAAGAACTGCCTGTCTGGCCACAGATGTATTACAATGACCATTTTGTTGTGCAGCAGCCGTGATGGTATCCAGGGCAACTGACGACTTGAGTCAAGTCAGTTTTGTCTCAGGTTTTGGTGTGAAATGTGAACTATGCAGTCAAACGGGATTTCCCGCACTGGCAAGACTGAAACGAGTCGTCTCGGGCGCGTCGAAAATATTTTGAGTCAGCTGGGTCAAAGAGAAACCTCGTGCACTGAGACGAAACAGTCTTCACTCACTGCACCGGCAGTGTTTGGTGTCCGAGACAAGTCGCAGTCAAAACAGATCTTGGTCTTTGCCATGACTGAAGCAGATTTCGTAAGTGGGACTTAAATGTCATGTTAATATTATGTTTCTTGTCAGTTTACACGTCAGCTGAAAACAACAACAACAACAACACAAAACAACTAATCTGTCTCCCCACCTCCCACCCCCACCCCCACCCCCTCAAAGGATTAAACAAGTATACAAATACAACAACAACACAGAACAACTAATCTGTCTCCCCACCCCCCACCCCCACCCCCTCAAAGGATTAAACAAGTATACAACAACAACAACAACAACAACAACAACAACAACAACAACAACAACAACACAAAACAAAAAGAAAAGAAGATAAAAAAATGAAGAAGAAAAAGAGAGAGAGCTGCAGATGCCAAGGGCAGAAATTCTGCCAAGACAAAGATGTAACACAAACCAGCTGAAACATCAACTAGAAGAACAGCACCAGCTACAACAGCAACAACGAAACTGTAGATAGTCAAACATCTCCCCTCAAAAAGCAACAACAACAACAACAACATCAACAAACCCAGTTAGTAGTGCTTAATTTAGAGAGAAAGTAGCTATCTTCTTCTTCTTTCGTTCACCAAATCTAAATCTGCAGATTTGTTCTTCTAAGCAAATCTACGGCTTTCTGCAGTTCTGACAGAGCACCATAGAGTTTGACATTTAGGTCGGTGGGTTTGGGAGAAAGTAGCTAACTTATGACTCATTTCGTTTGGGGGGGGGGGGGGGGAGGTATTCTGCTTTATGCCACTGAAACACCATCTATTTATTTATTGGCCGTATTTACACCAAGATACTTGTCCCACATCTTTGTTATAACCAACATCATCAGATCGGATGAACTAGACCATGACGTGTCCATTTTTCGGGGGGGTTTCTGTTTGCGTCATCGATTGCGGCTGGGATTAGGCAGCGCAGACCATGTCAGAAAGTCCAAATGGGTATGCACAGGTCCATTTGACACGGAGTGTAGCTAAATCCTGGCCAGGACAGCCGTCCCCATAGATATAGTACACGTCGCCATAGATATAGTACACTAGATCGCTGAGCCAGCCAGCGGCCCACGCAACGAATTGAAAACGAGGCCGCCATTACGCTAAGCCTGAAGCTCGCCGATGCTGTACAGTCGTGCCAGCCAAGGAGTATAGCAGTAATGTTGCGGGCGTGCGTTGTTTTTTGTTTTCGGGAGAGGGGGGGGGGGGAGAAGGGGGTTTACCATGTGTGAGTTTGCGAGACAATAATATACAAATCACTGTTCTAAATGCTCTTCAGAAGTTTTTGAGCATTGAAACAACTCATTATGAGACAGCTTTATACTTTCATAGTGCTATGTATATCGACCTTCAAAAAAAATAAAAAAGATAAATAAATGTTGAAAAAATTATCTACATCTACAATGTTAATCTTGGCGGAATTCAATTAAAATACATACCGCATATGCATTCAGTGGGCTATACAACCCACCTCGCCCCACCAAAAAACAAAACAAAACGACGCACAGTGATGTTTAAAAAACAATGGTTTGACCAGCTAGCGACTCATGATTTTGATGTCCACAGTCACCCATTCAAAAAAAGCAACATTTCAATAATGGAGAAAGGAATGAGACAGAGAGCCTTATTATCAGTTAATCCAACTGAATATCAGTCAAACGTGAAGAATGTATGGGGACGACACACCCACGGGACACAGTATTTCTTGAAAGAAAGAAGAAGAGGTACAGAAGGAAAGATGGAAATCAGTAAACAGTTTGATGGAAGGAGGAGAGGTAACACATATACATCCTGTTAAAAAAGCAAACTCCACACGCTGTCGTATGTTTCACAGTAAGGATAGTCTACATCTCTTGAGGACGTTGAATGAAACATTCACTTTTGTAACACTAATAACTCGGGTCGCAAGAGAAATTGCAAGTCCACATATAGAGTAATTTTCTATTCAGGTTTAACAAGGAACCAAGAAACAATAAATACATAAAATTGTACTCACCACCGGTGTTCATGTATTCCAAGACGGGGATGAGGAGCAGCACAAAAAAAAACTACTGTCCACTAAACAGTACCAACTTGTTCAGTTTCATCCTCTTGGCTGCTTTGCCTCCAAGGATCATTCTCTGTTGGTGCAATTTGCCAGCCTTAAAGAGTCTCATCCGCAAGTAGTAAGATGCCACACTTTTGATGAGGCTAGTGATGTGGTCCTCCTCTACAATCATCTCGTGGTCATAGAAATGATCCCGCAGAGATGGGAATAGATCAAAATATTTCTCCTTTACATAATATGTGAGGACGAGGTTTTGAATCTGGACATCAATGAATTTCTTGTGTGGCAAGGTCTGCATGACATCTGGGCTAGGCATCACAACCCTGAATGCTTTTTCTGTTGCCAACAAAAGCTGCACAACACCGTCGGAAGGGCATACAAGACCGCCTTGATCTCTTCTCCTCAGAAAGGAGAAACGAATATCTTCCGGAGTTTCCGCACATGTCAAGGCAGCCCTGCAATCTGAACATTTTATTTTTGGAATCAGACGTGCGCACACAAATCCTGCTGTGTAGGTCAAGCATGAGTATCTCCACTCATTATCCGGGAGTGTAAAGGTGGACTCAAGCCTGTCAACCGCAGCAGCAAACATGTCATCCTGTGAGAAATCAGGCAGGTTTTGGGGTTTTGCCGGTGCCTTCAAAAGAAAACAGTCCAACTGCAACTCCTCTGTGCCATCCAGTTGAAGGCAATTAGCATACTCGGATGCTTTCACATCATTCTGAATCATGAGTGTGCGAACTGAAGCCCGAAACTGTTGTGCAGTTGGGTTGTTATTCCACCCATTTCTTTGACGAATCTGAAATAAATGAATAAATTAATAATTTCCATTCGATAAAATACAGGTAAATTTTTCTCTAAACAATAAAATCTTCAAAAAAACTTTCTGCAAGTGATTACTATAGAGTAGAATAGATACATTTGCCTGAGCAATGGTCCAAACAGCATTCTTTTCAATTTCCAGATGGCAAAGAATACATGTGGCAGCCTTAATATCCACAATGAGCGTGCATGACTTCTGAATTTTGCTATCCCAAAAAGAACCTGGAGTTCAGTCCTACCCACCATAGCATCAGAGGTATAAAAAAGATTATGGACATTTTATGCTGCTTTGGTATGTTTCGAAAACACGAATCCTTACCTTTCAGAGGACTGCAAACACTAGAGCACAATTATAATTTATCTATAATCAGGATCACACTAAAAAGACAGATCTCTTCTTGTAAATAGTGCTTGGAATTTTCCCAGAATTTTGCAATTATGTTGGTTAATTAAATTATTATCAGTTTCCTCTGGTCAGCATTATTTGCAAGATCTTGTAAATGCTACTTTGTTTCTGATTATCTCTGTCTCAGCAGACTATCAGATCAACAGACTTAGTCTTTTGTCCTGTTTTACAAACTCTAGATCTATTTTTTTAAAAATATAATAGGCCTATATATCTTCATAGTTAACACTGACTGACTGAGGAACAGCTACACTATCAGTATTAAGTCTATTTCACATATGAATTTCATCCTTGCCTCTATCACCTACTGTGCTAGCTCTTCATAATGGGCCTTTTTAATTGCTTACATAGCTACCCAAAGCAAATGTAATTGTAAGCACACCTCTCTTAACTTTTTTTTCCCTCAGTAGCCTACTCATATTCATCACTGAGCATCAATTGACATCAGACATTAATGTACTGTGCCAGATGTCCGGGCTGAGAATAATAAGTTGCACAGCCAAAACAGAAGTTACGAAAGCAGTTCAAGAAACGAAATCTGATTAGCCAAACCACACTAGCTGTTCTGTTATCAATACCGTTATATAGCATTAGCAGACAGTGATGCTGACTGCTGTACTTGGGTCAATGACGCCACGCTATTGACTGCTAGCGGTACGCGAGCCTGTTCCTCATTCAATTTGCAATAAACTAACACAAACTTTTGACAAACAACATCAGAAAGCCATTCTCATATAATATAGATCTAGACTATATAAAAAATCTTGCCAGGCCCATTGTATTCGGTTAATTGCACCCACATAAATCTAGATCTAGATCTAGATCTAGATTAGATCATAGCGGTCAATGACGCGCTGCTACTGCTGGCAGAACGAGAGCCTGTTCCTCACTAACTTTGCAACAAACAGACTAAAACTCTTGGTAAACAAGATAATAAAACCAATCAAATAAATATCTTGTGATTCCTTACCTTTCAAATTGTCAGCTGGAGTTTGCAGTCGATCTTGAAACAATAACGATGTCAAAAAAAAACGAAAGTGAAACTGCACAGGAAGAGTACGCCGTCTGCTGTTTATCAGGCTTAAACAACGGCGGCCGGACTTCCTGGGAAGCGTCGGTTTCCTTTCCACCGACCAATGAGAGTCGGCGATCTAGTGTACTATATCTATGGCCGTCCCTGGCGGGTAATCTGGCTAACCCCTCGAGTCCAAGGGAACTGAGGGATTATTTTTATCAGGCCATTGTTCTGAGGTCGGCCCGAGAAGAGCTCTAATCATAACTTGCAATTGGAGAGCTCTTGCGAGTCGTCTTCCACACTGCGGGCAGGGTCCGGTACTGTAGAACTCTACATAGTCTTCGCCCCAATGTTTTGTTACAGTGCTCTTACATGGTAATCTAATTTCGCTATCTGTATTTTTCGTCTTTTTTTAATGTGTATTTTTGCGTTTAAGATAATATTTGGTAGTTCATCTAGATTTTTATTTTTTTCATTTTTGTTTTTTTGGGTGATTTGAAAAAAAAAAAAAAGGTCTTACGCTTTTTTTTACCCCCCTGTTCTGTCATAAGTGAGCGTTTTAGATTGTGGTTAATCAATTTAGTTATGTACATTTAAAAAAAAAAAAAATTGTGTGTGTGTATGTGTGTGTTTGTGTTTTAGTCTCCGATTAGCGGGTCTGTCGAACTGTCCATCTGATTCAGTCTGTCCATCCTAACAGCTATCCAGATTCATCCATCCGCCAGTCCGCCCGTTCGTCGATCCGTCCGTCCATCCATCCATTCGTCCTTCCTTCCTTCCATCCATCCATCCGTTCACCCACTCTCCTACTATCCATCCACCCATCCATTCACCTATTATCCATCCATCCATCCATCCATTCACCCACTCACCTACTATTCATCCACCCATCCATCCCATAAATTCACCCACTCATCTACTATCCATCCATCCATTCACCTACTATCCATCCAGCCATCCATCCATTCACCCACTCACATACTATCCATCCATCCATCATACCAACAAAGTGGAGTATAACATACAACAACCACAAGAGGTTTATACCCCAAGTCCTGCACAATAGCAATAGATCCATCTAACCCTAGCCATTGTGAAGGCGGAACGGAATTCCCCAACTTCAGCGCGGTTGCCCTTTAACCCTGTCACTTCTACATATAAAACGCTACAAGCCTTTAACCCATTCACGAGTGCTTATATTATATCACAAGCTCTTTAACTCTTAAGTGCCCAGTGTTCCTCATTTGAAACATGCTACAATTATGGTGTCTAGTACTCAAATTTTGGAACACTTTTTAATTTTTTGTTTGATTTGTATGTGACAAATTGATGTCTCTTTCTTTCTATCTTTGTCTTTTTCTTTCTTTCTGTCTTTCTTTCTCTCTCTGTCTTATTCTTTCTTTCTGTGTGTTATTCTTTCTTTCTGTCTCCGTTGTTCTTCTTTCTCTCTCTTATTCTTTCTTTCTCTCTCTTTTTTTCCCTTTCTTTCTCTCTCGCTCTCTTTTTCTTTCTTTCTTTCTGTCTCTCTTATTCTTTCTTTCTTTCATTCTCTCTCTCTCATATTCTTTCTTTCTTTGCCATCTTTAACAGTCTTAAATCATATTGCAGAAGTTTTGAATAAGATCAATTAATGTCTACTCGGACTTTTAAAGGGTTAAAGCGGTCCGAACTGCCGGCAAGAAGTGAATGTTTAAAAAAAAAAAAAAAAAATCTTTCTGTTCAGACTTTGCCGTTCTGCACTGTAGGCAGTGAACTCGAGGACAAGTACTGTAATATTGTGTATTATTATGTTGATCTCCCCCTCCTTGCCACCATTGATCTCCCGTTACTGTTTTAGCTCTCGTTGGTCTCCTCAGATTATGTCGATGATGTTTGTCTCCCCGACAATGAAGACTGAGATAAGAGATCAAAGGGGGGAGGGGGGGGGGTAGAGGGGGAGAATGGAAGAATGGGTAAGTAAAAATGGTTCCATTGTTGCTAATCTCTCTAGCTCGCATTCGACCTGGGCAGAGAATCATGCTGTGTAAGGACAATAAAAATATTGTAATGTGTATTGGGGGGGGGGGATGTGTGTGTGTGTTAGGTCCCCCCCCCCACTAATGTAGAAAAGGACGATTTTTTTAAAGGGGGGGGGGAGAAGGTGGAGGGGGAGGGAGGTGGGGGGAGACAATTCATATTATTCAGATTCCACCATCACTCCACCCTAATAATAATGAAACAGATGCCGCTGTTTGACTCGATAACCTTAGAAAATAATAATAAAGGACGAGTGGATTTGATGAAAGAGAGAGAGAGAGAGAGAGAGAGAGAGAGAGAGAGAGAGAGAGAGAGAGAGAGAGAGAGAGAGAGAGAGAGGCCCAGAGAGGGAGAGAGAGAGGCACAGAGAGGGAGAGAGAGAGAGACAGAAACACTCACAGACAGAGAGAGACACATACACCCGCACACACAGACAGAGAGAGAGAGAGAGGCACATACACACAGACAGAGAGGGAGAGAGAGTGCGGGGGTGCATACTTATGACCAGTGACCCCCCCCCCCCCTCTCAGTATGCCCCTGCATGGTACTGTTTATCTAGGAGGGCTTAATCCGGCATGCTGAGCCATTATACCGTCAACGCCCCCTTTTTGTCGGGCGCAGCTAAGCACACACTACTCCAACCCCTGACCCCGTTGAGAGCGGCAGGATATCCCCAATAACGTTAATAACATACGGTAAACCATGGATAAAACTGGCCCCATTCCCAAAGTCGGTATCAACTCAAATATTATTCGAAACATCGACTTGTATTATATCCCTTGGATACCCGTTTGGACTTTCTGACATGTTCTGCGCTGCCTAATCCCAATCATAACCGTTGATGAAAAAAAAAACCCAACATGAAAATGGTTACGTCATGACAAGTTCATCCTACATTCAAAGCGGCTTCGAATGATCTTGGTTCTAGACTCCTAAGCCGAAAAATAATGGAATAGCAAAATTTCAAGAAGTCATCGTAACTAGGTGAGCTGTGCTACAATAAAACCGTTTTTTTTTTTGGCTTCTCCTGAAAAGTAGTCAAAATCAGTTACTGCAGTTTTAGGAAACGGTGACGATTCAAGCCCCGAGTTTGTTCGGCCGACAAGTTTGGTTGTGACGTCACGACATTACGTTTCAACGAGACATCGCGTACAAGACAACTTGTGTGAGTCCTATTGGAATTCAGTGTCGTCTCTTTGAAGCTTAATATCATGACGTCACCCACAATTTGTCCGCCGATCAAAATCGGCTAGTGGGCGTCGGACCTTAAATGGGCTGTACTTCAAAAATCTCAGTGCTAATCGTCATATTTTAGTTTAGACAAAATCGAGAGGTATTCGCCATAATGTTGTACGCGACATTTTGCCGATATTTACGTTTTGTCATGAAAATGGTTCTCCCACTCCTAATTTCATTATGACTGTGTAGGTGTCATTTCAATTGGTTAAAAACTTTTGGAGATAATGTGTTTTTGACGTAATGTTCTGTGCGTTTTAGCCCTATTGCCGACCCAAACTGCAATCCTCATTGTTTCGAAAAGGCAAAAATGCACATGCAACAACAATAATTATGGCAAATACCGGACATGGAGCACTAGCCAACATTCGCAAGGGGATCTCTCAGGCTTTGATCCGACTCAAAGGTCAGCTGACCAAGCACATCTTATTCCGCACTGTAACTATGTATCCTAACCCAGGTTCATTTGTTTGGGTCTCGCGAGTGGGGGGGAGGGGGGGGGGAGGGTCCCGTCTTCTTCCATAATCCACATGGCGACCTTACTTCTTATTTGCACTATCTCTCCATTTTCTGAAAAATTGAAGATCTTTTTGTATGTCATGGCCTAGGAGGTATAATAAATAAATGCACACTTTGACACTTTGTTTAATCCTCTATGCCCCGCTCCCATTTCTACTTGTGGGGGAAATTCTGATTTTGTGAGACTGTATTCTTTCTGTTACTAGTCTATTAGGGGTCCTAACCTGGTTTGAAGTTGAATGGTGGTAGAAGCGCGTAGCCTAATGACAAAGCCAAATAGAGAAAATCCAGAGTTGTGTTCCATGATTCAGCAGTGGCTTATAATGTAAAATACTACGCTCCCCTAACAATAGTGTTTGAAGTTATCACATGCGCAACTATGCATGTGAAGATTGTTGTTTCTTGTACGTACGGTCCCCAAGTAGTTTGCCCTAGGGGTACGTATTTTAAAGCCTTTTATGACTCCGGAGCTAGAGAGCTCCTCCCGAAATACTCCTAACAACAGACTTAATTAATTTAATTATTCTTTCAGATTTTCTTTTTGTTTTCATCCTGTTTTTTATGGTTGAAAGGGTAAGGGGCAGGTTTAGGGATTAGATAAGATTTAGGGTTGAGGATAAGGACGGGTTAGGGATAGATACGTGTACGTATGCATCCCTAGCGCAAAACGCCGGGGGTGCGTACGTGCATATAACAACAGCCTAATGTGAGATACTAGGCGCTCGTAACAACAACCTTTGAAGTTATCACACGAGCAACTATGCTTGTATGTGAATGACTTCAATGAGGGGAAAAAAGTTGAAAGGCGAGAGCAGGATTGGTTGATAGCGCGACTCACCCTGCGTCAGTGTGTGTCAAATAGCTTGACCTGGTTTTGTGAGCACTTTCCTTGTCTGGTGTGGTCTGGGTATGTGTGTGAGAGCGTGTGAGTGGACGATGGATGTGTACTGTGGTGTGGTTAGGGGTGGGGTAGGGATAGTGGGATCGGAGTTAGATAGATAGATAGATAAATAGATAGATAGATAGATAGATAGATAGACAGATGGATGGATGGATGGATGGATGGATGGATAGATGGATAGATAGATAGATAGATAGATAGATAGATAGATAGATAGATAGATAGACAGACAGACAGATGGATGGATAGATAGATAGATAGATAGATAGATAGATAGATAGATAGATAGATAGATAGATAGATAGATAGACAGATAGATAGATAGATAGATAGATAGATAGATAGATAGATAGATAGATAGAAAAAATGTGGTGGAGAGAGAAAACGAAAGTAAGAGACAGAAAAAATGGGAGAATGAAGGAGACAGAGAGAGAAAAGGAAAGAGAAAGAGACAGAGGGGGAAAGGGGAGAGAAAGTGCGAGAGGAAAGAGACCGAGGATGGGGGAGAAAGAAAGAGAATGAGAGAAAAAGTTGGAGAGAGAGAGGGAGGGAGAAAGAGAGAGAGAGAGAGAGAGAGAGAGAGGACGGAGGTTTTTATCAGAATGATAAAATTTTCCGTATGACGAATACTTCTCTCTACTGCTCTGGAATCCCACTAAATTATTATGTATTTGTAAACAACTGGGTCTTAGATTCCCCCCCCCCTCCCCCCCCCCCCTAAAAAAATGGCTTCCTTTCTTTTCACCCTAACAGAACTTGCAGCCCTTTTTTTTCTTCATACTTTTACTCAAAATGGCTGTGCCGGGCATTGCATGGCGACCCGCTTGCTAATCTGTGGGAGGGGAAAATGAAACAACTTAATTATGGTCTTACTTAAATTGGTTTATATATTTCTGCAGACTGATTTGAGCTGGCTCATTGCTCCACATTTTCATTTGACCGTTTGGCTGAGATTTAATCTTCTATTAGAAGTGGCCACCTAATCCTCTTCACTGTAATGAACAGGGGCAAGCGCAGATTAACATCCCTTTGATTAAATTTGACTTATCTTGTGTTCTGTGGAGATTTAGACTAGCGAGGTCACTTTGCTGATTGGTATCTACTTCGTATAGGGCGTCAGGTCGCGAGGCCACACACACGCCAGAGTGGAGGGCTGGTTATCTATCTATCTATCTATCTATCTATCTATCTATCTATCTATCTATCTATCTATCTATCTATCTATCTATCTATCTATCTATCTATCTATCTATCTATCTATCTGTCTGTCTGTCTGTCTGTCTGTCTGTCTGTCCGTAAGTCCGTCTGCCTGTGTGCCCACCACCCACCCGTCCATCTATCTATTTATCTATCTATCTATCTGTCTGTCTGTCTGTCTGTATGTATGTCTGTATGTCTGTCCGTCCGTCCGTCCGTCCGTCTGCCTGTGTGCCCACCACCCACCCATCTATCTATCTATCTATCTATCTATCTATCTATCTATCTATCTATCTATCTATCTATCTATCTATCTATCTATCTATGTTTGTCCACCCATCATCCATCCGATTGCTCGTCCGTCCGTCTGACCGCCCGCCCTTCAATCAGTCAGTCAGTCTATCAGTCAACCAGTCAGTCAATCAGTCGCACTGTCTGTCTATCCATCGGCGAGTCTGTCTGCGCTGCCCGTTTCCTAACGAAAAGACAAATCCTCGATCTGTCAGGGCTTTACTCACAGATTTCCCAGCGCGGCAAACCGACAATAGTTTTACAGTAACATCCGTTGTGTCCGGCGAGGCAAATTAATTAAGTGTTGCTAGCTCAATTAGTGTTGTGTGTGTACGCATCATACACTGATGGAGTTTCATCCCCAGACCTAAGTAAGAAGGAAGCTGTCAGCACCCTGCTCTGAGGGGCGGTGGGGGATCGGAGGAGGGTGGGGGTTGTAGGTTAATGGGGTGGGATGGGTACTGTTTAGACCGGTTTCCACAGAGAGTAGTTTCGCCGCTGCGAGAGTTTATGACGTGGGGCCTTTTTTGCATCCTGGCTGTTTAGTCGCTGTTCATGAATTGTTGAAGTGCTGAGAGTGTCATATGTCACTGTCTCCACAGGTGACCATTAACACTGTGTTCACAAGTTTGACAGTATGGTTCAGGGTATTCTCTGTCTCTCCCTCTCTCTCTCGCGCCCACACACATACACATCCATATCAAACACAGTCGAACTTTCTCCAGTTCATCTTACTCACACACACACACACTGTCTCTATCATATACACACATACATGCACTTACTCACACACACACAGAAAGAGACAGAGAGAAAGACAGAGAAAAAGAGAGAGAGAGATAGAGAGACAGAGAGATAGACAGAGAGTGACAGAGGAGACAGAGAGAGAAAGAGGGAGAGAGAGACAGAGAGGCAGAGAAACAGAGATAGACAGAGAGAGTGATAGAGAGAGATAGGGGGAGATAGAGACAGAGATAGAGAGAGAGGGAGATAGTGAGAGAGAGGGAGAGACAAGCGAGACAGATATTGAAAAAGGGAGAGAGACAGAGAGAGACATAAAAAGAGACATAGAACGAGAGAGAGAGAGAGAGAGAGAGAAAGACAGACAGACCGACAGAGACAGAGAGAGAGACGGAAAGAGGGAGAGACAGACAAACGGACAGAGACAGAGAGAGAGACAGACAGACTCCACACTAATGTGTACATACCCTTTTAGCGCCGCTGAGTTTCTCAGTGCAATGACGAGTGATGATGAATTAATCTGATATATTCTGGACTGTTCCACTCATTAACGACAATTAACTTTGTTAATGTTATTGTAGCGGTCTGTGAGTTTTGGTGACGAGCCCTACTTAAGATATGCCGACCAATTTTCTGACTGTTGTGTTAACCCTTGACGCACCAGCGCTTTGGCCATCGTGGTGAAATGGCGGCTCTTAATTGGTTAATCCTGGCTGATTTTAAAAATA
Source organism: Onchidella celtica (assembly GCA_963931925.1). NCBI lineage: Eukaryota > Metazoa > Mollusca > Gastropoda > Systellommatophora > Onchidiidae > Onchidella > Onchidella celtica. Next base: position 32,780,842 of record OZ007579.1, read on the forward strand.
TTGGACCTTGGAAGATGGACGCCATTTCCGTCTAATGACAGACACGTTGATCTAATTTTCATATCCTTAGTGGATGATGGCGTTTTTTTTTTTTTTTAAAAGTGTTTAAACATCGAATCGGACATTAATTTTTTGAAACATGGAAGATTTTCATTTTTGCTAATACTGGTGAGTGGTTTTTTGATAATAAAATAACATGGAACGAGAAATCGTCACTACTTAAAAGTTATTTTGAGTTATCAATCGGAACCAGAGATGGATGAAGATGAGCAGTGGTGAGAATGTGGTGATTAGCCGCGCATTAGATCGAGTACATTAGAAGGCTGTGCGTCAGTGGAGACTACTCACTGTGTTTTACGTCTTTAATTTGGGAAGGTTCGCTGCCCTTGGCATTTACATCCCACTTTTCTTCTTCTTGTTTCTGTACGTTTTTGTGGCAGGGATTCGTTTTTTTTAAATAACATTTTGCCAGGGCAGCGGCCTTGTTCGGCCTGCTCTTCTCGACTTTCAACTGCCAAGGCATCTTTAACACGTGCAACGTACACACGGGCCCTCCCGAGTTCGTCACCAAAAAAAAATCACAGACCGCGTCATTAACATTAACAAAGTTAATTGTCGTTAATGAGCGGAACAGACCAGAATAATATCAGATTAATTCATCACCCGCTCGTCATTGCATTGCGTCACGGGCCATCCGACCTTTTTGTCCTTATCCGAGAAGACCGGGTGCTCGATCCTACTTACCGTAGGCACAGGGACAGGAATTCCTGCACCGACCTGGGGCTCGAACCTGGTGCCTTTTGGTATGAGAGGAGAACACCTTGCACCTTGCACCTTGTCACTGTGATTGAAGGTCTTTCTTTCTAGAGGGTCACGGCCTTAGGCTTCAGTGCCTCTTTTTGTTCTTGTTGTAGTTGATGTTTTCTCTCTGCTGGTTTCTTGTCTTGTCTTGGCTTCTTTTTGGTGTTCATGCTGCATTCTCCTTCTACGGCCCTCAGTAGGGCCGTTTGTAAGCCCCCAAAAGGGCCCATTGCAAGCCCTCTGTAGGGCCGTTTGTTTAGCACCCCCCAAAAAGGCTGATTTTGGGCTGGCGTTAAAAGGGACTGAGGAATCGGGAAGAATATTGTTGGGGGCGGGTAGTCTTATTACAAAGCCAAATAGAGAAAATAGTCAGTTGTGTTCACCGTTCAGTAATGGCTTATAATATAAAGTCCTACGCCTCCCTAACAACAGCCAATAATGAAAGGACAAAATATTCTCTGAGTTGGGTAGGTTGAAGATAGGGATGTCCGGTGAAGTTCATTTATAGACATTCACTGTGGTTTTAAATTTATAGTGGTCTTAGGTATTTTCTGTCCCCTCCCAATGTAGTGGGCCGGTGTTGTTTAGTGGGCGACTCTGTTAGGGTCTCCTTGTGTCCTATTCTTCTCTTATATTATTCTGTTTATCTTCTTGCTTCTTCCTAGCACACTGCGACTGCTATGACGTGACAATGTACTTTCTCCAATTCAAGCTCAAACCCACTGTATTGGTAGGGCAGAGATTCCACCCCGTGCATACCTGTACGTACGTACCCCAGTATTTTGCGCTAGCGGTTCGTAATTTTAAAGCCTTTTGTGACTCGAGAGGTAGAGACCTCTCTCTCTCTCTCTCTCTCTCTCTCTCTCTCTCACCCCCGACCCCCCCGAACTACTCCTAACAACAGCCTTGATTAATCATACTTTCAGATTTTCTTTCTCTTTGCCCCCTGATTTTTGGTTGAAAGGGTTAGGGATTCGATAAGATTTAGGGTCGAGGATAAAGACGGGTTTAGGGACATATACGTATGCGTAGGCACCGCTAGTGCAAAACGCTTGCTTGGGGAACGCACGTACCAGCAGCAACAGACGTACTGAAACGTGTATATTGGAAGTGTGATTATACTGATTAAACGCACGACTCAGTTTCATGCCGGCAACTCAGAGTGTTATTATAATGGAATCCTGACTAAGAAACTTAATCATCCTTTTCAACCCTGAATGTGAAAAGAAAAAAATCTGGCAAAATGGAAAATGAAATTTGTCACACCAGCGTTAAGCTGAATTTGATCCTAAGGGGATTTAGAACAATCACCAAGTGCGGTTTTAATTTGGCCTGTTTGACTTTTAATCGGGAACATGGCTGGGAATTTATTACCGCAGCAGTTCCCAAGTCTCAGTTGGTGGGGCTGTTGGAGCCTTGGCGGCCATCAGTTATTTTTTAAATGGAATAGAAATGGCTGCTTTTATGAGTACGTACGTACGTACCCTGAGCGTGTTGCGCTAGGGGCGCGTACATATAACTGTCATCAGAGTTTGTCGCGGCCGCAACTGGCAACTTGCGGCCGCAACCTGAGCCTTTATGGCAACCATTACCGCAACCAGCGTGGTCTTGAATTAATAATTTTTTTTTATAATAAAAAAAAAAAACGAAAAAATTAAAAAACAAAGTCACCAGGCCAAGGTCGCATCAAATATCTTTTCCGGTTTGGTGCATTTTCCATCGTTTTACCAATTTGGCTATACGTAGGCCAAATATTTTGCTGTTAGATTGACCGTATTAATAATTTGGCCGGGGTTTGGCCCCTGCTTGTAGGTTTGGCTGCTAAGCTATATTTTTTGTGGCATTTTTTCATGATCGACATGGCTTCTTCATATTTTTACTTGGCAAGCCAATAATATTATAATGCTCCTAGGCCCACACTAGCCCCTTCCTTTCGCATTCTTCATTAATTACAAATGTATTTTATTTTTTAGCCATTCATGGTTTCCACTGACTGTTTCACTGCCTTAACACCAGGTGACTTTTCAAGGTATTTTTATGGGCCTGCAGGTATAGTTTGCTGTATTTTTAATACCGGTATGTTATTTGCCTCATATCCATTACAAGTTATCATTACACAGACTTCAGAAATCTTCTTTCGATTATTTAATTACGAATGTATTTTGTTTTTTTAGCCATTTTATGGTTTCCACTGACTGTTTCACTGCCTTAACACTCAAGGTATTTTTATGGGCCTGCAGGAATAGTTTGCTGTATTTTTAGTGTTATTTGCCTCATAATATATCCATAACAAATTATCATAATTGGTAGCTGAACATTTTTTAATACCATGACATTGCTTGTTTACTTCTTTCTCTTTCTTTCTCTCTCTCTCTATGTACGGTATCTAGGTTTCACACTCGTTATCTTAGTGTATCCCCACCCTAATATATGTGTCATTTTGCTTATGTAAACCTGATCCTGTACATGGTTTGTTATTTTTTTGATTAAATATCAGTCATTTATTGATTATATGGCTTCACTGGTTATATCTGCAGTGTAATATATCTGTTGTGAGTTTTAAGTAGTGTTTTAGTGTGTTTTACCCACATTTTTTTGTACATTTACCCCACGGCAACTTCTCAGCAACTTTTGCCATTTTTTCCGGCAACTTTTGGCAACTTTTTGGGTAAAAAATGGCAACAAACTCTGATGACAGATATAATATGCGTATCTATCCCTAACCCCGTCCTTATCCTCAACCGTAAGTCTTATCGCATCCCTAACCCGACCTTTCCTACTCTTTCAACCAAAAAATAGGAGGAAAAACGAAAAGGAAATGTAAAAGGATAATGAAATTAATTAAGGCTGCTTAGGGAGTATTTCGGGGGGGGGGGGGGGGGGGACTCTCTAACTCTGGAGACACAAAAGGCTTTAAAATACGTATCCCTAGCAAAAAAAAAAAAACACAAAAAAATACAAATTTGAGGGGACCTACGTACTTGTAACAACAGTCAATAAAAATATGATCAAAGGCCTCAGAATCGGGACAAAACGTATTCCAGTTCCGGTGGCAAAAGTAAGGGTATCACTGATACTTGTTGGTATCATTTAAAAAAACAAAAAAGAAAAGAAGAAGAAGAAGATAATATTGCATAAGGGGACAAAACGAGGTACGTGAGGAAGGGAAAAAAGAAAGGGGGGGTGGGGGGGGGGGGGAGGGGGTACTAGTGGTGAGGGTTAAACGTTTGAGTCGAGTTTTGGCTATGGATTTTTTTTTTTTTTTAGGATGGTACGAATAGGGCAAAGAATAGAGAAAGAAAAGGCTTAGGATGGTACGAATAGGGCAAAGAATAGAGAAAGAAAAGGCTTAGGATGGTACGAATAGGGCAAAGAATAGAGAAAGAAAAGGCTTAGGATGGTACGAATAGGGCAAAGAATAGAGAAAGAAAAGGCTTAGGATGGTACGAATAGGGCAAAGAATAGAGAAAGAAAAGGCTTAGGATGGTACGAATAGGGCAAAGAATAGAGAAAGAAAAGGCTTAGGATGGTACGAATAGGGCAAAGAATAGAGAAAGAAAAGGCTTAGGATGGTACGAATAGGGCAAAGAATAGAGAAAGAAAAGGCTTAGGATGGTACGAATAGGGCAAAGAATAGAGAAAGAAAAGGCTTAGGATGGTACGAATAGGGCAAAGAATAGAGAAAGAAAAGGCTTAGGATGGTACGAATAGGGCAAAGAATAGAGAAAGAAAAGGCTTAGAAAAAATAGAAAAAAGAACAAGATGAAGGAAAAAGAATGGAAGGCGGAGAAAAAATAATTGAAAGAGGAGGGAAGAGAATTAGAAGAAAACGAAAAGAAAAAAAAAAAGAACTAGAACAATAAAAGAGAATCACACACACACACACACACACTTACATACTCACACACACACACACAGAAAGAGAGAGAGAGAGAGAAAGAGAGAGAGAGAGAGGACAAGAAAAAGAATGAGAAACAATGACGGAGAACAAAAAGAGTTTGGCTTATCAAGAAAAGACACGGAAACAAACAAAAACCAGCAACCGAAAAAGCGAACACATGAAAAAAAACGAACCAAGAAGACACAAAGAACAGCAATAGAATGCCAGATGTACAAATATTCCTCCACTATAAAACCACTAGATCTAGTTCAAAAAACAAAGTGGAAAAAACGGCACATTCGAAATGATTAAATGGAATACAGTCCGAGCTGCAGATCGCCAGGCGGAAGATTGAACTACTATAAATCAGTTTTGAAAGGGTGAATGCTCGCTCAGTCACGCAGTGTGAGCAAGGAATTGTGTGAGCCAAAATTTCATTCCACTCTTGAAATATTATATTCTATTCCCTGACAATATTAGCATGTAAATCTACCGTCCTTTGCCCAGGATGCTATTTCTACAGGGATATATTATATCTTTAGAGGAGTCTCAGTGGAATTCGTCAGTGGTTTTCAGAAAGTTGTATTTGCAGTGCCAAACTCGAGTCCTTCATCAGGTGGAAGGCGGTTTTTGGAAAATCCGCCATTAGGGTAGCCACACAAAGGCCACCGAATTCGGTCACCGAGCCACTAGGCGCTTTAGGTGAGAAGAATTGCACTACATAAACGGACCGAATCTAGGTGGGCTCTATGTGCAGTTGTTGAAATTATTTAGTGCAATCCTTCTCACCTAAAGCGCCTAGTGGCCCGGTGACCGAATTCGGTGGCCTTTGTGTGGCTACCCTTACACACACACACAAAAAAATATAGGCCATGCCAGAAATATTTGGCTTAAAATACAAAAGTAATTAGGGACGAGGGAGTTATGAAGTGTTATAGGACTTGAAGATTATGGCCTTTATGTTGGAAAACAGGACTGGAAGGCACTTGTTCCTCGTTTACATAGTACATAAAGTTCGAGAATTCAACAGACCTTAGTTAGTATCAGTAGAGAAGATGTATGAATACGTTTAGGACACTTTTACACGGATTGTTATTACTAGCCGATTCTAGTAAGAGAACTCTTGCAAACATTTTGTACCAAGCCGAACCGTATGTCCAGATCTAGGTCTTGGAATCTGTGCAACGATTGACAGAAATTACCCATGCTACCACTGTTCCTTTGCAGAATACACAGATGTGATAAGTTAGATTTTCGACCATCACTGTGTCTCAATGCGAAGAACGGAAGATCCAATTATACGTATCAACTAAACACTTGGAAAATATGGTTTTTTTTTTTGTGCGGCTCAAATCAACAACAACAGAAATAACAACAACAACAACAACGACAACATGACCAAAACAAAAGATGCGTATCGTTTCTCATTCAGAAAACAGACCAGTGTAAACAAACAGCGTTTCGAAGAGGGAAATTGGAAAACAAAAGACGGAAAGCCAGGAGGGTTCTTCCCACACAGTTCCCCATTCCTTTTTTTCTATTCCTAAAACCTACCAGTGTAAACAGACCTTTAGGCGGCTGGCGAAGTTTCATGATTTAGGTCACTTGGTCACGAAGTTTTTGGTACATATCTGTTCGCCCTGTGTCTCCATCATAGCAACTCTGATGTCACTTCCTTCTTTTTGTTCCAGAACATACAGGTTGAAAACCATTGAAAAGTGTTATTTTGTAACAGTGGAAATAATATTCACTTTTGTGTCAACGGTTTCTGTTTGGTGTATTATTTTTCTGTGCTGGAGATTGGGAGGGATTGGAATATATTTTTTCTGAATTATTATTTTTTTTTATTTCTGTAGCTCTCTGTCGCGCCTGCCAATTATTAATCTTGCAATATGCGCCTGCCTGCAGTCGTCTCGTGCCGCTGAGAAAAAAACGAGAATTTAGGCGGAAGAATAATGCCTTCTAACCTTGCACAGACAGCCGGGAATTTTTTAATATGTTGCCAGATTTTTGTCAGCTGTGTGCTTTCTGGCATGTTAAAGCTTAGATTTACTGCTGTAATAAGTTTTGACTTCCATAATATCGAGCATCTACAAATCTGCATGGGCCAGGGTTCGCCCTGTGACAGAACCCAGTATGTGCCAGATTTGAGAACTGATCTGTAGTTTTACCTAAATCATCGCTGCATGCAGGATTCTATAGGGCTAACTCGGTTTTTGTAAAATGTTACAGAAGAGTGAAAAAACTGAAAAGCAAAAAAGAAGGTCGGGGGTTGCTAGTGGTGAGGGTTAAACATTTGAGCAAAAGCATTTTGGAGCAGGAAATCGGTACTGATACTAAAAATGTTTCCCATTACATATCCTGGGCTTATTAATTTTATCCATTATGATTAGGTACATGAATAGTCGAGTTAGCCGTTCAGACACGGATAATTATTCTGCTGCTATTAGTGGCTAACTCTGGAGCAGCACCAAGTTAGGATGGATAGAGTGCTGCACCAAAGCCAAACAGCCACCAAAATTTTGATGCTTTAAATGGCTAACTTGGAGTTAGCTGGCTAAAGACCTACTGCAAAGCCCGGGCTGGCGATTTATTTGGCTGTGCCGATGGTCTTTTTATCTTTCCCGTGAATTTTATTATAAAAATAATCGTTCAATTTGGCTGAACTTTATTTACGGGGTGTGTCATGTGATGTCACTCTTAACTCCGGAGAAAAACCAACGCACTGCATTTCCAGAGTTAACCCTTTATAATCCTGCAGGTTTCTGTCCTATCATTCTGTTATATTGTGTCTGTCGTCTTGATTCTTCCAAGCACAATACGGCCGTTATTTGTGTTTTAGGAGGTTGGCTGCCCTGGGCATTTTCACCTCACTTTAAAAAAAATTGTTCTCCATGTGGTAAGGATTCATTGTTTTAGAATTTTGCCCGGGCCAGCGGCCTGTTCGGCCTGCTCTTTTCGATTTCCAACTGCCAAGGTATCTTTAATGTGCGCAACGTGCACACGGGCCCTCCAAATTTTTCGTCCTTGTCCGAGAACACTAGTAGGTGCTAGATTCTACCTACCATAGGATCAGGGACAGGCAAATGAAAGAAAAATTCCGAAATTCCAACATGCCTGCACCGACCGGGATTTGAACCCGGTACCTTTGGCATGAGAGGCCAGCACCTTGCCTCTAGACCACCGTGTCCCAACTACAAATTCAGATACAAAAAAATCTGAGTTATGTTCACTGTTCAACTATAGCTATAGCTCTCTGTGTAAAATACTACGGGTCCAGTACCAATGACCCTCCAGAAATGGTCACCAAATAAAAGTTTTTTTAAGCCCTTGCGGCGTTTTATCGCTGGAGCAGTCGGGTTTTCTCAGGCATTTGATTCATCTTAAAGTAATTTTAGTCGCCTATAGGATTTTCTGAGCAGCATCGATGCTGTGACGGACGTGGGAGTTTTGACACTCTGTCTGGCTGTCCGAACATCCAGGGGATTCTAGGGGGAAACAGATCAGCAGTTTTGGGATCTTGAGTGGGTGGACAAGTGGTCGGTGAGAGGATGATGCAGTCAATCAGTCATTCAGTCAAGCAATCGGTCAGTCAGTCTGTAGGATATTCAGTCAGTTAGTGGTTAGATCTGTAATTAGTCAGTTTTCTGTTAGTCAGTTAGTCGAGCAATCTGTAGTTAGTCGGTTTTCAATCAGTCAGTTAGTCAGTCTGTCAGTTTTCAATCTCTAGTTAGCCAGTTTTCAATCTCTAGTTAGCCAGTTTTCAATCAGCCAATCTGTCTGTAGTTAGTCAGTTTGCAATCAGTCAATCAGTCGATCAATCTGTAGTTAGTCAGCTTTCAATCAGTCAATCCGTTGATCAATCTGTTATTAGTCAGTTTTCAATCAGTCAGTTAGTCGATCAGTCTTTAGTCAGACAGTTTTCAATATGTCAGTTAGTCTATCAATCTGTAGTTAGACAGTTTTCAATCTGTCAGTTAGTCCATCAATCTGTAGTTAGACAGTCTTCAATCAGTCATTTAGCCGATCAATCTGTAGTTAGCCAGTTTTCAATCAGTCAATGATGTAGCTACTCAGTTGTGATTATCCGCCAGTCAGTCAGTCATTCAGTTTATCAATCAGTTACTGATGTAGGCAGTCGATTAGTTCTCCAAGAAGTCATCGATTTAGTATTTCAAAAAATTTGGTCTTCAGTCAATGAAGCTTGCTAGCCGGTCAGTGGTGAAAACAGTCAGCTATTGATCAGTAATTCTATGATACAGTTATGTATTTTGTTTATTACTGAGTCAGTGTTGCTGTGCCAGAGGGGCCAACAGCAGTCAACTACACTATCAATCTACCAGTCTGTGAAACAGTAGATCAGTCACTAAGTCATGCCCTCGGCCATCCACTGCTGCAATCCGTCAGTTAGGGGAGTATCAAACTAAGCTCGGAACGTCACAGCTAGCTGCTGCCAGCAAAATGTACACCTAAGAAATAAAGGCAGAAGCTGTCTGTGTCTGACCAGGCTTTGTGTGATAGCATAGGGTCTTCCCGGATTTACTCAGAAAATATAGAAAATTTTTGTGTGCACTTCTTACCTGCCAGCTTCTGACTACGCCGTTCCGGGCTTAGTATGATAGGGTCTTCTTGATTTTACGAAGAAAATATAGAAAATTATGGTGTGCGCTTCTTGTCTGCCAGCATCTGAAGGTCGTTCCGGGATTAGTATGATACCCCCCTTAGTCAGCAGCAACCCAGTCAGGGGTACTGTCATTTCAAGTCATGGCACATTGAGTCTATGAGAAAGCCAGTCAGTAAAAAGTTCCCGTATGTCTTATGTTGTCTTGCGCTCAGATGTGTAGATTCTTTTAAAAATCTCTGTGTGATTCGTCGACCAGGATTGTGCTTCATTAAATCACTGAGTAAGTCATTCATTTAGTCAATCAGTCACCCGGTTAGTCACTTAATCAGTCAGTTCATAATTGTTTCGTCCTGCCATAATAATTTTCGGAATTTCCTTATGTTTTCTGAGTTTTGAACCTTTTAAGTTCGCTTCAACCCGTTGAGTTACATTTTATAATGTGTGTTAAAGTTAATGGATTCATCATGAATAGGGCGCCACTGAGAAGATATCACAAAAGTGCACTTTCGCTTATCAAAGAGAGGATATTGCAGGAGTGCGCACCTTCAGTTATCATGGAAAAACTACGGATAAAAATGGACATACCAAGACACCGTTATTGTTGGTTAACGTTATTTGTAGGGGTTTTGACATCTCATTTGTAGCACAATGGCGCTGGGTGAGAAACCTCAGGCTGGAGGCCGCACTGATTCAAGTTCTGTTGTAAGTAGGCTTTGACCCAGTGGGCGAGACCTCTCCCTCCACCGGCTGACTCCAGACAATTCTGACGCGTCCGTTTAGGTATTTATTTTAGGAGCTTCGCTGCCCTTGGCATTTACACCTCACTTTTCTTGTTCTGGTAGGGATTCGTTTTTTTTTTTTTTCTAGAATTTTGCCCGGGCAGCGGCGTTGAACGGCCTGCGCATCACGATTTCCAACTGCCAAGGTATCTTTAACGTGCGCAACGTGCACACGGGCCCTCCGAATTTTTTGTCCTTATCCGAGAAGACTAGGTGCTCGAGCCTACCTACCATAGGACCAGGGACAGGAAAATATGAGAACAATCCCAGAATTCCAACATGCCTGCACCGACCGGGATCCGAACCCGATATCTTCGGCACGAGAGGCGAGCACCTTGCCTCTGGGCGACCTCGGAGTCAGATGAAAATTAATGATTGAAAACTCTGTGTTTAAATCAGTTACAGCCACGAACAAAAAGATCAGACATTTTGCAAAACTGCTGTGTATTAGGCATGGACATCCTTTAACAAAGTAGGTCTAAATGTCAGATCTGAAAAATGTGAGGTAACTGAGGGTCGGATCATCTCACCTCGTGTTCAAGCCCTTCTGTGAATGGCATGTCACTTATTTGGCTGTTGATTTTGAAAGGAAAATTGGTGGTTTGGTTTGGAGTTGCGATGCTTGTGCATTTTATTTATTCATTAATTCATTCATTCATTCATTCATTCATTTATTATTTATTCATTCATTCATTCATTCATTCATTCATTCATTCATTCATTCATTCATTCATGCATTCATTCATTCATTTATTATTTATGTATTTATTTATTTATTTATTTATTTATTGATCTGTATGTAAAGTAGTTTTAAATCAACTCCGGAGACCGGCCGAAACTGCTTGGCGGGCCTAATGAGGTTGCCCGTGTCCGTTTTAATAGGAGACCCAGGACCCGTGGTTTAATTACACAGCCAGAGTTCCAATGTGTTCACTGCTTATCTACAACTTACCATGTAAAATGCCACCGCCCCTAACAACAGCCCTGTTTTAAAGGATAAGGTGTCGAGAGCTGTTGACGAAACCTCTGGCGTCTAACACATAACTGCTGGTTGGGACTATCCTAGATCTACGTGCTCACAAAAGAGAAAACAAGTCGAAAGTTTAAAAAAACATGAGGGAAAAAGAAGCGTATCCGTTTGAAGTGGTTATTTAACATTGTGAATTATCATAATGCATGAAGATAAGCAGATGCCAGCGCTCTCCAAGTATAATGAGTTCACATGTTGCTCAGAGACATTTTAATGGTTTAATTTTTGGAACTGTTCTGAGCCTGAGATTTCCATGACTTAACATTTAAAGTTGCTTACATTATCTCCGGCTTTTTCGCCGTGTTATGTGTCAGACCTCAAATTTCCTCCACCGTTTAATTAAGTCACTTGTATTTCACCTGGTGTTTTGTGTATTATTGCGTTGTAGGGAAAAGATAATGGTAATAACAGGAGTGCATTTATATAGCGCCTGTCTCCATAAAGTGGACCCAAAGTGTTTTACAGTGAAATGGTAACAACTCTCCCTCCCTCTCTCTGTGCCTTTGTCTTGGACTCTCTTTCTGTCTCTCTGTCTCTCTCTCGCTTTCTCTGTCTGTCTGTCTCTTTCGGTCTGTCTGTCTCTCTCTCTCTGTCTCTGTCTCTCTCTCCGTCTCCCACTCTGTGTCTCCGTGGCGTCGTCTCTGTCTCTCTGTCTGTCTCAATACAGTCGGTATGTTATATCATTTTGTTGCTTGTCTTCCGATTATTTTCTTCCATGTGTTCCTGCAGCAAAGACGTTACTATTATTATCCTTGGAAATACGGCCCAGGTGGTGTATCATTTCTCTGCCCCCTCCCATGTTTCGTTGGCAATTCATATCGGTTTTCGGCTTGGAGAACATAAGTTTATGGTTGTTACTACTAGTACGTACACGCCCCAAGCGTTTTGTGCCATTGGCGCATACATATACTCACCTATTTCTGACCCAGTCCTTATCTTCAACCCTAAATCTGATCGAATCCCCCCTACCCTTTCAACAACAACAACAACAAAAAAAAACAGGAGGAAAACAAAAAGAAGATCTGAAAGAATAATTAATTAAGACTGTTGTTAGGAGTATTTCGGGAGGAGCTCTCAAGCTCTGGAGACACAAAAGGCTTTAAAATACGTACCGTTAGCGCAAGAAACTTGGGGAGACGTACGTGCATGTAACAACATTCTAAGTTAATATTGCACTGACAAATTTTGCAAAGTTTTCGAGAACCAACTACCCTCTTGTACTACATGTAGAAAGGTTCTCGCCACAGCCCATCCGAAAAAAAAAAAAGAAGAAGCTAAACGCAGCGGTGAAAGTTTCGGCACTGTGCGCATTTGATAATTTAATCACAGAATGCGAACTACGTTGCTGAAAATTGCGTCGGTAATAACATCGTAAGTGTTGATAAAAATTGAAATTAAAAATACGCCATTTACCGTTTATAATCATTGGCAGCTGGAGGATGAATTCTGGGTAATTACATCCTGAAGACGATTATCAACACGCGTGTTTGTAAAATTTGAAGGTTATGTCTGAGATACAGGATACCGAAACAAACTTTTCTTACTCTGAGTATGTGTCCGCAAACTGTGCGCGTATAGGTTGCTAAGCCATGATGAGCACTAGTTATTTTTTCGTTTCTATTATGAAGGCATGAGATGGGCGCGTGTTGCACGGTTGGTACCCGCTCATAGGAGGGGACCGAATTTGGCGAGTTGATTCCTCGCGATGTCCTGCGTCCTGGGTTATAGATTTTGGGGAGTGCAGAAAGACGTTAATCATAATCTTACACGCACAGCGAGGGCAAATTGGAGTTCTAATAACAATAATTACCCCCTTGAATAACGTTATTGTCAAATGGAATTCAGCAAAGTAAATGTTTCGCGTAAATTTGACTTTAGAATATTGAACTAAGAATACGAAAGGCTTAACCAGGGTTCACACAGGTCCTTAAAAGTCCTTAATTTTCATAATAGAAAAAATGAGTACTTTAAAAGTCCTTAAATTCTGAAAATGATGTCAAAGTCCTTAAAAAGTCCTTAAAATTTGTTTTTCAAGTGGAAATTTTGAGATTTAAATCTTCCGTAGTGATATAGAAACATTTGCTATAGTTCTTCTGCATACTAAAAGATCTCCAGTTTTTCAGAAAATGGAGATAGAACAAACAAGAACTAAGATCGAGATGAGGATAGCCGTTCACGTAGATGTCCTACAATGTCCTGAATGTTCTCTTTTGTTCATGTAATTTTTATTTCTTTGGTTGTTTTTTTTCAGATTGAAGATTGCAAAGGAAGCGCTAGAGAGCCAGCGATCATCAGTGGACGCGGGGATGGCGATGACGCAAAAGACAAATCCGATGACGCAAGCACTGTGAGTGACGACACAGGCCAACGTCACAGCAGCGGCAACCGGGGTGACCTTGACGGAGACGTCAGCCGTGACGTAACTGAGGCGCCAGTGTATACAGAGAGGAACAACAACAACAATAATAATCACAACAATAATAATAATAATGATAGCAATAATAGAGATAATGAACTGATGGGCGATGAGTATGATGAGATTGACGATGTTGAGGAGGAGGCGGGCGGAGACGAAGATGTCGATGACGATGATGAATACAACGACAGCGGACTGGTTGTCAACATGGAAGTGACGGACACCCCGGTCAAACCCGCCCCCTCGTCCTCGGCCTCCGCCTCTCCCCCGCCCGCACGTGTTTCACCCCTGGCCGTGCCCAGAATCACAAAGTCTCAACCCTCACCCACCGCAACCACAGCACTGTCACCATTTTCATTGTCGTCATCATCCTCACCATCATCGGTTATGACGTTCAAGTCGAACTCCATCAGATCGGAAATTCCCGCCCCGCTGGCGTCCCTTGGCAACGGCTTGGCCAAACAGGCAAATGAAAGTGCCCATCTTTTGGACGGAATTGCGGCCAAGAGAGTGTTGGCTCCTGGCAACTCAACTTCAAGTGAGTGCTGTATTTCTTATGTCTAATTTTTGGTACTTTCTTCCTCCGTCCGTCTGTCTCTCTCTCATTCTCTGTTTCTCTCTCTCTTTATCTATTAGTCTGGCGGTCTGTCAGTCTCTTTCTCACTCTCTGTCTCTCTGTCTGTCTTACTCTCTCTCTTTTTCTTGGTCTATCTGTCTGTCATGTCTAATTTCTCATACTTTCTATCTCTCTCTCTTTCTTTCTGTCAGTGTCTCTCTCTTTCATTCTCTTTGTCTCTCTCTCTCTCTCTCTCTCTCTCTCTCTCCATGTCTCTCTCTCTGTCTGTCTGTCTGTCTCTCGCTGTCTCCCCCCCTCTCTCTAGTGCATTGTGTGGTTTTAGTCTTGTATATAATTGAACTCTATCTCTGTCACGTACACAAAATACCTGCAGAGTCCTTCTTTCCTTCGTAACTACTTTCCTTTTTTTTCATAATTACCCTCTCGTTTTTTCCTTCGTCTGTTTTGAGACATTCTTCTCCTCCTCCTGCGTCTTCCTGTAAGTCTCTTCTATTAAGTTTCTCTTCCATTCTCTGGACCGTTTCATTTTTAACGTTTGTCTTTGTTACCATCTTTTTCTCGTTTATTTATTTATTTATTTATTTATTTATTTATTTATTTTTTTCAACGATCCTCTTCCTCTCTTTCGTAAGCTACCACCTGTGTATAGATAATGACCTACAGTGTTGCCCTAATGCTGGAGTGTACATACGAGAAAATAATTATTGTAATGTATATCAGCATGTGGAGAGGGACAACAACAAAAAATTCTACCCTACATTGTACAGACGTGACATAGCATATAGGCGGCCAATGTTTCAGCGACCACTCACTACACCGTCGATAGTCTCAGAGGTTACCTTTTTACGGTAAACCTCTACATAGCCAGGCATCTCTGGAAGGGGGGGGGGGGAGAAAAGGGAAGGGATGTCTTTTTTAAACAGTTTGTCACACTTTTTGTACACCATGGAGTGTCGGAAGTTCTTTGCCAAAATGATGACCATATTATCAATACCGCCTATGCTTCCGGTGGAGGTCGGACAAAAGCCTGTCACGAAAGTGAAGGTTCCTGCACTCAGCCATGGAATTCCGGGGACCCTCGGAGAAGACCCAAAATTTAAGAATTCAGAATTAGTGGAAAAGCCCTGGAAATAGGGGATTGGTCCTGGAATTGCCCGGGGATTCTCTTTGGGGGGGGGGGGGGAAGAAAAACGTTAAAAAAAGTGTGTGTGTAGGGGAAGGGGTGAGGGGGGGGGGGTCTAAGCACAAATAACTGAATATATAAACTTTCCGGTCATTTTCCTACTTTGGCCTTAAAATTTAACATCCTAGCCATGGAAAAAACATTTTCAAAGAGCTGTAGGAACTCTTAGATAGTGTTGTAGTCTCCTTGAAAATACGAGAACCCTTGTTGTCTTCCGGCTACAGGGCTATCAATGTTCTGTCCCGTTTCCTCAACCCGGTTCAGGATTGTGAATATTTCTTGCATCTCATTGTAAGATCACGGAACACAAGTAGTCTAACTGCACTCCACTCACTTAAGCAGAATGTTCTTAGCACAGCGCCACTGCTCCATGCAGATGTCATTTTTGACACGTTTTTGAGATATTAAACAAAAAAAAAACTGTTTCTTTTCCTGTCATTTGGTGACTTACGCCATTATGATTCTGCTGAATTATTACATTTTCCTGTTGACGCATTCCTTTGCCTATAATATTATCTGATAGCTCTCATGCTCAGGAATGCGATGCACTGTCAGTTGTTTTTTCGGCACAAGTGTGACATATGCCATTTTAGTAGAGCAGTGACGGTATACAGGATTCCTGCTCATCCCCGGAATTTCAGTGACCCCTGGAAAAGCCATGGAATTAAAAATTTTCAGGATAAGCCCTGGAAATGGTGGTTTAACCGCGGAATAGCGCGGGAATTTTCCTGTGGTCTGATGGAACACACAAAAAAGAGGAGAAAGAATCTGAACGGAAATAAAAATGTAGATAAATAGATACACAACGTTGCCTGTTTACACTTGGTACCCTACCAATGTCATAATAATTCTTTTCGTTTTTCTCCCATTATTCGTGAGAGCGAGAGAGAGAGAGAGAGAGAGAGAGAGAGAGAGAGAGAGAGAGAGAGAGAGAGAGAGAGAGAGAGAGAGAGAGAGAGAGAGAGAGAGAGAGAGAGAGAGAGAGAGGGACGGAGAGAGAGATAGAGAGAGAGAGAATGCAATTAATAATTTAATTCTTTTTGTTTTTCTCCCATTGTCCGTGAGAGAGAGAGAGAGCGAGCGAGAGAGAGAGAGAGTGAGGTGAGAGAGAGACAGACAGACAGAGAGAGAGAGTGAGAGAGACAGACAGACAGACAGATAGACAGACGGACGGATGGAGAGATAGAGAGAGAGAGATGCAGATCGAGAATGTAAAACGCTTAGAGCAATAATTGTTTTGGATTGGGCGGTATTTTAAACAAACTTTGTTATTATTATTGTTGTTTTCTATCATTTAAGTAGCCGTGGAAGTTCAAAGCCCGGAAAAAATACACTGGCATGAGGTGCAGGAACCTTTGTATATAAATTAACCACTGAACTCTTACCAGATTAATCTAGGCTTCTTCATTTGCATTCACAAAATGGTGTATTTTTAAAAATTATTATTATTATTATTATTTTTCAGTGAAAACATCAGAATTTAATTGTAAAAACACACTACACACGTGGGAGCAATTTGGTGTAGAGCTTATCGTCCCAGACTAAGATGGATCCGTTCCATTGAGACGAGGAGCAAAGCCGTGGGTTTAGATCAATTTTGGCATAGACTCTCTAATTGTTTGTGAGATTTGCATGAGATGAAATTTCTTGCTATTGATTTTAGTAGAATTAAGTCAAGTTCCGTGGCAGGGATTAAAGTCTGTTCTCTGTGGGCTGGATCAATCTGCCTTTCTTTTTTTTTTTGTCTGTCTTTCTCCACCGTTTTTTGCCTGTTTGTCTTTCTAGAATTCTCCACGTTTTTTGTCTGTTTGTCAGTCTTTTTCCACCCTTTTTTGTCTGTTTGTCTGTCTTTCTCCACCGTTTTTTGCCTGTTTGTCTGTCTTTCTCCACCGTTTTTTGTCTGTTTGTCTGTCTTTCTCCACCGTTTTTTGCCTGTTTGTCTGTCTTTCTTCACCGTTTTTTGCCTGTTTGTCTGTCTTTCTCCACCGTTTTTTGCCTGTTTGTCTGTCTTTCTCCACCGTTTTTTGTCTGTTTGTCTGTCTTTCTCCACCCTTTTTTTTTGTCTGTTTGTCTGTCTTTCTCCACCCTTTTTTGCCTGTTTGTCTGTCTTTCTCCACCCTTTTTTTTTTGCCTGTTTGTCTGTCTTTCTCCACCGTTTTTTGTCTGTTTGTCTGTCTTTCTCCACCCTTTTTTTTGTCTGTGTCTGACTTTCTCCAACGTTTTTTTGTCTGTTTGTCTGTCTTTCTCCACCGTTTTTTGCCTGTTTGTCTGTCTTTCTCCACCGTTTTTTGTCTGTTTGTCTGTCTTTCTCCACCGTTTTTTGCCTGTTTGTCTGTCTTTCTCCACCGTTTTTTGCCTGTTTGTCTGTCTTTCTCCACCGTTTTTTGCCTGTTTGTCTGTCTTTCTCCACCGTTTTTTGTCTGTTTGTCTGTCTTTCTCCACCCTTTTTTTTTGTCTGTTTGTCTGTCTTTCTCCACACTTTTTTGCCTGTTTGTCTGTCTTTCTCCACCCTTTTTTTTTTGCCTGTTTGTCTGTCTTTCTCCACCGTTTTTTGTCTGTTTGTCTGTCTTTCTACACCCTTTTTTTTGTCTGTGTGTCTTTCTCCATCGTTTTTTTGTCTGTTTGTCTTTCTCTACCCCTTTTTTTTTTGTCTGTGTGTGTGTCTGTCTGTCTCGCTGCCCGTGCTTCTCAGTCCCCCATCCTTTGTCTGCCCGTCTGTCTTTCTCTTTGTGTTTTTGCCCATGTCAGTCTGTCTTTGGTGTGTGTGTGTGTGTGTGTGTGTGTGTATATATATATGTGTGTGTGTGTGTGTGTGTGTGTGTGTGTGTGTGTGTGTGTATATATATATATATGTGTGTGTGTGTGTGTGTGTGTGTGTGTGTGTATCTGCCTGCGCCTCTCTCGATTTGTCTGTCCTCTCTGTTTCAGTCTCTTTCTTCCTTTTCTCACTTTCTCTTTCTCCTCCCTCTATTTCTTTCTGCTTATCTGTCTGCCGGTCTGCGTGTTGTTTGTTTGTTTGTCTGTCTACCAACCTGTCTCTTTCTCCGTTAGTGCAGTGAGGATATTGTAAGGATCAAACAACAAGGTCACACCTGAACATTGCATGGTTGTTCATTTAGCTAGGAGAGCCGTTTTTATTATTATTTTTTTCAAATCATTCCTTCATTTTCTGGCTCTTGCTGCCATTTTCCTTCTACCACTTTCTCTCTCTCTCTCTCTCTCCCCACCCCCTTTTTAAAAAAAAAAATGTTTTTGTTTCATCGCCCCCTTGTCTTGAAGTCAAAACCACAAAGGGACAGAACCAAGATGACGCCAAAGAAAAAAGAAAAAAAGAAACAGACCAGGGGGAGAATTTTTCCCACCTTTCTGTCAGAATCGGCGCATTTTTGGGCTTATTTGGTGGTTTTTGTATTTAGCAGATTCGATTGGCGACCGAGAAAAGAAGAAACGAAAATGATAAAAAGGAAAAAAAAACACACAAACTTCAACCAGCAAGGTCAAGGTTGATTTTTCCGTCGGTTGTTTACCAGCGGCGCGCGCTTAGTGGCGGGAAGGCGCGCGAGACTCAATCTTCGTGTTAGTGGCCCGGATTAGGGGAGGGGCTTAACGCCCGTCTCTATGCAAATAAGAGAGGGCGACTATGCAAATGAGCTCGAGCGACCGTCCTGTTAAAAGATTAGTGCTTGATTCGTGTTTCTTGCGACTGGGGGTGGGGATGGGGGCAGGTTTGATATGAAGTGGGGGGGGGGGGTGTCGAAGGAGGGGAGAAAGTGTCCGAGGAAAGCGAAAGAAAGTGTGTGTGTGTGGGGGGGGGGGGGAGAACGAAAAAACAACAACACCAAGCTAAATCAGTGAAGTGCTGGAGTTGTGGATGTCTTGTAACATGTTGGTGGAGGGGGGGGGGGGTGTTCTTGTTTGTGGGGGAAAAAATCTTGGCCAGGAGGCTGGGAGAGGTTTGGGATGCGGGGGGAGGTGGGTTCGAGAAGGAACGAATGTCGTAATTTGAGGAAGGAAAGAGGACTCAGCACTTTCATTTTTCACTCATTCGCAGAAGTTGTGAAACTGCCGAACGAGTAATTTTGTTTAGTAATTCTTTGGTCGTATTTAATAGACAATGACAACATAAAAAAACAAAACATTTGCAACACTGTTTTTAGGTCTGATAAGGGAATCTTGACTCAAAACCATCAAAATCCAGCGACGGCGTAGCGTGGGGGTGCGACAGGGGCGGTTGCCCCGGCCGCAGAATTCTTAGGGGGGGGGGGTAAAAAAATAAAAAAATAATACACAGCATTTATATAGTGCTTCATCTAGTTAACAACCAGGCTGTAAGCGCTTTACAACATATGTACGTCATATAATCACATACACAATACACAGGCATACTTAGGAGAAAACAAAAAATGGACATTCAGAGTGTAAAATAGATGACTCTTCAGGCTGATGTTTAAAAGTCATAAAATGTTCAGTCTCTCTCATAGACAGAGGCGGAGAATTCCAAATCCGAGGCCTTTGAAAAGAAAAAAGATTTTTCATCCACGGTCGTAGAAACAATGAATTAAAAAAAAAAAAAAAGCAGCACGCATTTCCCCTCACACAGAAAAGCTCCCAAATGTTCGAACATTCTACAGTTTTTCAATATGACAGGGCAAATAAACCTCACCATTGTGCTGACAGCCCCCGGATCAGGGGGGCTCCAATACTTGCCTGGCCCCGGGCGCTGGCAACCCCACGTCACGGCACTGTACTCCAGTATCAGAGATGGACGGCGTGTGGGACCCTGCCATGTCCCTGGTTTAGAACCACTGATATAATGTGATACCGTCTTGAACTAACAGTCAAGAGGAACTGTTGGGATTGTGTATACCAGCTAAAATGCCGTTGGTAGAACAGTGATCAGACAGCCACAACGAAATTTCCAGTTATACTTTTCCATCCCACTCAATGGAAATGCGTCTCTTTTTTTTGCGGCTTAAAAAAAAAAAAAAAGTAAATAAACGATATTAAAAACTACATTTGGTCCAAAACGGATGCGTCCACGTAACTTGCCGTCAAAAATTGAGGTAGTCTAGAAAGTTTCATAATTTTTGGCCCCGTATTCACAAAGTGTTAGATGCCTCCATGTTCACCCTCTGGCTCCATTGTAGTGTGATTATATGTAATCTGAATCTGAGTCAGTTATCCAGTATGGTCACAGTTTGTCAACAGACAAAGGAGACAGACTACAGGCTCTGTGGATCGGATTTCGTAATATGCATATCGTCGGACTTTCTGGCAAAACCAGCAGTCCATCTCCCCCGTCCACCCCCCCCTCCCTTTCATCCGCGTCCCTTCCCCAAGTGTCCACGAGAACACAGTGCCAGTGGACACTGGTCATCTAATATCTCGAAACGATTGGTGAAAGTTAGGTAACAGGTGGGTCTGTGTTGGTGTAAAATGATGATTCGGCATGGTATAGTCAGCTGTTTCAGGTCAGTGGTCATCAAACCTTTGGGGTGGGGCCCCAGAGTATGGAAAGGCGTGATTGGCTTATTAATTTGTAAATAAAACGTACCAAGTTTGTAAACCACTATATTCTATTCATGCCGTTTTGAAACCAGGTTAAATATTATGTAATATAAATGTCCGCTGTATTTTTATTAGTGATTTATTTGAGCTTAGCAAACAGTAACAAATACTTGCACAACGATGTCTGCCCTCACTTCCCACCGGTACTTTAGCTAGCTACAAGACACACGTTAGCGCATTAACCCGCTACAAGACACATCAATACTTCAGCTTGTTAGCAGAGACACGTGAGCACTTTAGCTAGTTATAAGGCGCCAAGACACACAGTACTTTAGCCAGTTACAAGACACACATCAGTACTTTAGCCAGTTACAAGACTCACATCAGTACTTTAACCTTTAGCTGGTTACACATTAGGACTTTTTACCAGTTACAGGACAAACTTGAGCATTCTAGCTGACTACAAGACATAATCAGTACTCCAGATACATGTAGCTACAAGACCAACAGGGATCTTTATGGTAGCTAGTTACAAAGACACATATCAATATTCAAATTAGCCACAAGACAACTACATTAGAACTCCAACTAGCTATAACACATACCAGTGCTTTAGTACCAGTACTACAAGACACACATGGGCATTCAAGTTAGCTACAAGACACTCAGTCGGACTCCAACTGGCTACAATACTCATTAGTACTTTAGTATAAGTACTACTGTACAAGACACGTATTGGCAAGACACAGTATCAGCACTGTAGCCATCCACAAAACACAACATACACATACAACACATTCACACAGGTTCGCTAGCTACAAACAGAGAGTCAATACACAGACGCACTGTAGCTAGCCACAAAACACAAACA
This sequence comes from Onchidella celtica, assembly GCA_963931925.1. NCBI lineage: Eukaryota > Metazoa > Mollusca > Gastropoda > Systellommatophora > Onchidiidae > Onchidella > Onchidella celtica. The sequence goes on from OZ007579.1 coordinate 32,802,511, forward strand.
CACACAAGTACCCTAGCTGCAAACAGAGAGTCAAGAACCCGAAGACAGTGGACAAACTAACATTTCAACCTACCCTGTGGCAAACGTCACAGACTCAAACGTTACGTTTCAAACCCAGAATTTTAAGTACCTCCCCCTCCTCCCTTCCCCCAAACCACTTTACAAACTAAAACTTTGTCTGTCCCCCCAAAATAGGGAAGGGGGGGGGGTGGAAGGGGGACATACAAAAGGGGGAAAAAAAAGGAGTAAAGAATTGAGGATTAGACTCGATGTCAACTTGAATACGAGGGCTGAAAGTGTCTGCGTGAACACTAGTTGGAGATGAAATTGCGCCTACAAATGAAATTGCTTGGATTAGAGAGGATTAGGGCAGGAGGCTCCGGGCGCTAAGCCTTTCCACACACACGGGCCCCTCTAAAGCTGCTACTTAGTCCTCCGCGATTTGCATACCTTTTTTTCTTCTCTTTTCTCTTTATTTTCTTTTTTCAGTTATCTTTTTAACCCCTCCTTACAAGCCCAAAACTCCACATATATCCTATAGAAATACTCATGTTTTTTTTTTTTTCGTTGCCAACATTTCAACATACAGGTGACAATCTGTGTTTCTTCTCTCTCTCCCCCCTCCCCCCCTCTTCCCACCCCTTACACCAAAATACGGGCAAGTTTTTATCTTGAGTATAAACCAAAGAGGAAAAAAACATCAAAAAACGAATGAGGTTGTCAGACAAGGATTTGGATTAAAGAGACACACGGCGACCTCCTCAGTTCTTGTTTGTTCCAGCTGCATTTTTTTTTTTGCACAACTGCGAAATTCAACGTGAAACGATTGCGGCTTTAGAGATTATATTATGTAATATGATAAGGAGTTAGAATAAATCGAAAGTGCGAAACAGCTTGATGAGTGCCACAAGGCATTTTAAACAGCTGCCCAAAGTGTGGGTTTGTTATACCTCCTCCACATTCTAGAGGATCTCCAGTTTTTAAGAACAAAAAAATGGAGATAGAAAAAGCAAGAACTTAGGCCGCGACTTGTTTGACCATCCTGCTCCCGGATTTCAAGAAAACGGATTTGCTTTGAAGTGTTTTGCTTTGTAGTGCGATACTCTTTAATAATACCTTCACGCGGGGACTGAAAAGCGTTGGCATTGTGTATATACTTAAGTGAATGTCTGATGGTAACAGTGGTTTTATTCCAAATACATGAAGTACGTCGACTCAAAGGGGTGTGGTTAGTACAGTAAGAGCAGAGGGTTTTTATGTATAGAGAGGTTTCACTATTGGTCGATTTTCACTGCGAGACACGGAAGGCGCCGCGAAACCACTGTTAGTATGGAGGGGAAAGTAGGTCGCTGTGGTAAACAATACCACGGGGCGTAAGAGCTCACAAACGGCTTTGAATAGTTTCAATCAGCCCAAAAATATGACCGAACCACAGTAAACAGATATGCACACTATCTTTGGTGAAGGCGGTCTCTTTCAATTTTTGTTTACCGCAGTGGCCTAATTTCGGGATTTGGCGGAAGTGAAATTTCTGTTTAATACATACTCTCTGGTAAGATCAACCAGCGCATTGAGCCCAGCCTATTTAGTGATTTCCTGAACTTTGACGTCATTTTTTTTTTTATCACACTGAGATTATACCAGTGGCGAGACTTTGACCCTGGCGAGGCGGCGCTGCGACTGAGTGTCTTGAAAACACAGCGAGAAATAATAATTCACCAGGTTAAATCCCTGTGGCGGTCGAGATTCGAACCTGTGACCTCTCGCACTCGGGCTAAGCGCTGTAACCATATATGGTCCATTGCGATGGCGCAAAGAAGAACCAGCATGATGGTTGCTGGTGGTTAATAGGTGCCCCTGGTAGGGTTTTCTCGTGTCAAATCACGCTGCTACTCTCTGTCCGTCGTCTTGGTTCTTTCTAGCACAATATGGCCGTTATTGAGCCGACGTGCGATCTCTAAACTCAAACTCAGACTAGAACATGATTATTTAGGTGTAGCAGAAATTGAAGTGAAAACTACAAAGACCAAAAACATTTTAAAAAAAGAAAAAAAAAAGAGAGAAGAAAGTGTGTCAAGTAAAAGATACGCACCTGGGATGGAAAGAAAAAGAGAGAAAATCGGGCGCAAGAAAGAAAGAAAGAAAGAAAAGAAACGCAGTTGGAGAAATTGATGGAACAGGAAGGAGAGCCAGAAAGTCAGGAGAAAAAGAAACAGGCTGAGCAGACAAAAATAAGACGAACGAATAAAGAAAATGAACGAAGATAATAATAGAAAAAAAGAGGAAAGAAAAAAAAAAAAGGCCCGTAATCCGGGTGCTAGACTCTGCAAATCCAGCAGGGGGAAAAACTCCAAGCTTGCTCACGCCGGCTGGCATCACGGAGACCGGCCCAACGTCAATAACCGAGTTGGAGACCATTCTTCGGGGAGGTTGCTAAATTGAGATTTAAAATGTGTGGGCCAATCATTGCTGTGGATTAATTCGTGGTGGGGGGGGGGGATTAGGGACAGCACAGCCACGGGGAGGGGTGGAGGGAGGGGGAGGGAAGAGCGTGTGTTTGCTGATCTTTATGTTTGCCCAGGCTGTGTTTAATCCCGGGCGTTTTAAAGGCCCATTTGCCTAAGGCCTCGCGGCACTGTCTCTGCGGATTCCTTCTTAGATTTAGTGGGGGCTTTAGCGGTGCGCTGGAGGGGGGGGGGGTCGATTTAGCGGTTTAGGGGTTGGGGGAGGGAGAGGGGGTTAGGGGTTAGTCTGTTGACGTGACTAGCGAGTGGTTTTCATAGGTTTGTGGTTGCACGTAAATCCATTTTTTTTTCCACTGATGTCAACGACCGAAAAGCTGTAGTTTCGCAGTGGGACTCTTTCTGTTTATCTGTCCCCTCTTTCCTTCTCTCTTTCTCTCTTTCTCCCTCTCTCTCTCTTCCTCCTGTTTCTTTTTTTCTTTTCGTCTTTTCTTTCTTTCTTTTTTCTTTTTTTTTTTCCTTCTTGCTTTCAGCCACATAATACTCTTGATACCTTTCTGGTTGTTGAACGACCAAATCAAAACAACAACAACAGCAACAAAAAAAAAATGCTGATGTTCTTTAATCCAGTGGGTTCCTGCGATCCCCATTCCTTCAGCTTTTGGTCCCATCCCCAGGGGTTGAGAACCAGCGTGGACAGTGGACGTGGTTAGGGTAGAGAAGTCTTTGGGTAGAAAGCAAAGATCAAAGTTTGGCGTTTTTTGGAGGGTACAAGGATAAAGGGTGAAGGTGTGGGGGGGGGGTGGAGGGGTGGAGGGGATGGATTAAGCTTTGGAAGCGAAAAGAGTTCAGGGAGTAGAGAGGATGGAGAAAAAAAAAGGGGGGAGGGCGGGAGGAACTATAGGGCCTGGATGAAAGCAGCGAGTTAGAAACTGCTTGAGAATTTGAATGGAACTGACAAAAGGTTTACGGTATGAGAGTTTGATGAGTGTTGGGCAAAGTTTGCGCTTCTCGAGTTGGAGTGAAGGGCAGTTGGCACACAGTTTGTATCATCGTTCTGTCAGGAAACCTTTAAGGGTACACGGGGTTTTAGAGATGGGGGTGAGTTGAGATGTATTTGGGGGGGGGGGGCAGGGGTGGGGGATGTGGAATTGTGAGTGAGGGTGATATAGAGGGAGATGGGGTTCGTTTGGATTGGCTGGATGTAGTGGAGACACCACCACCACCACCGCCAACACGACCAGCAACGACAACAACGATAACAGCCACGATAACAACAACAACCACAAGAACAGCATGAACGACAACACCAATAACAATAAGAGGAAGAACAGCAACAACAGCGACAACACCTACAACAATAAGAGGAAGAACAGCGACAACAACTACAACAATAAGAGGAAGAACAGCGACAACACCTACAACAATAAGAGGAAGAACAGCGACAACAGCGACAACACCTACAACAATAAGAGGAAGAACAGCGACAACAGCTACAACAATAAGAGGAAGAACAGCGACAACACCTACAACAATAAGAGGAAGAACAGCGACAACACCTACAACAATAAGAGGAAGAACAGCAACAACAACAACAACACCTACAACAATAAGAGGAAGAACAGCAACAACAACAACAACACCTACAACAATAAGAGCAAGAACAGCAACAACAACAACAACACCTACAACAATAAGAGGAAGAACAGCAACAACAACAACAACACCTACAACAATAAGAGCAAGAACAGCAACAACAACAACAACACCTACAACAATAAGAGGAAGAACAGCAACAACAACAACAACACCTACAACAATAAGAGCAAGAACAGCAACAACAACAACAACACCTACAACAATAAGAGGAAGAACAGCAACAACAAGAAATGTCTGCCGTCAAGTAAGGCCAGGCCTTTTGTGAGTTGAAGTGGCAAAAGATATCGGTCGGGATGGGGGGGGGGTAGGTTAAAGAAGAGAGGGATCAGAGAAGGAAACACGGGGGGGGGGGGTAGCGGTGAGAAGGTACTATGATCATTTGGTTAGCAAAGAGATGTTGGAGAGATTAATATCAATGGTGTCAGGAGCAAACCGGCCAAGTCGAAATATGCAGATTTTACAGGAGGAACAAAAAACTGCCGATAAAACAAATGGGAAATGGACCTAGCTAGTTTGATCACACCCTTATTTTGAGTATTTCTACCGGATAATGGTAACAGCTACTTTTCCATGTGATGCAGGATTCCAAGCTTCATAAATTGGTACGATATGAAGTAATATGAAATTTTTAGACTTGGCCGGTTTGCTCCCCACACCATCGATATGGATCTTGGTAAGGCATATTACGTGTACACACTGAATGTTAGAGATTATGCTAAGCTGTGGATATTGTGTGTGTGTGTGTGTGTGAAAGAGAGAGAAAGTCGAGAGAGAGAGAGAAAGAGAGAGAGAAAGAGAGAAAGAGAGAGAGAGAGAGAGAGAGGGAGAGAGAGAGAAAGAGAGCGGGGTGAAGAAGAAGAAGGTATTGTAGAAAATGACGTGTCCCCCGCCCCCCTCCCCTCAAAAGTGAAACAGGGTGAGCTGTATAGGATTAGGAATTGAAAGGGTTACCCAGCGTGAGAGAAGTAGAAAAAGAAAAGAGACTTAAGTCGAATTTCTTCGCTCTGCCGAATTCACTGTTTTCTTTAGGTACTTAACTGTGAAGGAACTGGGGCTGGAATAGCGACTACAATACATGCATTGAGGTGGTGGGGGGGGGGGGTTGTTGGTGACCTGTTGACCCCTGGGAAGACGGGTGTGACGTTAGACACCTCATGAACGAGGGCGGGGTGGGTGGAATAAGCTGGAAGGTGCACTATGTAGTTACGTAATTCAGTTTTTCTGCTTGTACAGCTACTTGTAAGGAGAGTATCATACTAAGCCCGGTCAGACACAGTCAGATGCTGCCAGCAAAATGTACAGCAGAGAAATGATGGCAAAAGCTGACCGTGTCTGACCTTGCTTAGTAGGATAGGGTTTTCCCGGATTTACTAGGAAAATATAGGGAACTAGATGAGGTGCCCGGCATTTTCCGGGATAAGCCTGTGAACCCACCATTCTGCCTATCTCTGTCTCTTATTGGTCTAGAAAGCTTCCCATATTCTACAGACTTATTGCAGATTTTATTGCGCACCAGAGTACTACGTACTAATTTCTGGCAGGGAAATGGCGCGCACCGAATTGAACGTGTATTAATATTATTTCCGATGCGGTGGACTTACTACAGGGAGCCATAACAAGGATCATTGTATTTTAATTTTTACTTTTTATTTAAAAATACCCGAAACTTAAATCAACACAATCGGTCGATACAAAAGCGATTAGGCTGGATTAGTTGACACTTAATAAAATTATTTTTTTATAATTTTTGAAACTGTCATTTAGGCTGTAACGTCGCGCGAAAAAGAAAGGGTCTGCCCCTGTCATGTCGTTCTGTTACATTCTGTGTATCGTCATGCTTTTTCCTGGCACAGTGTGACGGTTAGCAGAGAGTATAGATATATAGAGAGGGTTCACTATTGGTCGATTTGCACTGCCAGACACGGGAGGCTCTGCGAAACCATTGTTATCATGGAGCGGAAAGTAGCTCGCTGCGGTAAACAATACCCGTTTGTACATTTCCACGGGGCGTAGGAGCTTACAAACGGTTTTAAGTAGTTTCAGTCGGCCCAAAAATATGAACAAACCACAGTAAACAGATACGCATACTATCTTTGGTGAAGACGGTCTCTTTCAATTCTTTTTTATCACAGCGACCTAGTTTCGGGATTTGACGGAAGTGAGATCTCTCTAATGTTCATTTCGACGTGCTTTCTTGAAACTCGAGCTCAAAATCAGGTTGCGAAAGAATGAAGCTGTCAAGACCAACACAAGGTTTAAACGTCCGATCAGTGGCGGATCTACATTTTTTGGCACCCTGAAGCTTGAATTGTTTTCAGGCCCCTTTGCAACCAGCAACAACAGGGCAGCATCCAAAATTCACTCGTTTAAAAATCAGTTTCTTCAGGGTAGATCTAGATCTAGCTCCGCCACTTTGCCTCGTTGATCAAATGATCCCAGAGAAAAGTGACGCGTCAGCCCCCCCCCCCCCCCCGAGCTGTTTCGTCAACAGGTGGCAAAAACCGCTGACGATTATCATTCTCTGAACGTGTCCGATCGGAGAGATTCTGGACGTCCATAGCGCACCAAGTTTAAGTCTGTATCGCCTCGGTTTAGGGTGAGATATAAACTGTGGAATTAACCCCTTATGTCCCAGGCATCACCAGTGATACACAGAAATTTGTCACTCGGCTGCAGTTCTCACAAGAACTCAAGGCGAGAGAAGTTTAAATTCTCAGCAATTTCTGCAATAGACACTAAATCAACTAAATCAATGATCACGAAACCCCTTTAATTGTGCCCCTAAAAACACATTCTCACAAACTGAGAATTTTTCCTACCAGAAGAAATGAGGGCGGGGCTTAGAGAGTTAAGTGGGACCTGGCGCATTAGTGAGACTGAAACAAGTTTTGCCGCCTCGGTGGTTCAGATTCAAAGGGTGTACTGATCTGAGTCAAACACTGGCGTCTCAACCCAAGCGTGCACCGAAACGGAAACGGCAGCGGAAACGTCAGAAAACCCTTCTAGGAGTGAAGTAGAATATTTTCTTGTGTTATGAAACGCCGTGTAAATAGAATATTTTCTTGTGTTCTGAAACGTCGTGTAAATAGAATATTTTCTTGTGTTCCGAAACGTCGTGTAAATAGAATATTTTCTTGTATTCTGAAACGTCGTGTAAATAGAATATTTTCTTGTGTTCTGAAACGTCGTGTAAATAGAATATTTTCTTGTGTTCTGAAACGTCGTGTAAATAGAATATTTTCTTGTGTTCTGAAACGTCGTGTAAATAGAATATTTTCTTGTGTTCTGAAACGTCGTGTAAGTAGAATATTTTCTTGCGTTCTGAAACGTCGTGTAAATAGAATATTTTCTTGTGTTTTGAAACGTCGTGTAAGTAGAATATTTTCTTGTGTTCTGAAACGTCGTGTGAATAGAATATTTTCTTGTGTTCTGAAACGTCGTGTAAATAGAACATTTTCTTGTGTTTTGAAACGTCGTGTAAGTAGAATATTTTCTTGTGTTCTGAAACGTCGTGTAAGTAGAATATTTTCTTGTGTTCTGAAACGTCGTGTAAATAGAATATTTTCTTGTGTTCTGAAACGTCGTGTAAATAGAATATTTTCTTGTGTTCTGAAACGTCGTGTAAATAGAATATTTTCTTGTGTTCTGAAACGTCGTGTAAGTAGAATATTTTCTTGCGTTCTGAAACGTCGTGTAAGTAGAATATTTTCTTGTGTTCTGAAACGTCGTGTAAGTAGAATATTTTCTTGTGTTCTGAAACGTCGTGTAAGTAGAATATTTTCTTGCGTTCTGAAACGTCGTGTAAGTAGAATATTTTCTTGTGTTCTGAAACGTCGTGTAAGTAGAATATTTTCTTGTGTTCTGAAACGTCGTGTGAATAGAATATTTTCTTGTGTTCTGAAACGTCGTGTAAATAGAACATTTTCTTGTGTTTTGAAACGTCGTGTAAGTAGAATATTTTCTTGTGTTCTGAAACGTCGTGTAAGTAGAATATTTTCTTGTGTTCTGAAACGTCGTGTAAATAGAACATTTTCTTGTGTTCTGAAACGTCGTGTAAGGAGAATATTTTCTTGTGTTCTGGAACGTCGTGTAAATAGAATATAAGGTCGTGTCCGTGAACATGGAAACGCTCTTTCCTTTTACTACCAGGTGGGTCTTTGACGCTTCCATCGCCGTTTCCGTACACATGGAAACTCTGCTTTATAAGTATTACATTATGGTTCTTTAGTAGTCGATCATACCAGCCAAACAAAATGGTATTCTAAAACTGCAGCTTCCACGAGGAAGCTCAAAGAATGAAAGAAAGACGGTCAGAGAAAAGAGGAAAAAAAGAAAGAAAGAGAAGGATAGATAGAACTAGTCCAGAGGAAAAAGTCCGTCCGCTAGCAGTTAAAGTCCCTCGAGAGAAACCAGTTTTCTGTATAGAGGCATATGGTGACAGGGATCGCGGCATCCCAGAGTTGAGCCTGTGTAAAAAATGCAACAACTAACTCGGTGGTTCAAGAGGGAACTAGTGCTTTCCGGGAGGGTTTGGTCACGGGTTTGGTATTCAGTTGTCTTGGCATGCGTATTTTGTATGAATGGTTGTGAGGAGCACATAGTCAGATTTACAAAACCTGTTGGGGGTTAGTTAAATTATGTGGAAGATTAACGTATCACGTTATTCAGAGATTATTTTATCACCCAGCCAATGCTCACATATAGACCGTGGATACTTCTATAATAATATGATAGTTGATTAAATGTTATGATATTAAAATGTCATTCCTGAGTTAAGAAAAAAATAAAAAAATCAAACGATAAAACCAAAAAAAGCTATGACCTGAAGACAGTGAAGGGAAAATTAAGGGTTAAACCCCCCCCCCCCCCCAAACAACACAAAAACAACGTTAACCTTTAAGAAGCCAAAGCCAGACCGAGCTGTTTTTATTGTAGTCTTTCTTATTTTTGGATTTGATTATTTATGTCAGCTCCAAGAGGTTAATAATAATCTTTGCAGGTAAACTTATCAAGTGCCTAAAAATCCCTAAGTTACAGCTGACATGCAAACGGTTACATGTATTTTGTACAATGGGATTTTGGCATTCAGTGGGTTAAACCTAACAAATTCTTATCTATAGAGGCATTTCAGGAAGAGGAAGGTCAAATAGACTGATATAAAATTTTGAAACCTACACATTTGCTATTGGGGGCAGGGGACAAGGGTGGATGTCTGTAATGTCACAAAGTCTCTTTTTCGTTGATGTAAGTAAAGGAAAAGGAATGTTGGAGAACTTCAGTGTAAAAATAAAACACGATAATATAACGTTTTCTAAGGAATGACCCCAAACTGCCACTGCCAGCAGCAGAAAAAAAAAATGTGTCACACCACGGACACCCCTTACCCGGCCGTACATCCCCCGCCACCTCGATTTCCCACCCCGAGTCATCGCCCGTCCGCGTGTTAGCAAGCCGGGCAGAGTGGCTGCCCCTTGCATGGCAGTGCCTTCCCCTTAATCCTCCATTTAACATTCAAATGACGGCGTCCGTACAGAAAGTCATGCATGCATTTCTCTCTTTCTCCTCCTCGCCCTGTCCAACCCCTCCCGCCTGCACCAGGCTGCCTCGCCGTGGCTTTAATCCTATTTGATTAGATTTAGGCGAATCGAACGGACGGAACTTTCTCGAACTGCAGGGTTTTTGCCCCTGCCCACTGTGGACACCCCCCCCTCCCTTTCCTCACCTCCCCACATACACTCACACACACACACACACCCACACGCTCAAGCACACACAAATCCAACACTCGTTATTTGTTGTCTGAACTCTGCAAGTTTTTGCTGCCCGTTCCTTTTTTGATTACAATTGATGTTATTATTTTGTAAAAATAATCTTATTATTACTGTTATTATTACAAGTTGGCCTGCTGACTGCGGGAAATACACAGATGTGATTTTTAAAGTTGTGTTTCCGATCGCTAGTATGTAAATTGAGACGGAGAACGAAATTTCCTGTGTACTTTTTAATTGTACTTGAAGGAAATGCGTTTTCGGCTGACTATGTCGGAACAGTTTCTTCCGTTCAACACGACACACAGGATTCCGAGACGGACCATTCCTTCTTTCTGTCCATGTCCACAACTTGCCAGCGTATAAACACGGTGAGTACTACCCACAGAGCTCAAAATTGGGCAAAAAGAAAACGCTGTATGTAGCGAAACCCCGCGTGAGAAATAAAACCCAAACGATACAAAGCAAACTAAAGAGAAGACAGAAAATACACAAAAATTTTCGACTTTCGCCTTTTTCAAGTGCAAAAAAAAATAAAAATCGAACAATAAAAGATTTCAACAGGAAACAGGTGACTTAACTGCGAGTTCTTGCTCCGCAACATGCAACCTTTTCTTTT